>BLBF01000016.1:43219756-43285804 GCA_015471245.1 Laticauda colubrina
CTATTCTATTCTATTCTATTCTATTCTATTCTATTCTATTCTATTCTTTCTAGTCTAGTCTAGTCTAGTCTAGTCTAGTCTAGTCTAGCCTAGCCTAGCCTAGTCTAGTCTATTAGAGAGTTTCACACACATTGCAGTACCACCCACTGAAAATGATAGATAAATTTATTTGACTGCCACAAATAAATATAATTATTTTTTTGGAGTCAGAATTAGGCAAAAAATAAATATACTACTCTGATTCAAGTCTGATGAACTTTTCAAAATCTGGGATAGGTAACTGCTTTTTGTGACTTTCACAAGCAAAAAGAAGAACAAAGACAACAGCAAAATGTGTCTGCATTCCCACTCCTGGTCAGCTTGGAAAAAGAAAATTAAAAGTCCCCTCACTTTTCGTGACCAAAAGAAAATCCTAGAAATTCTGACCCACAGTTTGAGAAACTCCACCTTTCATCATAAATCAAACCTCCTCAAAATTTACCACTTTTGTACCACCTGTATAAAATATGTTAACATATCAATGTAGAGAAACATTAGTAATTTCGAGGAATGAAAATGCAGCATTCAAAAAAGGGCAAGCAAAGCATGGCTCTAATTCCAACTCACCCACCTAAAAAATGCATGTTTTATTTGTCAAAAATGCAGGAAGATGATTTTCCCTTCATATGGGAACTAAGACAGAAAAGGCTAAGTAAAGAAAACCACCAAGTAAAAATAGTCACATTTCCTTCTTCTCAGGGGGAACTTTTACCTACCTTGTCTAAAGGTGAGACTAGTAAGCAGATTTTATGACCGCAAGAAAGGAGGGTGTTCTTTCTAGTGGATTTATGGTTAGTCTGATTTTAAGACTCAAGGATAGTCAAAATGCATCAGCAGGCAGCAATCAGATCACCAATCACTAACTATAAATCACTAACTATAAATAACATCCTCTGGGCAGACATTTAGAAAAGTACGAAGTCCAATAATTGTATAACAGCACGGCCACAGTCCTACTTGGTATTGCTAATTCCAAATTGAAAGTACATTACATTTCAAAACTAAATAATGATTGACATATTTCCCCAAATTTTACAGGTAAATCTGGCCCCAGTATGAATTTTCTTTTACAAAAGAGAGAATTTCATAGAATTATAGTTAATATATTAATATATATTCTATATATTAACATTATGAATTCGGATAGAGAAATGGACATCGCCAATGAATTCAGAGCACATGGGTATCTTTCGGAGGGCACTGACTTTTCAACTCTGGGTCATTTTCATTTTCTGGAAAAATAAATGGAAAAATACAATTGGCAGGAAAATCCACTTAGGGTTACGGTTAGGCCTCCATGAATTTGGACCAAAAAATAGACATCGGCAACAAATTTGGAGCACATGGGTATGTTTAGGAAGGCACTGACTTTTTGACACCAGTTTATCTTCCTTTCCTGGAAAAATATATGGAAAATTCCATTGGTGGGAAAATCCACTTTGGGTTAGGCCGCCATGAATTTGGATCAAAAAATGGGCATTGGCAATGAATTTGGAGCACATGGATATGTTTAGGAGGGCACTGACTTATCAACACCAGTTTATTGCCTTTCCTGGAAAAATATATGGAACAATCCCATTGGTGGGAAAATCCAGTTCGGGTTAGGGTTAGGGTTAGACCTCCATGAATTTTTCTGTCAGAATTCATTGGATCCTAATCCTAACCCCAGATGTGATTTTTCCATGTATTTTACCAGGAAAGTCAGATAAGCCAGATTTGAAAAGTTAGTGCCCTCCTAAAAACACAAATGTGCCCGAATACATTGGTGATTTCCATATTTTTCTCTGAATTGACAAGTACTGCAACAGACTTTTCAACTTTGCCTCATCCCCATTTCCTAATCCTAAGTGGATTTTTAGGAAGTTTGAGTAGGAGAAAACTGATTTTTGACTCTGGCTCATTTTCATTTCCTAACTTTAGGTGGATTTTCCTACCAACAGGATTTTTCCATGCATTTTACCAGCAAATGAGGATGAGCCAGACTCGAAAAGTCAGTGCCCTCTTAAAAATGCTCATGTGTCAATGTCTGAATTCATAGGGGCCTAACTCTAACCCTAAGTGGATTTTCCAGCCAATGAGATTTTTCTATGTATTTTACTAGGAAATGCAGATAAGTCAGTGTTGAAAAGTCAGTGCCCTCCTAAACATATATATGAGTTCTGAAATCATTGGCAATGTCGATTTTTCTATCTGAATTCATGGAGGTCTAACCGTAACCCTAAGTGGATTTTCCCATCAAAGGGATTTTTCTGTGTTTTTTACCATGAAATGCAGATAAGCCAGACTCAACAAGTTAATGCCCTCGTAAATATACCCCTGCACTCTGAATTTGTTGGGGATGTCCATTTTTCTGTCCCTATTCATGGAAGCATAACCCTAACCCTAAGTGGAGCTTCCTGCTGTTGAAAGGTGGCAAAATGCCTTTCCTTCGAGGATTCGATTTTCCCCCTGGGAGAGCTCCGGCGCAAGGATATGGACAACTGCTTGAAAGCTGGATCTTTTTATTTTTTCAGGAATAAAAAAAAATCTCTTTGGGAATTGGGGCACAGCAAGAAGTTTGCATTCCTGGGCTAGCTAGCTTCTTATGGTAAGTCCCTGGTTTTTTATACCCTTTTCTCCCTTCATGAGTTGATTTTGTGTGAATGTTTGTATTTGTGCTTAATGTTTCAAATCCTGTTTGAGTTTTTTCTTTATTCCTGCTGGAGGGCAAACTCCACGGGGTGGTTAGATTGTATTATTGGGTTTTTCCTAATCTCTTTTAGCTTTATAATGGTTTTTTTTTTTTTCATATTTGTCTTGTGGCAATCTCCTGTCTGTCTCTTTTGTAATTTATATTTTTTTGTGTCTTTTGTCTGTTTGTTTTGCTTATTTGGTATGTCCTGTGTTTGTAAGGGTTTCCTTTTCTTATTTGTCTAGTTTTCTTCATTACTTAGGCTTTTGTCTATAGCAGTGGTCCCCAACCTTTTTTGTACCAGGGACCAGTTTCACGCAGAAACACTTTTTCAAGGACCGGAAAAATCAATTCTTCCCCAATAGTAAAGGGCTTCTTTACTATTTCTTTACTAAAAACATATTTTTTATATATATTTTAATCATGATTATTCATTCTTTGCGGCTCAGTACAAAATGATCCACGGACCGGTACCGGTCCGGGGCCCGGTGGTTGGGGACCCCTGGTCTATAGGGATTCTTTAATACCTTTTATTTGATTCCTTTTTATTTTTGATTCCTTTTTATTTGATTCCATACTTCCTATGTAAGTTTGTTTTATGGCTGGTGTTCCCCTTGGGCTTTTCCTGTTTGAGTGACACTACTGTCTACGTGAAGTTCCCTTTCCACACTGCCAATGGGATTTTTCCATGCATTTTACCAGGAAATGTGGTTGAGCCAGAATAAAAAAGACAGTGGTCTCCTAAATATACCCTCAAGATCCAAATTCCTTGTGATGTCCATTTTTCTATCTGAATTCATGGAGGCCAAACCCTAATCCTAAGTGGAGTTTCCTGCCAATGGGATTTTTCCATGCATTTTATTAGGAAGTGGGGATGAGCTAGACTCGAAACAGCAGTGCCCTCTTAAAAATACCCATGTGCTGCAAGTTCACTGTCAATTTTTCTGTCTGAATTAATGGGGGCATGACCCTAATCCTTGGTGTGATTTTTTTCATATATTTTACCAGGAAAAGCAGATAAACCAGATTTGAAAAGTCAGTGCCCTACTAAACATATATATATGTTCCAAATTCTTTGGTGATTTCCATTTTTCTGTACGAATTTATGGTGGCCTAACTCTAACCCTCAGTGGATTTTCCAGTCAATGAGATTTGTCTATGTATTTTACTGGGAAATATAGATAAGCCACTGTCAAAAAGTCAGTGCCCTCCTAAACATATCCATGTTAAGGGTGGGCTGCTGGGGGTTCGCAGGGGCTCAGACATTGCAAGGCTTGGCGAGTCCCCAAATCCCACTCCAGACTGACTCGCCTACCCTACCCCACCCCTCCCAGGAATCCCCAGGAGGTCTGTCTGGCTCCCAGGAAAGTGTAGAGAGGCTTCCTAGGAACAAAAACAGGGTGTGTGTGGGGGGTCCATCAACCCCCCCCTCACACCCCGTTTTTGTTCTCAGAAGGCTCCAGGGAGGCTTTCTTGGCCAAAAACAGGGGTGCAGGGGAGATTGTCGCTGCCCTCCGCACCCCATTTTTTTCTCCCAGCAGGCCTCCCTGCAGCCTCCTGGGGGCATCCAGCCATCCAGTATGCCTGGACTCAATGTTTAGTCAAAATAACATTTGGAGCACCTAACACAGTATTAATTACTGCCTTGGGAATGTTCCAGATAAATAAAACTATGCAGTTTCCTAAAACTGTTGGAGCCAATCTTCTGTCTTTATTCCATATCCTCCTCTTCAAAACAAATAAGTTGCTCTGGTCCTTTATGCCAGGCTTAGTGTGGTAAATTCAGAGTGGATTTTGTAGAGGGTTTTAGAGCATACATTATACAATTTCCAAAGCATAATTCAGACCATTCAGCACTTTGCCTAACTGCTGCTTCATGGTTACTGTTCCGTCTGGAAAAATGCGAGGTAGACCGGGTTCCAACAACAAAGTCTTTATTTTATAACACAGTTGAAAAACGGAACATTGGCTCAAGCTGCGGCAGCCTTTTATAGGTTTTTCTCTCCGGCTTGTAGCCAATGACAGGTATTTAATATTTGCCGCCTTTGAGCAGCTATGTGGATTGGTTCCTTTTGAACCAATCCCCATTCAAGTTCTTTAGCCAATCAGAAACCTGTATTTAGGAGTCTACTATTCTTTATACAGAACAGTTACATCATTACTTCTGTTGCTTTCACAACCTTTATAGAGTCCAATGGCCTTTTAAATTTGACAAGCAAAAAACACAGTAAGTATTTCTCACAAATATTTTCCTCTTCCACCCCTTTCTCTCTGTGGCAGCCCCTCAAATATTGGAAAACTGCTCATGTCTCCCCTGATCCTTCTTTTCACTCGACTAGCCATGCCCAGTTCCTGTAACTGTTCTTCATATGTTTTAGTCTTCAGTCCCTGAATCATCCTGGTTGCTCTTCTATGCACTTTTTCTAGAGTCTCAACATCTTTTTTATAGTGTGGTGACCAAAAATGGATGCAGTACTCTGGGTGTGGTCTTATTAAGGCTTTAGTTTATAGAGTGGTATTAGCACCTCGCTTGATCTTGATTGCATCCTTCTATTAATGCAACTTGCATAGGCTTTTTTGGCTTTATCTGGGATTCCTGATAAAACACATGGGAAAATCCCATTGCGGGAAATTCCACTTAGAGCTAGGTTAGCTTGCTATGAAGTTGGAGAGCAGAATGCACATTACCAACGGATTCGGTGAGGTTGATTAAGTATGGGATGGTGCTCCCTGGCTGAACCTGCTTTAACTAGGTTTTTCTAGTAATGTACAGTATATGGGAAAATACCATTGCTGGAAATTCCACTTAGGGTTAGGATTAGGGTGAAGGTTAGGGTAATGATAGAATTATGGGTAGGGTTAGAGTTTGGGTTAGGGTTAGTTAGGATTATGGTTAGAGTTAGGGTTAGAGTCAGGTTAGGGTTAGCTCGTCATAAATTCAGAGAGCAAAATAGATATTACCAATGGATTCAGAGAGCATTTTTATGTTTAGCGTCCTCATCTAGATTTCCTTGTAAAATAAATGGGAAAATCCAATTGGGGGAAATTCCACTTATGTTTAGCGTTTGATCACCATTAATGCAGAATGCAAAATGCACATTACCAACAGATTCGGAGAATTTGATTATTCTAAGGAGGGTTGTCACTGTTTGAGCCTGCATTATCTAGATTTCCTCATAAAATGCATGAGAAAACCCCATTGCAGGAAATTCTAGTTAGGGATAGGGTTTGGTCACCATGAATTTGAAGAGCAAATTAGGTATTACCAATGCAGTCAAGAGTGTCTGGGTATGCTTAAGGATTAGTATTAGTGTTAGTGTGAGGGATAGGGGTAGGTCACCATAAATTTAGAGAGCAAAATACAGATTAAGAATGGATTCAGGGAGCTTTCTCATGCTTAGGAGGGTCTGCACTGTTCGAGCAACTTACAGATACAAAAGGCCAATAAAACCCTGAAAAATAAATATTCCTAACAACAGTATCAATTACAATTTTAAAAAATGGGGAGGAAGTCATTTTGTAAATTTCATTTTATTTTTTCCTGCCTGGAAGTTTGGTACCCTCTAGTGTCCCATTTCTATATTTGCAAAGTTTCTATTTTCTTTTTTATTTTATTTTCAACTTTCAGACAATGATCTCGTTTCTAATAAATGAAATAACTTGTGTTTTGTTTAGTCAATTTTTCAAAAGTTGTAATGTATAAAATTCACCTGGTCCCTTAATCCTTTAAAAACGTTCTTAGCTTCACTTCTTAACTTTTTTTGCCATTTGCAGGAATTGTGTATGTTTTGTTTAATGTAAAGAAGGACGAGGGTTGGTCACTGATAGAGTTGGAACACTGCTGCAAAGAAGAGGGGTTCAAACTATTCTCCAAAGCATCTAAAGGCAGGACGAGAAACAGCAAATGGAAACTAAGCAAGGAGAAAAACAACCTAGGAACAAGATAAATTTCCTGATAGTAAGAATGGTTAATCAATGAAATGGCTTGCCTTCAGAAGTTGTGGGTAGTCCATCATTGAGGATTTTAGGAGGAGATTGGACAACAATTTATATGAAATTGCATAGGGTCTCCTTTTTAATCAGGGGGTTGGATTAGAACAGGGGTCCTCATACTTGGCAACTTTAAGACTTGTGGACTTCAACTCCCAGAATTCCCCAGCTAGCTATTCTGGGAGTTGAAGTCCACAAATCTTAAAATTGCCAAGTTTGGAGACCTTTGGCCTGGAAGATCTACAAGATCCCTTCTGTTCCGTTTGGATAATAAGGTACGCGAGACCGGTATTCCAACAAACAGCTCTTTATTTTAATAGTAACTTGTAGTGGAACATTTGCCAAAGCCACGGCAGCCCTTCTTATAGCGGCTGCTCACGGCTTGTGGCCAATGACAGCTCTTTAAGAATTCCCGCCATCAGGCAGGCCAATCAAAATGGTGCTCAATTGACCAATCCGAGAGCGGCCTGTTTGGCCAATCAGTTTTAGTTATTTGGAGTCTTCTAATTTCCATACCCAACACCTTCCAACTCTTGTTAGTTTGTTTTATTTTTTAAAAAAAGTTCTTTAAACTGCTACTTAGCTTTTATTCTATTTTGGGAGGCAGGTTTACTTACCAGGTACCCCCTCCCCCACAAAAAAGTTATTCTTTGAAAGACCTTTTTAAATTAAAATAATTATAAATCAAAACGTGATTAGAAAGTGAAGTGGATGAACCTAGTGTCCTTCAAAGGCTTCATCTAAGTTGAGTGCTTGATGGTTCCCCTGTGTGGAAACCACCTTCCTGCATTCTTCTTGCATGAAGCAGATGCCCAGAGCACAATTAGGCCATTTTTTTTTCAGGTCTTGTACTTTGTGTTTCTTTCAGCTTCTGCCAACCACCAAAAATGTTGCAGTAAAACAGTGGTGGGATTCAACTTTTTAAACTACCAGTTCTGTGGGCATGGCTTGATGGGCATGGCAGGGGAAGGATACTGCAAAATCTCCAGTCAAAGGTGGTATTTGCTGGTTCTCTGAACTACTCAAAATTTCTTCCTACCGGCTCTCCAGAACTGGTCAGAACCAGCTGAATACTACATCCGGTAATGAAGTGATTGCTGAAGAGAGCAAGGCAGACATCCTTTTGGGAAAGATTTTGTTTTCTGCTTACGACCCTGTAGTCCAGAGGTAGGATTCAAATTTTTTAACAACTGGTTCTGTGGACATGGCTTAGGTGGTAGGCATGGCTTGGTCATGTAACTGGGTGGATATGCCTTGATGGTCATGTTATTGGCTGGATGTGGCTAATATCACTCACATCTAGGCAAGCATCTCCTCACCTGGCATCTCATGACTGTGGGGATGCTGCAACAGTCATAAGTGTGAAAAATGGTTATAAGTCACTTTTTTCAGTGCCATTGTAACTTTGAATGGTCACTCCATACAAGCAAAGTACCAGCAAAGGAAGGGAAAAAAACTCTAGAGAAGTTCCTGAGACAGGAAGTCTAGTCCTGCCAAGAATGTAATAAGAGTTAATGGAGAGGCAGTTTCTGTAAGCAACACCAGAATGTTTCCTTCCTGCCATCCTTACAGGATTAGGCCAGTAATTTCTTCTAACAACTGGTTCTCCGAACTGCTTAGAATGTTAACAACCAGTTCTAGCAAATAGGTGCGAACTGGTAGAATCCAACCCCTGCTGTAGTCCCTTTTTATTAGGATGGAGTAAGGATGACTGAATGGAGATGAACGTTTACTGGTTTACTTCCTGACATCTACATGGAGTTCACAGCAGATATTTTCTCTTTGAGGCTTGATAAATGTCTGTCAGTGCCTAGGATTGAACTCTCAACCTCCTGAGTTTGAGGCAAGCATCTTCATCTCTAGGCCACTGTGCTGTTCCCTTTTGAAAAAGATTAATTGGTTTAGAAAAAACAATTGAAAACCTGGGGTCTAGTTAAGAAACAGCAACTTGCATGTTTGTGTATTTTATCACAAGAAGTCAGTGATGGTGGACCTTAGGATGCCCACGCCTGATTTATAGACAGAATTGTGGATGGTGTGTGTGTTTGTAGCTGTATCATTCTTTTCTGAAGGGCAGAGCAAGCTTAGGTATTGTTTATTCAGTTTCTCTTTCAAGATAAATACATTTATAGTTCATTTTTAAAATATCCCTCTATGAGTTCATTGACCTGAACCGGATCTTTGGTTTCACACGAAGGAGGATTCTTTTTAAAATTCAGCCACATAAATTAAATATTGCAAAAGTTGACGTATGTATGTAAATAGTAGATTTTTTTAAAAAAGTTACAATAAATATAAGCATTAAAATATTTTATATTGTTCGGAAGCCCAGAAACAATAAAAGTAATAAGTAACCTACACAAGTTATCAAAGGATCAAGTTATTCATTAACACTAAATTGCCAAGCCATAAATAACTATGTGTCTGCTGTATGTCATACTGTATGTCATACTATATTGCAACACATTGCAAACGAATGCAGACAGACGTAATCAGATTATTTTTTTAAAAGGCTTGCATCTATATAATAACTCTAACCCTGAGTTAAATCTACAACCTATTTATATTTTTTCATACAAATATATCTAATTTCATTTAAGCTCAGTATTTGCCTTTACAATATTTATATATTTCATTAATTCTATCAAACACTTCATAATGTACCAGGAAACCCAATTTTTGCTCCCTTGGTCTGCATGGAGAAGAAACAGAGGAAAGTGTAAATGAAAAGTGTGCATTTCTCATAATTCCACAAATTTTAATACCTGAGTGCACTAGCTTGTTTTAATGACAATGCAGACAAATGTCTGCTTAGCATCTATTAATATTAAATAAGTTATGTTGATATGATATGTTGATATGATAGAAAAAAATGCAAAGGATCTGCAAGGCCTAGTATTAAAAGTCAAGGAATACACTGAAAAGACGACTGGTGTTGGAGATGACACCTGAGAATACCATGAACAGCTAAGAAAACAAACAAATATATCACTGAACAAATTAATCTAGAGTTCTCAGTCATGACACAAATGAATGGGCTCTAATTATTCTACTTCAGACCCATAGTGCAAAGACTTAGTTCTTTGCAGAAAGGTCTAATGCTGAGAAAGGTAAAATGAAAGAAAAGATGACCAGCAAAAAGATGGAGAGACAATGATTGCACATTTGAAGAGCTGAGGACCAAATTAGGGACAGATAATCATAGAGAAAATCTGTGTAATCACTGAGAATTCATATCCTGGTGTATTATCATCATCAATATTAAATAAATGGCAAAATACTACATTTAAGATTCAACTGTTAACATAAACTAGTTTTTAATATTTGGCTATATTGGATATTTGGCAGCATGAATTTTATTTTGTCGTTCTCAAATGTTACATTTTGCTTGTGCCTACCAAATAAAAATAGCTAAGAAGCAATAGCAAACATTTAGATAAAACCCAGGTTATTTTCAAACGTTAAATGGAACAACTAGAAATTCTGATAAATTCATACAAAAAGTTTGATTTTCTTCACTTTCTAAAGACAAAGTCCTATCCAGGATATCTTGGTCAGGATAACTGTAATAAGATAAGAAATGCAAAAAGCCAATAACTGACAGAAGAATTTGTAGGCAATCCCAAATCCAAGATTTAAGCAGATAAAGAATGTACAAAATCAAAGTCCAAAATATATGTCCCCGCCAAAAAAAAATCAAGAATTCTGGTATCAATGTAATCTTTGATGCAAAGAAATTGTGGGACCATCATTAGGAGTTTTGACACTAGGCCTGCAAGGATGATGGCTTTGCTTCCAGTGTCAACCATCAAGTCATTTAGAACAGGGGTCACCAACCTTTCGGACCTCAGGGACTACCAAACTCCTAATTTTAAATCCCATGGACCAGAGACCCTGGGAAAATTCCATTAAAAGTCTGCAGGAAAATTCCCCACCCTTTGCTACTGATTGATCATTCTTTATTTGGGATTGCAGGATACGATTCCAACTCCATCCTCAGGGAGAGAAAGAGAGAGAGAGAGAGAGAGAGAGAGAGAGGGAGGGAGAGAGAGGCAGACAGAGAGACTTTTGGCTTCATGCAAGGAAAACAGCAGAAGCACCAGACGTCTTTCTTTCTATCCCCCAAACTCCACAAGAAATGAGTCTTAGCAAAATCTTTGTGAGACTTGGAACAGGATGCCTTGCAGGGTCCCAAAGACTCATGGGGGAGAGAAAAAAAAAGACTTTTGCTGCTTTCCTTGCATGCAGCTAAAAGCAGAAGAAAAAAGAAGCAGAAAGAAGCAGGTAGTGGCCAGATGAGGCAGGTGGAGCGAGTGGGCAAATTCCCCTCCTCCACCCTTTTCCCCCTTCCCTCACTACCTTGTGTTGTTCGAAGTGCAAGCAACACAAGCTTGTGTTCCCACACAGCCTGGATTAATTGTTTTGGGAAGTGCTTTGGGGGTAACATTTCTCTGCGGACCACCAAAAATTTTTCATGGACCACCAGTCATCTCTGGCCCACTGGTTGGTGACCACTGATTTAGAATAAAGTCCTCCTTTGTGCTAAAGTTCTGTTCCTGAATGGAACTTTCATTGCTCATATTCCCTTATGATCAGTTCTTTAACAGCTGTTCTAAATTATGGCAGTCTCCCAAAAGCTACTTATGACCAGGTCCTAAACTTACAGCTGCTACAGCACCCCCATGTTCATTTGCCCTAACAATCAACTGCAGGGCTGATACAATGCCACCTTCTACCTATCTTCCCCACCATCACCTGCAAACATTTCCCCAACAGCTTTCAACTGGACTTTGGCCTGATCCCTACTAGGGCCCATACATTCCTTCTCAATGACCGATGCTTCTAGTAACCAAATTGCATTCTGGGAGCTGTATATATCACCGCTGCTTCTGGAATCATGCCACATAGTCATGTAATGAAGCACCCACTCTAGCACTCTTAAAGTTCTCAGAGCTCTCTGTTTTGTTCAGAAAACACACGAGGTAGACCGGGTTCCAACAACAAATGCTTTATTCTTTAACTAGTCAGTGAATAGGAACACTTGGCTGAAGTCGAGGCCAGCCTTTTATACAGGCTGGCTTGCCTGCTTGTAGCCAATGGCAGTTGCTTAAATTTGCCACCTTTCAGCAGCTCTTTGGATTGGTTCCTAGTGAACCAATCCAATGCTTAGTTTATTTGACCAATCAGGTTTGCAGATTTGGAGTCACCCAATTTACATATAGAACACCCCTCCCCTCTTAGTTCAGTCCTACGTGGTGACGTAGTCTCGCAGGTAGGTGGGGCTTTTCCGGACTCGACTTGACTTGCACGGTTCATTCTTCGTGAAGACTTCGACCGGTTCGGATGGGGCTGCTGTGTCGTCCGTTCTTCTCCCTGGAACCGTCTGGAAGGGTGAGTCAGCCATTTTACCGCCGCCTGAGTTTCTTAGGCTGGCGGTTTTGCCACTCCCTCCCATTTCCTCCGGGCAGGTCGAGCTGGCCTGGCTGGCCCCTTCCGATGGGCTCTTCACGCAAGTCTCTCCAAACAGTGAGTCTTTTATTTGCTCTTTTTGTTCATATGTTTCATTGGTTTTATTTTTTAACAGTTCTTTATTTAATTCTCGCATTTCCCTCCCCCCACCTTAGTTGGCAATTCGTCGGTTTTTTCGACAAGTGGTTGTATGTCTGTGGTTCTTTCTATATTTCGGGATCGAAGCTGGTCTATGTACCGCTTCCATTCCCTGCCATCATCTACTGTTAACCGGTAGGATTTGGCGCCTGTTATTTGGGTAATTTGTCCTGGTAGCCATACTGGGTCCCCAGTGAAGTTTTTGGCGTAGACTAAATTGCCAATTCCAAATTTTCTAAACCATGTAGAGGAGTCGGGGGGGTTTTCTGGCATTAATTCTGGGTGCAATCTATCAAGGTGTGACCTTAGTTTTCTCCCCATGAGTAGCTCTGCTGGGGACTTGTTGGTTGTGGTACTGGGTGTTATGTGCTGGAGTGTGAGCAATCGGTTTATTTTATGCTGTACATCTCCACTGTCCATTTTTTCTCACCCTTCCTTTGTAAATCGGACCATTCTCTCTGCCCTACCGTTTGCAGCCGGGTGGGCTGGCGCGGTTAGGACATGTCTAATACCTAGGGAGGCTAGGTATTGTTCAAAGTGTGGGCTGGTCAGTTGTGGTCCATTATCGGACACGAGGACGTCCGGAATGCCATGGGTGGCAAAAAGGCTGTCCAGTTGTTTTATTACTAATTCAGTTGTTGTTGATGGCATAATTTTTACTTCTAACCAGTTAGAATAGGCGTCCACAACAATCAGAAAGGTATGTCCTTTAGTTGGACCAGCGAAATCGATGTGGATTCGTGACCAGGGGCTCCGTGGGATTTCCCAATCTCTAATGGGTGCTTTGGGTGGGGATGGTCTAATTGCTTGACATTTGTTACATGAGGTTACCCAGTATTCTATGTCCCTATCAATACCCAGCCACCAGACATAACTTCTAGCAAGGCTTTTCATTTTTACAATCCCCGGGTGACCTTCGTGTAGCATACTAAGTACCCTAGGTTGTAGTTTGTTAGGAATAACCACCCGATCACCCCACAGTAAACAACCTTTTTGAATAGAAAGTTCAGTTTGTCTGGTCCGGAAAGGTTTAAAGTTTTCAGTTTTTTGATTTTCTGGCCAGCCTTTAGCTACCCAGTTAAGAACACGGGCAGTCAAACAGTCTTTTGCGGTAGCTCTGGCGACATCATAAGCTGATATGGGTAGATCGGGGCAAGTCTCTATTTGTAGTGCTGTCATCGCTGGTGCCGGGTCTTCTTCAGTCGCTGGCAAGGGTGCTCTGCTTAAAGCGTCCGCATGTGAAATCTGTTTCCCCGGTTGGTGTGTCAGAGTGTATGAGTAGGCTGCTAGGAACTCTGACCATCTAGTCATTCTTGGGGAGAGGATATTTGGTGTAGGTTTGTTTCCCGCCAAAATTCCTATTAGTGGTTTGTGGTCTGTTATAATTTGAAAAGTCCGCCCGTATAGGTACTCGTGGAAACGTTTCACTCCTGCAACAATTGCTAGTGCCTCTCTGTCCAATTGGCTGCAATTTCGCTCGGATTTGGATAAAGTCCTTGAATAATATGCGACGGGCGCTTCTCTGCCATCAGGTAGTTGGTGGCTTAGGATGGCACCTACTCCGAATGGGGAGGCGTCGCAGGTCACTCTTAAGGGCAGTGTGTTGCTAAATTGAATGAGAACGTTTGATGATGTTAGCAAGCTTTTAATTTTTGGGAAGGCTTGCTTTTCTCTGTAACCCCAAGTCCAAATTGCTTTCTTGTCTAAAAGACAGTGCAATGGTTCTGCTATAGTGGCCTTATTTGGCAGGAATACATTATAGAAGTTAATTAGTCCTAAAAAGGCTTGTAGTTTGGTCTTGTTTTTTGGTTCTGGTGCATCTTTAATCGCTTTAATCTTTTTGTCTGTAGGGTGTATACCCTCTCCGTCTATTAAATAGCCCAGGAATTCGACGCTATTCTTAATTAGGCAACACTTTTCTCTTTTCACTTTGAGGCCAGATTCTCTGAACTTAGTTAGTACTTCTTTGAGTCTTTTTTTTAATTGGGTTTCATCTTTGGCTGAGATCAGGACGTCGTCAAAATATGGTATGACTCCTTGTATGCCATTTAGGAGGCGTTCCATTAGACTCTGGAAAACGCCTGGGGCCACACTCACTCCAAATTGGAGTCGGTGACACTTGAATGCACCCTTATGTGTGACTATAGTCTGTGCTTCAGCAGTTTCTGGGTCCACTGGGAGCTGTTGATAGGCTTGTGCTAGGTCAAGTTTAGCAAAAACTTTTCCTTTTCCCAGGGAGTGAAGCAAATGCTGGACTACAGGCACCGGGTATGCGCTTGGTTGTAATGCGTGGTTCAGGGTAGCCTTATAGTCATCACAGATTCTAACGGACCCATCAGGTTTGACAGGTGTGACTATAGGTGTTTCCCACTTGGCATGGTCCACAGGTTCTAACACCCCGTGGGCTATTAATTTGTCCAGCTGTTCCTCTATTTTTGCCTTTAGTGCAAAAGGAACTCGCCTGGCTTTTATTCTTCGTGGGGCTATTTGGGGGTTTAGACTGAAAGAAATGGGATTTCCCCGATACTTGCCAAGTGAGCCGTCAAAAACGTCCTGGAATTCTCGGATGAGGTCGTCTTCCCAGCCGGTTGTAGTCACTCGATCGATCCCGGTCATCCCGATGCCCAATGGCGCGAACCATTCGATGCCCAGGAGGCTTGGTCTGTCTCGGTCAACTATGGTCAGCAGTAGCACCTTGACGTGTTGTTTGTAGGCGACTCGGAAATGTCCCATGCCGACTACAGGGATTTGGTTTCCCTGGTAGTCCTTGAGAGTTAGGTGCTGCTTCTGTAATTCTTTGGGTTTGATATCTGGGACTAGCTGTTTTATTGTGTCCCATGATACCATGGAGAGGAAGGACCCCGAGTCCACTTCCATCTTGCAGTGCCTTCCTTCGATTTTTACAATGACTTTAACTTTCTTCCCGCTTTCCGTCTGAGCGCTCTTTATAGTGACAGTTTGGTGTGTATTGGCTCACTTCTCTTGTTGCCACTTTCTCTCAGCTCGTTTAGGCTCAGCTTGTGTTGGGGAATTTCTGCATCTCGTTGGGCTGTAGCTTTTTTTGTTCCTGTAGACTTTTTTGATATGCCCTCGTTTCTTGCAATGCCTGCAAATGGCATCGAGAAAACTGCATTCAGCTCGGGAATGGTTTCCTCTGCAGCCAGCGCACTCCCACCAATTCCTTCTTTCGCGCTCTTTTCTGTTCGTGAGCAAACGGTGGACCTTGTCGTCTTCTTCGCTCGATTCGAATGTTTCACCAGACTCTTCGTAGTGGATTGTGGTGGCAAGCTACTTTCTGTCTTTGGTTGGTTTTGTTTCTTCGCTGTGTGTGTTCATCTTTTTCATTGCGATGGCCGATTTTTTCGTGGCTTCAGCGGCTGTGGCTTCCGCGATGGCTTCGGTCACGGTGATGTTGGGCTTATTGAGTAATTTACTCTGTGCGGTCGAGTCTCTCAGACCCAACACCACGCGATCCCTCATCGCTTCGTCAATGTTCAGGAAATCACACTCACCCTCTAATTGTCTAAGGGCAGCAATGAAATCGGCGATGGTCTCTCCCTCTCTCTGGTCTCTGCGGTAAAATTTGTGTCGCTTTATTAAGTTTGACACCATCGGAGCGTAGTGTGCTTTGAGAATTCTTTGCAATTCTGGCCACGTTAGTTGTTTAACATCTCGGGGCTTCGCAAGGGCCTTTGCCATCTTGAAAACCGTTGGCCCGCAGTGAGTCAGGAACACAGCTCTCTTGCGTTGCTCTGAAATGTCTTCCATTTCATTGCTCTCCAAATACATCTGGAAGCGGTCTGCATAGGAATCCCAATCCTCTTCGTTGGGATTGAAGGGTGTGGGCGGTGCGTTGTTTCCAGGCATCTTGGTTGTCATCTGGACTTCTTATCACCGCGTGCAGGTTTTTTCGTTCAGGACGATCTCACCTTCGTCGCCAGTGTTTTGTTCAGAAAACACACGAGGTAGACCGGGTTCCAACAACAAATGCTTTATTCTTTAACTAGTCAGTGAATAGGAACATTTGGCTGAAGCCGAGGCCAGCCTTTTATACAGGCTGGCTTGCCTGCTTGTAGCCAATGGCAGTTGCTTAAATTTGCCGCCTTTCAGCAGCTCTTTGGATTGGTTCCTAGTGAACCAATCCAATGCTTAGTTTATTTGACCAATCAGGTTTGCAGATTTGGAGTCACCCAATTTACATATAGAACACTCTCCAAAAAGTAGAGGGTATTTGGCTTGGTGGGAGGGAATCAGGCCTAAAGCTTTGGGGGGGGGGGGGGAATGTCAAGTGGGTAGGAACATGTGGGGATCCAAGAGGCAAGAAACAGAGCACATGGTATCATGTCATGGGGAGGCACTTGGGAAGGGCAGGCAGTGAATCTGGGCCGATGGTAAGCCTCCAAGGGCTTCCCCCAACCTTGAGGCACCCTGTGTTCCACTTAACAACTGCATGTTTATTTAATGATTGCATTGGGAGAGCACGGATGGAAGATCATTAAGTGAGGTGCTTCACTAAACAGCCATTGCAACTTGCAAGGACTAGCTGTATTGCTAATTTACCAAATCATCTTGGTATCATACATCTGATTTAATAGTGTGCTTTGAAGAAAAAAACTTGTGGAAGTCAAATATTAAGACAACTTTGGACATAAAATTTAAAAGTGTTGGCAAATTGGTTCAGTTCTACTGACCAAAAGTATAACAGAATAATACATTAATTAATTCAAAATAGGCTACATCTTTAAAACTTTTCATGTCTTTGTTAGCTTTTGGCAGTGTTTCCTGGTACAGTTATAAAACCACATTGGAAAAGACTCCTATGTGATATATTTACTTAATACAAGATTTCACAATATTAAAGAGACCATTATGAGATAAGCAAATAAGTAGGGGAAAACACCAACTGACAAATACTTCCTTATGTATTGTGGCATCATTAACCTTGAAATCCTGGAACATATCTTCATATAACCATTTTTCAAAAATATAAAACTGTCATTTTACAGTTTAATGCACCTTTCGATATAAGTTTTAAGAATCTGGGGATTACTTGAAACAATTAAGAAATTGAGGAAAAATGTTTTAAAACAACCAACAACAATTTTTTCTGAACAAAAAATGTTCAGAAACAAAATTCAAAGATCTTGTCCTATGACAAAAGTATACTTAGCCTGATATGTTATAATAGCTGAGCTACCCAAAGCAATAGGCAAAGTTAGCATTAAGAAGATGACTCAACCTTCTAGTTATTTCTCTTGATCTTAACCTTCCAGTTTTACATAATCAGTCATTGATCATTTTAACTAATGTACAACTTCAGGTGTGGCAGAGTAAGCAGAAATATTCTTAGGATGAAGGTTCTCTGAGCTTTAGAGTACAAACATTGACTAATAGTTAGTAGTGTACCACAAAGAAGGAAGAACATTAAGAATTTTATACACAGGGTTGCAGTGAAGTGTGTTTGCAACTTGTTATATGTCTAATTGTTTTGTCTGAGCTCATCAGTTGATATTGTATTTCTGATCAATGGTTCATTTTTAAATGAACATAATACAATAGGTTTCCAAGAAAAGACTATTTTAAGATAAAGATCTGACTTTAAGCAACCTCTGTAATTTTGGTTGCAGAGAAATGAGGCTTTATCTTTTGTTTCAACAAAAGGATATATTCAGGGAAGCAGATATTAAACTAATGTTACAATGCTGATTATTCAAACTCTCCTATACTATCCTAATCACTGGAAAACAAATATTTTAGTTCATGGACACTTTGAGGTGTATCCTACAGATTTTTGACTGCTAATCACAAAAATATCCTGTAATTTTACCTCTTGAATACCATTTTATTTTTAAAAAATCTTCTGTTTTTGCCAGAATTATTTAACAAATTTCTTTACACAAGTTGACTACCTCATTTTCTGTGCTGACATTGACAGTTTGTTAATGGTCTTGGCTTATGAGCTTAATCCATTAGAAAGATGTTTCTTTGGGAATCCATCAGTGCTGGCTTTGTATTGTTGAACATTGCAGTGAGATGCATTGAGTGCAAATGAAAATAATCAGCAAAACACTTTTAGCTCTGGGGATCTCATACAGCCTGTCCGAAGCATTATGCCATTAAATACATGATTGTCATTAAACGTTAATTTTATATTTTTCAAGGTTCCTATGAGATACAATCATTCTGAAATTATACTTGCATTCAGTTGGAAGATGTTTGTCATAATCACCAAGCGATTTTCAGGAAGCAAACTTTTGAAAAAATTTGTTGTTAAGTGACCTAAGTCCAAAGATATAGCTGTTGTTTTCTCTCTCTCTCTCTCTCTCTCTCTCTCTCTCTCTCTCTCTCTCTCTCTGTGTGTGTGTGAGAGAGAGTTTTAATTTATCTTCTCATTCTTTTCTTCTTTTATTATTGACAAAAGAAATAGTAAGCCACTCCCTTGGAGACTCAATATAATATATAAGAACCGAAACTGCCTTTATACAAAAAAGAAAAGACTCAGAAAAATGTATACTATCATGGAAGCCATCCTAGTTTTAATGTTAATTACAGAAATACTTCAGGACGTTGGCTCAGGTAACATTCCTACTATAATATCTGTACTGAACTCTGTGAGGTGGAAAGTTTTCCAAGGGCAAAATTAGAATGAAGTTAACATCAGGAGTAGCGAAGAGCAGATTTATCTGCCAATGATAATCCTGGCATGATTGCACAAAGGCTAACAGTTTTAATATTTTACTATTTAATAGTGGCATTAAGTACTTTTTTTAAGACTTTGAATTTAAGAAGAGGAAATTCAGAAGGTAAATGTATAAGTCTGCTGTACTAAGGGCCTCCTTGGTGAAGTTGTTAAATCCTTTGCACATGTTACCAATATAACAGTGGTATGACAACAAAAATCCCAAACTTGCTTTTAATTGGGACAAGCAGATTTGGGTTTGCAAAAAAGAAAAAAAAGGGAGCAAGAAAACAAGAAAATGGGTGATTTGTGTCTTTGCTGTTGTTTTATTTATGCCCACAACATCAGGAGAGACTATTTATTTTTATTCGTTTAATGACAAGTGAAAGTGATTAAAAATGCTGTTCAAATGACTGAGTTCCAGATGCAGCTGTAGCTTTTCAAACAGAAGCATAGATGCCAAGCAGGAATGGCTGGGTGGCAGTGGATTCATTTCTTATATAATCCAGATTCTCAAAATTAGTATTACTTCTAAAAACACTGATAAGGACTTAAATATGTATGAGCATGTAGTGCCTAGCCATCTTCTCATACAGAGCAAAAGTCGTATCCAATCCATGTCTAAGCTCCACTTTTCCAGACTGTGGGTATGGGCTGGCATGAACAAAGATTCCTTCATTCATCCCAGAAGAAAGTAGTTATTTTACAAAGAAAACATGCCTGTTGTACATTTTGACAACATTTGTTTTCTCTAATATCTTGTGTTTTATATATATAAAGGTTTCCTGAGAATATATTCGCTGCAGTTGCATTCCCACCTAGACTGGAGCATATCATCTCACCAATTTTGCATGTGATTGACCAACTGATGGTTTGGGAATCACCACTTATGGGAAGCAAGGAAAGGAGGCAGGGAGGCAGGGAGGCAGGGAGGGAGGAAGGAAATTCCAGACTCTGTAGGCAATCAATCAGTGAAAAAAATAAATATTATCACTGATTAGTCCAGAATAAATTATGGCACAATATTTAGCCACACAGAAAACCTGTATTTGCATCTGCCAATAAAATAAAAAGTATAAAATATATCAGGTGCACCTGGATTGTTAGTTAAAACCAATAGTATAACAACTGAGCAATATAATACAACACAATCTATCTCAGATTCTCAATCTCCCTTGAACTATAAGGACAGATCCAGGGTATCCAGATATAGGGTATTACAAAATTAATCCTTCAGCCCGACTAATGATAAATCCAATGTTACCTTTTTGTTTAGAAATATAAGAGTAGTATTGAAAACCACAGCTGAAATTTGGGGCTTCTTTTGGACAAGGGTCACTCTTAACAGCAATAAATCAAAAGTAGTATTGAACTGAACTTTTTTGCATGTTAATTGGTTTGCAAACCTTATTTATCAGTAAAAGCTATTTATTCCCATCTGATTCAATTGGTTTTTTTAAGATGAAAATCACTGCAATCCAAAATGAATAAACCAACTGGATTTATTTCATACTACTATATCAGATTTGGAGAAATTCAGGCAACCACAAGATGGCAGCAAGGAATGAGAAGTTTCTATATACAGCATTTTAATTGCCATCTTGGTGTTGGCCAGATATTTTTTCACCCTGAATGTTGTAGCTTTACAAATATAAACTTCCAGTTGGATTAGTTCAAACATAAAAATGTGTGTATTGGGTTTCAATAGAGTTTTTGTTTTATTTCTAATGATTTCTAAGGATCCCTAACATTATATTAATATAATAATGAATTGTTCTCCCTCTTTAGATTGGACAGGTTATTAAATGTAAAGATTTAGCTCCCCCTTGTGGAACAATGCCTTATGCCTTAATTTTGGAGAAACTAGATTTTGATTCTTTCAGTCAACATTTCTGCTTATGAATTCAGTATTCTTTGAACTGTGCAATCAAATGATCTGTATGCATTTGGAAATTATTATAATAACAGCAATGAGGGTGATAATTACTGTAAAAATCTGCTTTTTTAAATCTCAATTTAGTGCCAGCTCTATCTACTGTGGCGACACCTCCAACTCCAGGTTAGTGTGATTACCCTCTTAGGTTTTGTAACGGAGATGAGCACCGCCCTCGAAAATGACCAGCACATATGTGCAAGGGAAACCTTTACCTTTACAACACTTTACAACACTATACAACACTAGGTTAGCCAAATCAAATGTCAGACTAACTAAGCTAAAAAAAATATAGCTTAGCATATATAAATCTTATATTTCATACCATCTTATATTTAGTAAAGCAAATTGAGCATCTAGGAAAAATGTGGTCATGTGCAAAAAATTCCCTTTTAAAAAAAACAAGATTCTTTTACATCACATTCCCAACCATATATAATCAAAATCAATCCCAGGAAGGTTTTCATTTAGATATGGGGCAGAAATTAGTCTGGTGCACATTTTAATGAAAATTTTCTATTATTTTGTATTTTAATCTAATATATCTGTTCAAAATTGTATTGTGAAAATTGTTTGTGAAAATTGAATTGTAATGCAATATTCTTATCCTATGTGTCGTGTCCATCAAATATTTATATTAAGAAAGCACAGATTAAAAAGCATATATACATTGATGCCAATGGCAAACAAAAATGCTTTTTTTGAGTAAATTTCTCGTAAAACATTGTTAATCAGAAATGCATGCAAAAATATGTAGAGCAGAACTGTGCAATTGTAAAGCATGAGAATTCAGCTTAGAAATAGATGTGAAACTTGGATGTTTGTCACAGAACATAAAGCAACATAAAAATAAGGCACTTCCTGGATAGCTTGGGAAAAAGAAGTATTTAAGTGGTCAGAAGTTTCCCTGAGTTTTCTACCAACCTTCCTTAAAAATAAATGCATATAAATACCTACTATTCTGCCATTTAAAACTCACTTTTAAAGTGCTATTAGAAGAAATGTTCAGCCTCAAGGTACTTACTTTTATGATAGTTTTCCAGATGCTCGCATTATAATTCCCAGAATTCTCAGAATACACACACACCTAAAATCAGGAAAGTGTTCAGTGAAATGAAAGAATTAAACCTACTGTATTTTATTCACTTCGAGCTATAAACAGTACTAATTTGTTTGCTTTGTTCTTGCATAGGACTGTCTCTCAGACTTGCTGGCACATACAACTATTGTGAGGGACGTGTGGAAGTGTATTATGAAGGAGCCTGGGGAACTGTCTGTGGCAAGAACTGGGATCTGAAAGATGCTCAGGTTGTTTGCCAACAGTTAGGATGTGGGAATGCTGTAGAAGCCCTGCCCTGGCCTAAATTTGGCTCAGGCTCAGGCAAAATTGTCCTAAGTGATGTACAATGCAAAGGAGATGAATTTTTTCTATGGGATTGTAAAAACCCTGGATGGGAAGTGCATAACTGCAATCATCGACAGGATGCTACCGTTCTCTGTACAGGTATATGCGAGTTTTCTTAAGTCTTGATTTTTACTGGAAGTGTGGAATCAATATGGTTATTCATGACGAGTATTGTAGAACAGCGGCCCCCAACTCTTGAGCACCAGGGACTGGTTTTATGGAGAAAGGTTTTTCCACAGAATGGAGAGAGTATGTATTTACATGCTGCCTGTATCCCACAGGATTCATTTGTTTACAAGGCCTGGTTGCTGGCATGCCACAGACTGGTTGCAGGTCCACAAACTGGGAGCTGGAGACCCCTGCTATAGAGGCACTCATAGGATAAGATGGTTCCATACCTACACATATTTTCTTTATGGTTTCTTGTTATTTCTTGTTGTATCAGTTGCCCAAATCCAAGATACTTTGAGCAGCATACAAAACTGGAAAATCCATAAAACTGAAAGTATCAATATCAAATCAAACAGACATCCTAAAGTAAAACTAACTTGTAAACAACACAAATCAAACAAACAAAAAATACAATAATACCGACACATCAACCCCAGGCCTGAGACCAAAGCCAGGTTTTAGAAGTTTTGCAGAACCCTAGAAGAGAGGGTTCTTATCTATTCTGTTTCAGAGGTTGGGGGCCATGACAGAGAAGGAAATTATTCATCTGAATTTTGCAGGCAATTAAATGACCTCTTCACTTACAATGGCAACTGGGACCAGAATTTCTATCACAAAGTAGGATGGTCATAACGAATGACTGTATCACTTAGGGTGGGCAATTCCTACAGTCCCAATTGCTGTTGTTAATGGAATCCCAGTGTAAACTATTAGTAGTGCCTTACCAAATGTTACACTAAAGTATGCTAAATGTGGGTTTCCTCAAGTGTCTAGGCAACCTTTTTAGTGGGATTTTTAGTTAATCATTCAAGATGAACTATGAGTCTGCAATAGAAAGAAGAAACAGAACAAGTACTGGAAGGCAAATCTTGAACGGCCCTTCCACATATTCCGTTGCATACTATTACAACGGAATACTATTCCATTGTATGCTCTCTTGGTTGCTGCCTTTTTCATGATAGTTCCCATGGCATTCTGTTAATATTTGGATAACTATGGACATATGGAAAAAGAGAAGAGTGTGGGAAGTTGTGAGAGTTTATCTGTTAGTCTCCCAGGAAAGACAGGGGCTTATTTGAGAATGTCTGGTATAATCAAATTCTCCTTTGTGAAGGCAGCAGTTCAAACATTTGAATATTTACTGATTAAATTCCAAGGAAGATGAAATCTTATTACATAAAATAGTCATTCTTAATTGTTCAGCTAATCAGTGTAGAACAATGCTATTCCACAATTCCAATTAACATTTCCCACTCTTTCCCACTCAGCATGTCATTAACATTTCCCACTTTTTCAGTTGCAATACAGAAATAGACTAGAGAAGAGTCTCAAACATTAACAATGTTCAGGTTGAAACCTCAAGAACGATCATGATGTGCTCAATTTTTTCAATGCTGATGTTGCACAATACCACATATGTGTCTCTTAATTACTGAAGCAGAGCTGACGTTGTAAACTGGACACAGTCATGTAATGTTTCATTCAGTGACTACATTGTTTACTATCAAAATTGCTGGTTCCTATTGTGGTTGTAAAGTGAGACCTATCTGTATTTTGTTCTCTAAATGTATTTAGAATGGCCTTCAAATTCAGATCAAATGCCAGATCATGACTTGCAACTTACTGTAGGCTTCCCCATTAATTTTGCTTGTCAGAAGCTGTCTGTGAAAGCTGTCACAAATACCAGTCATGTGATTGTGGGACATTGCAACCATTGTAAATGCATGCCAGTTGAGAAGGACCCATATTGTCATCATGTGACTTCAGGGATGTTGTGATGGCCATAAGTTTTGAGGACCAGTGCCATGAGAACTTGAATGGTCACTGAACAAGGCAGTCCAAGAAGTATCTGTAATTTTTTTCACTTACTTATCTCATTTCAGTTTTATTATTTGTGCTAAGCAATGTCTTAAGCAAAGATCTTAAAATAAACAAGTTTAAAATAAAAAAGTTTAAACAACATCCATGTGGTAATGATTAATTAATCATTAATGTTTTAATTTTATGAAAATTGTTTTTTTATAGGTGAAAAGTATAGACCAGGTATGTAAGTCTTCTCTTTCATGTTTATGAATATTTTTCTATGTTCTGCATAATAATTATGTACCAAACTGTGAAGCATCTTATCAAAGCTGGTATTGTCCAGGTTTTTTTGGGATTTCATCACTACTGGGGGGAAATAGGTTGCAAAGGGCTACTTTGGAAATATTTTTACATTAAAAGTCTTCACAATAACAGTATTAATGATTCGCAGTATGGAGTTCGGTATCAGCTTTAGAATTTTGTGATTTTGCAAGTTCTATGGAACTAAGACCACCATAAATTTTATAATTATAGTTCTTAGGGAAGATTATGAATAAAACCATTAGTAGATATTACTATGGATATGGTTAATTCAGGTAGGACTGCTCTTCCTTCAAAAGACAAAGTGTATTGCTCAGAACCAAATGAAAAAGGCAAACAAGCATGAAATTAACATGATAGAAGTCTGTTGACAAAGTCATAAACAGAAACCAACATCGGTTTGGCAAGATCATGCTAGACAAAACTTATTTCATTCTTTGACGAAATGACAAATAAACCAGCAAAATGCTGTGGATATAATTTACTTGGACTTCAGTAAGGCATTTGATAAAGTAGATCACAACCTATTATTTGATAAGATAGAAAAATGTAGAAAAATAGCATTCCTACCAAATGAATTTGTAACTAGCTGACCAACCAATGGAACTGCTTCTATATGAAAAAAAAGTATGCAGTGGGGGAGCCCAAGGCTCTTTCTTAGGCCCAGTACTCTTTAGCAATAGCACTTAGACTTATATACCACTTCACAGTGCTCTCTAAGCAGTTTGCAGAGTCAGTATATTGCCCCCAACAATCTGAGTCCTCATTTTACTCACCTCTAAGTCAATCTTGAGCCTGGTGAGATTTGAACTGCCAAATTGCAGGCAGCCGGTAGTCAGCAGAAGTACTTGCGGTACTGCACTCTAACCACTGCACCCCATGAGACTTTAATGATTTTGACAAGGGGGTAGGAAGGGAACTCATCAAACTTGTAGATGACACCAAGCTGGCAGGAATAGCTAATACTCTAGAAGATAAGCTCAAGATACAGAAGGAGTGCTTGCGAACAATCATTTAAATATGAGCTACCTTGTGGACAATCATTTAAATATGTGCTGCAGCTGCCAAAAAAGCAAACAGTCCTAGGCTGCATTAGCAGAGGTACAGAATCAAGATGATGGGAAGTGTTAGTATCACTTTATAATGCCTTGATAAAACTGCACTTGGAATATTGCATCCAGTTGGACGCCGTAATATAAACAAGATGTTGAGAGTCTAGTCTAGAAACAATTCAGAGAAGATCAACAAAGGTGATTAAGGAACTATAGAGGCTAAAGCATAGGAAGAATGGTTGCAGGAATTGTGTATGCCTAGTTTAATAAAAAGAAGGCTTAGAGGTGATTTGATAGCAATATTCTGATATCTAAGGGACTGCCACAACTAACAGGGGCCAACTAAAGGCAGAACAAGAAGCAATGGAAGGAAACCATCAAGGGGATAACCAACCTAGAACTAAGGAGAAATTTACTGAGTTAGACAATTAATCAATAGAACAATCTGTCTCTAGAAGTTGTGAATACTGCAACAGTGGAGGTTTTTAGGAACAGATGAGACAACGGTTTGTTTGAAATTGTAAAGGATTTCCTGCTTGAGCAGGGGGTTGGACTAGAAGACCTGTTTTAGTTTTTAGTGAACATTGCACCTCAATCATATGATGTTTGATTACCTGACAGTATCTGAATATGTTGAACTTTATTGACGTGAAATGGGCAATTGTGCATATGTATGTGTTATCTACAGATGTACATGTAAATAGATTGCAGATTTAATAATCACATTTTATTATATCTTGCAGCTGGAACTGAAGGAGATGGTGAGTCTGTGTTTAGGATTTTTCCTTTTAAAGAAAATAGTCACTTTTAAAATATTTTGCATGAAATAAATTTCTTTAAAATTTTCAGTAAACTATGAATGTGACCAAATGAAAAACCTTTGAATGTAATTAACATTTTAGTTCGATTGATTCATTCATTCAAAGATTGGAAGTGAACTGCTTGTAACCTCTTCCTGTAATTTTACTTTTTTCCTAATTATTGTGACTCTCTATTCTCTGAAAAATAGGGTGCTATGGATTTACAACTTGACAAGACTTACTACAATTTCTTAAAAGCAACTTGGAGAATAATAACTCACCCCTATTAAACTACATCTGTCTAGAGTAGCATGCACTGAATGCATGTTAAAGAGTTATTATTAAATATTAAAGAGTTCCACATTAAAAAGCATAAAACTCTTATTAAGTAGTACAAATTGTAAGACCTGTGGGTCACATATGACTTGATGGAATATCCAATGAATCACACAAATCCTTCAATCCTTGAGACTTTCCAATCTTCTTTGATGCTCCCTGATCTTTGGTGAGACCCAAGGAGTCCACAATTCTGAGTTACAGTACATATATTTTCTTCTATTCTTCTCTTCCTCTCCTTTCCTGCTGACCTAGCCCCTTTTGCTTTGCCTGCTACTCTATTTCTGGCCCATTCCTTTCTTTTATTTGCATCTGCCCAGTCCTCATTTGGTTTTTCCTCAACCCTGGCTGCTTCTCTTCTAGTTTCTCGATGCTACTTGTCTAGTCTTCTTCCAGATTTTACGCAGTTTGCCTGTTGCCCTGAAGTCTTTTCACAACACCTCATACCTGGCCTTTTCCAGATCTCCCATAAGCCTGTAACCTGTTGAAAATGTTGCAACTTGTTTTCTACCTGCAACTTTAAAAAAAAAACAAAACACTGAAGCTCTCTTTTAAAAATGATACAGGAAGAAAGGCAAGAAAGGTCATAAAATGAAACAAAATTCACTTAACAACTGTTTCGCTTAGTGACAAAGTTTTTGGGTTCAGTGTGGCTGTAAGCCGAGGACTACCTGAATTGACTAAAATGCAGCTCCCATCATTCCCCTTTTTGATCAGACGAAAAACAAAACCTCAACTTATGCATTTTTCTTAATTTTGAAAATATGTCTATAATCAGCTGTGCCAACAGCAATCGTTTTTGCCTTTTTTTTCTCCCCTTCCCAAGTGGTGTATATGCAGCTGGTGAATGGCCCAAACCGATGTGCTGGTCGTGTTCAAGTCATTTTTTTTGCCAACTGGAGACATGAGGTTTGCAGTGAAGGATGGGACATAAGAGATGCTCAGGTTGTCTGCAAGGAACTGTACTGTGGCAATGCTGTTGCTGCCTTGACCGATGGCTCTTTTGGTAAAGGGAACAGCGGCCCTTTGATGACTAAAGTTGATTGCTCTGGGTCGGAATATTATTTAATGTCATGCCCATATGAGTATCGCCCTGCTACATGTGGAAATTACAACGATGCTGCTGTTATATGCTCTGGTAGGTATTTTCTCCTGGCTTATGAAAATTGTCAGATATATTTTGCAAGTCATCCTTTTCCTTCAGGAAATTTTGTTTTGTTTAGTCAAGTTATTTATGCATTTATTATTTATTATTCACAGTGCATAGCTTATCATCATGCATCTTGAAACTATTGAACATATCAGTTAGGAAGATTCAACATTTCATTGATTTAAATGGTGTTTGCAAAAAGGTTAAAAATAATTTCAAAAATAATATCTCTTTTTTGGCAACTTTTAAAATGCGATTTAAGTTCATGAATTACTAGAAGGTCTCCTTTTTTTGGCACATATATTTTCCATCAACAATTCTCTTTGTTTAGAATTGATCATATTCATTGACAATGAACTTCTATGAATATTTAATCAGAGTTCTCTAGAGATGGATCAGAAAGTTTTGCTTAATGTAAATATCCTTAATGTGTAACTGTCTAGTTCACAGAAAAAGCTCTCTGTAGTTTTTTACTCCACGGGTATTGTTTGAGTCAAAATACATGGAATCAATGGAATCACCCTGAGAGCATTATAGAAGTTCCCATCTGCAGAACTTTCTCAAATTAGTATCTAATTTTCAGGTTTTGCACCGTAAGCCCCAAGAGCAGCTATTTTTGATAACAGCATGAACAACACTTTTTTTTTTTTTGCTGGAATTTCAGAAGTCTCCGTAGACTTTTTTGAGATTCCATAGCTGCAACTATCATGTTGTCTTGAATAAGAGTAATCTTTCTAAGCAACCTTGCTTTGCTGTTCAATCAGTTGAGGCTAGAATTTTGAGTTTTCTAAAAAACTAACCAGACTGGTTATCTTTTCCTAAATCATATGAGTCTTAACCAACTTAGCAATAGTTATGACTAAGCCATGGATCATTGGTCTCAGCAAATCACGCCTGATTTTAGTTGGATTGGAGCTACTTTCTTGATAGTTTCCTTTGTTTTTTCCAAGAAATCCATGCCCCAAATCTTAGCTGAAGCATATTTTTCATATTAGTTTCATTTAGCTTTAAAATATTATAAGAAAGGATTGGCTTAATTTCTTTCACAGGGATTTTCAGAGAGTGTCTTGTTCCCTACGGGGAATGCAGAGCTGATCCTATAAAAATATAATTCCTAGCAGAATGCTGCAACAATTCAGATCAGTTATTTATCTATCCCAACATCATAAATTATGACTGGCAGGGATTTTCTAAAGACTCAAGCAAATGTTTTACACTGATCACTTGCTTTCTCATCTTTAAGATAAATAATGGGGGAGAGAATCAGAAAGTTTCTGATTTGAGGCATTTCTTAACCATGCACCTATGGTCCTTTCTTAAAAGGATATCATGGCCTTGCAGTTGTTTGAAAGATGATGGTGAATCTGACAATGATGATGATTTAAACTTGTATATACAGGTTCTTTTTGAGCACTTAATTTATCTCCATTTACAGATTCTGGATTGACACCAACTGGAATTCCAGGTAAGGTTACAGTCAATTGTAATATTGTGTTGAATATTTTGTAAAGACCAAACTTAGGGGAAGTAACATTTCCTCAGTTTAAATTACCATTAGGGCATAAGCTCTTTTGTACTAGGTTCAGTCATAAGGATATGGTTTGGATAGTTTAAGATTTGTAACAAGAGAAAGTGCTGCTTCCTTGCCATAGGCACATCTGTAGGATTTAGACAAGCAATAAATCATACAATACCATACAATAGGAGATGGTAGTAGGAAGGATGACAAGATGTCAAAGATAATATCAATACAGCCTCCTACATGGGTAAGTATCTTTAGGCCCAAGCCTAAAGTGCTGTGCTGTGGGAATTAGTGAGGGCACTGGGTGGTGGGACATGGCTATCTTTGTCTCTAGTTGTTTTGGCATGCAATGCTCTCTAACAGCATCCTGAGGGAAACAGTTTACATCCAAGATGTGAGGTGTTTATAGATATTTTCTCAGCCCTCTTTCTGGTTTGTGCAGTATACAGATACTCAGTGGAATGGAGGCTGGTTGCAATTGTTTTTTATGCAGCCCTAACTATTCATTGAAGTCTGTGTTGTTTTGTCAAAGCAGACAGTTACTGAGATACAAATGACAGACTCAATAATTCCTCCATAGAACTGTATTAGCAGATCCTTGGGCAATCTGAGCTTTCTGAGATGACGCAAGGAGAACATTATTTGTCGTGCCTTTTTAATGATATACATGTTTTCTGAACATTCACTTTATCTCCATTTACAGGTTTTGGATCAAGCCCAATTATTGTTTAGCAGGTAAGCTTTAAATTAATTGGGATATTAATAATATATAATAATATTAAGGGTGATTATCGAACATTTTATAATAACCAAGTTTAGGGAGGCAAAATTTACAAACATTTGGAATTACTTTCAGGGTTGGGAAATTCTTGAAGTCCACACATCTGAAAGCTGCCAAGGTTGAGACATAGAGTTAGAGACTTCTCCTTTTTTCCCCACTCAATTCTTCCTCCTAACCCCTTAGCCAATTTCATCATTTCATTGATTCAACATCAATTCCACTTTTGCTTTTAGGAACTCTAAACTTTTACAGTACATCCATATTCCAGATGTGCATGTCTTAAATATTTCCCAAGTGCACTTCTAAATTTTGCAGATGTTAAATAGCATTCCCCGGGTTATTGCATGTTTCTTGGGAAAAGATACAAATCCAGTCAGGGCTATATTAAGATCCTGCTGGGCCTAAACATCTGGTTTCCTATTGGAATATTACAGACCTTCAAAATGATAAAGATATTCCATGGGACTATTTTTCAAAAAGTTCCAGATAATAAGTGGCAGATAAGGAGTAACAACCTCTTATTTTACTCATTTTTATTTCTTAATTTTTATGCTTACTGATAAGATGTACAGTATGGATTTTGAATTTATTGTTATTTTTCTGGTTTTTATTTTTATTAATAATATTTTTGTATGCCCCAACTATTTTGTAGGTCATAGGCATAAATTCTATTGCATCTAAATAGAATATATGCCATAAACCCATCTGGAAATGATAATAAAGAGAATACTTGAAGCAGGAACTATCAAGATTTGAGAGAAAATTTTCAGGAAGGTCCAGCAAAAATGTTTTCTAAGCAAGCCAAAATAATCTACTAATTTAGTCATTTTGCATTGACTGATCAAATATTCGACTGCAGAATTCTTTCCAACCAGTTAATCATCTTCAACTACAAACTAGTCATTCCTCAGAAAGTGTTCATATATTTGCACAATCATAGTACATAATGATTCTTGGGATGTATTGCCTTTCCATAAAATCGTAATTTAGTGGTTTGATTAATTGTCAGTTTTAGCTGTGCATTTCTCCAATTTCAATACAGTGACTTTGGAAGCTTGTTGTTTTGCATTGACTGAGGAAGCACATGAATAGCTCACAGATCTGGAATGAGCCATCTGCTGACTTCACATTGACTTATTAAGGTTAGGCTGCTGATGAAGCAAATCAGTGGCCTCTGATATTATGTAAAAGCCAACTCAATTAAAGAACATCCTGTACAATGACAGAAAAAAGCATAGACCATGAGCCTATTATATTACTTACATTCACAATAGTACATCCTCGATGGAACTACCAAGGGACAGTAATGTGCTCCTTTATGTGAAAATTATGAATAAATGCAGTGGCTTAATAGAGTAAGCAAGAATGTATGTGCGTGTTCATTACATAGTATCTAGTAAAATCAATGGTATTTCAGCTTCAAACTACCCTTCATCTGAAAAAATAGAACAATTTTTTATCAGTAATAACACATTATATAAGTGAAAGTGCTTTAATTAAATTACAGTAGTTTTTTTTTTAAAAATCAGCATAGGTTCAGGACTTGCATGTGTACAAGTCATTTATTTCAAATATTTTCATACTGTTAATAGTTGTATCTTCAGGAAATATCAAGCTATTAAAAATGGAATACTGCAATGTATGTTTTACAGGTGGTTTAACTTGCAGATCAGAACTGATGATCACTAAAGTAGTAGTAACAGATGGGTAGCCAGTAAAAATACATAAAAGATAACATATGGAGCTCAGGCTGAACTATGTAGTCCTTGGTGATCTCTAGCTTGGATGCTTGTTTGTGGATGTTTCCTACATGACTAGATAACATTATCAGTGCTTGTTACTTTGGAGTTTGCTCATTGTTTATGTACAATAGTTGTGTGGGTAGAAGTGAAGTTTTCTCTTTGGTAGATTCAATTAGGATACTACTTTCTGCTTTATTATTTTTCTGGTGTTAATACTTGCTTATCTGGTTGTTGGAAAAGATGCTTGTTTCTGTTAGATTTTTTTATTGTCACTTTTGAATTGTAGCTCAGAGAGCACCAAGGACTCCACAAAGAATATAAAGCACACAGTAAGAATAGCTGAAGTAATTATCTTCAACATTTAACCTATTGAAAAATTATTCAGCAATACAATACCATTAAACATAGTTGGATAGTTGGTCAAAATCTACTGTTTTCTGTACCAGCACAGAGATAATATAAACAGTGCAGTGCCTGCTTGTAGCATGAAATCCAGCTCATGTCTTTATTTAATGGTCAATTTCATCAGGAATAACTGCTAGAATAATGTCCTCATTCCCTCTACGTACTACCATACTGAGTGTACTGTCCTTTTTGATAATGTCACTAACATCATTGGCAGAAATTATTGGTTGTCCATTAATGCTTATAATCACATCATTTTCTTTCAGGCCTCCTCTGAAATAAACGAGAAAAAAAGTATTAAGTCTTATGAAAGACTCACACCTGCTTTCTATATCAAGATACTTCAAGATATGAGAATCATAATTCAATCCAAAACACTTAATATTTGGCAAATATAGTATGTAACACTGTATCCTACTCTAAATGCTTACTTTGGGAAAAGAAAGTTTCCAGTGACATTGGACAAAACCAGAGTGAACATGCATCCCTTGATAAAGAATTTATGATTACATATCTCTCATTGTAAAGTTTTGCCCACAGCAAAGAAAGAGCTGATATAATAATTGCACTTTAATTGTATGTACTACTAATAGAATACTATTTTTACCTTTTTTTCCTATGCTTTATATAGCATCTTTATTGCCTTGTTGATTCAACTCTCTCACAATATAAGCACAAAGCAGTAACAAATCCTGTTAATGTCTGGTCTCTGTGCATTTTTAAGCCCAGGATTTACAAACAATATGAGAGCCTTTGAAGAAAACATTTAGATTCCTGTAACAGACTCCAAAGAGACCAACTGCTATAAAATGCAGCTATTAACTAATGCACAATCTTATGAGCTTATCATTTGATATATGAGATAGATTAAACATTAATTTTGAAACTGGGCCTATTCATAAAGGTCCATTTTCTGAGGCACACTGGAAAGATATTTTATCAATTCCAAATTGTGACTTTTCTTTCAGAACTAATATTGATTTCATCTCTATGTTTCTAATGGCAGTTTTAAAAATAATCAGGTTCATTTTTAATCTCTGCTATTAACTGTCTTGAGGTTAATTGCTGAAAGACAGCATAAAAGCAACATAAATATTTAATAAGAAAATAAGTAGATTTTGGCACATTAATTACATTGATTTAAAATTGAAATAATAATTGTTCTATACACTTGTCTAATTGTTATTTAATTTATTTAATATATAATTGTTAAATTATACAGGGGTTAATACTTCAGTGATCATTTTTAAGAAGTAAGATATATCCAATTTCCTTTTTTAAAGAATCTTTTAAACATTTCCATGAAATAAACCATCCATGGTATCTAACAGCTGCAACTTTCATTGCCTTCTCTTACAAACTTTTCTTCCAATTGAGAAATTAAAGTTAGACCTCTAGAGCAAGAGTAATCTATCCATCAAGCTTGACTATGTTCATATTGGTGGCACTGAGTCTAATGAGAAGAGTTCAGCATTCTTTCCTCACCTCATCTTGTCCTGTCTTGTAGACAAACTCCAGCTATACCTTATGGAAAGACAAACCTACTTAACAGGCGGAGACATGAATCAACCCCCGAGCACAACTATTTTTTTTAGCCACAAAGATTTCATAAGGTTTGCTCATGCAAAGAGAAATACCTTACACAAGCAGTTCTTTCAAAAGAAGCATTTTTCAGGAATTATTAATTTCTTGACAGCCTACTATTTATAGTGCTCAAGAACATCATTAGTATGAAATGAAGGAATGAAGAAACTTCATCCTTGCTGTAGGTATGACAGCTCCAGAAAAATTAGTTTAATAAGGAGTACACATTCATTAAACTTTAATGTTAGTAGGGTAAATTGTGATAATACTTTCAAGATATGTCTGAAGCGATGAAGACTACAAAGAAGAAAAAATGATCAGTTCTCTTTGAAGAATTAAGCCTTTGAAGAAATAAGTATAGAGATTACTTGAATAGTAATATGCTTTATGTGTCATAAGGATGTTCATATGACTGCCATATATCCACATACAGCCTTCAGTTCTGACTTAGGCAAGTTGCAGATTAGTTTTAACTCTTGTATTTCCCAGAATCATTCCGGAGTCAGGCAGCACCAAAAATGAATTAAAGTAATAAAATTTAGAACTTTGGGTTTTGGTCACTCTTGGCCAATGGTAGAATTCAATTTTTTTTACTACCAGTTCTGTGGGCATGGCTTGGTAGGCGTGGCAGGGGAAGGATACTGTAAAATCTCCAGTCAGACGTGGTATTTGCCAGTTCTCTGACCTACTCAAAATTTCCGCTACCAGTACTGGTCAGAACCTGCTGAATACCACCTCTGCTCTTGCCTTATATTTCACAAAACACAGAGAACATCCAACTCAGGGGTGGGGAATAATAGCCCTTTTATGACTTGTAGACTTCAATCTCCAGAATTCCTGAGTTGACCATAATAGCTCAAGAATTCTGGGAGTTGAAGTCCACAAGTCATACAGGGGGCATTATTCCCCTGATCTAACTCCTTCCATTTAGAAGCCTTAAATAGTATTATTTCTAGTGAATGGAGTGATGTGGTATCTGTTCAACATTATCCCGATAAATCAATAGTTGCAGACTAATAACTAATAGATACATGGTAGAGTTAAGAACTCAGTGAGCCAGTCACTCGTTCTGCCTTTTTCCTTCTCTACCACATCTGCAATATGAAGATAATGTTATTGTGCAAGATAACATATATATATATATATAAAACACTTTAAACAAGTGACAGTGCTACATAAAAATTACTATATTGTTTTTTCATCAATAGTAACTTCTGCATTTTATTCTAAATTCACCAGGCGTGGCACAAACACTAGGTAGATAAGCATATATAACAAGTGACCTGAATCGGAGCTATAATAGTGTCATTAGAAGCCAAGTTCGATGTACAACGATGTGCTTCAGTTACTTTGAATTCTACCACTGAAACCTTTTGCAATCATAAAAGCAGCTAGCATTGACTCACTGGTTTGCAGAATCAGATGTCTAATGAAAAATGAAAAAAAATGGCAACAGCTTTTTAATGATAGATTTGGCAATCTAGCAGGTTTTCTCAAATATCTCAAAGAAGAGATATTAATTGTTGATATTAATACCTCATTTATTTATTTTTCTTATCAAGGTGCTTTTCAAAGCACCTTGATAAGAACAAAACAAGAATCCTTTAACTTACATCTCAGCTGGTGTGTCTGGAATTACTTCAATAATATAGGCTCCAGAATTAACATCAGGGAAATCTTCATATCGTTCCTTAAGTTCTTTAGCTTTGCTAGAGAAAACAAAATACATCCATTGATTAATTAGTAAGAACATAATGATATGATCAAAAGATTTATAAAAGAAACAACTATGTTTATTTGCATCAGAAAAAATTAAGCCATTTAGTTTCTGAAACATTAACAAATCTATTAAGGCATAAACAAAATAAGAGACAGGAATCTTTCACTTGTTTACTGGAATAAACATTGCTGTCCATGAAATAAAAAATATCTTTTGCTCACAGTATGAAATAATATTTTGCCTGGAAGTTCATTACTGACTCATGCTCAGCAAGTTTGTTTCATTTTTGCAGTCTAATGAAAATGAATCCAGAAATACATCAAGGTTTTCCTCAAATATACTCCCCAGAACAGAATGGGACAACTTGCCACGGCCAACTCACCACAGGACAACTTGTTGCAGGTCAATTCAAAATTCAAAAATTAAGTTAATTTCAATGGAGGTGTGGCCAATAATAATAAAATAAAGAAAATGAACCCCTCAATACAAGTTACAATAATTTTGAAAAAAATGTGGTCACCAATAATAAAAGTAACTTGAATGAAATGATGAATACAGTGCTGAATTGTCCTGCAGCACGTTGGCCATGGTAAGTTGGCTGTGGCGAGTTGTACTAGATGCCTCCCTGAAACTGGCTCCTGGAGTCAGGGATGGCATCCTACCACACATCAGGACAATCATTATGCCTACAGGATCCCAAATTTTATTTCCCCAATCCAACATATAAGCACTCAAATCCAACTAGCATTTTTTACCAAGATAAAATATTCTTTATTCAGAGCCACCACTACCCTCAATGGCCCTGGTCCTGAGATTGGTAAAGGAACTGAAACATTCCTTAGATTTCACACAAGGCCAAACAAGATTTTGGTGATGTATGTCAGATCTACTGCCTTATGCAGCAGACAGATCTAGTGAATCAGATATACTGCCTTGTGGATTATGGATAAAAATGATGCTGTTACAAATGGGCCTAGCATTAAACATCAGGATTCTGAGTTCATGAGTGCCTGCAATCAAGAGGGTTGCAGTTTTAAAACCTACCCCTGACTGAGAGACATCATTCGAATGCCAATGTATTTTTTCTTAGTTACAGTTTTTCCTGTTTCAAAAAGAAGAAAAAACATTAAATTGTATTATTCCCCTTCATCTAAACAACAAAACAAAAAATTCTAACATACTACAGATTGTGATTTGACTTAACAGTAACAGAAGAAACAAAGTTGGAAGGGACCTTGGAGGACTTCTGGTCCAACCCATGCTCAAATAGGAAATCCTACATCATTTCAGACAAATGGTTGTCCAATCTTTTCTTTAAAACCTCCAGGCAAGTCTGCAGGCAAGTCCTTCCATTTATTAATTGTTCCAACTGTCAGAAAATTGACTGTATCACCTTGATTATATCACCTTACAGGTAGTTGCAACCATTTGTTTGGTGATCAGTTGAAGTTACAATTACACTGAAAAAAAGTAACTTACGACTAGTCCTCATACTGATGGCTATTGCAGCATCCCCATGTGATCAAACCTTGGGTGCTTGGCAACCAGCATCTATTTATCAACCTTCCCGGCTGGATTCTGACAAAGTTGATGAAGAGAAACTGGATTCATTAAAATGTGTGATTCACTTAACAACTGCAGTGACTGTGGCAAAAAGATCATAAAACTAAGTGTGATTTACTACCTTCCTTAGCAACAGAAATTCTGGTCCCAATTGTGTTTGTATGATAAGAACTATCTGTCCATACACATTATACAATAATATATAGTGCTTTCGGTCCTCATTTTTGCAGTAATTATAACATGCATTTTTCCTCATACCCAGTCTCCTTCATTTTATCATTGCACAATGTATAATTTTTCAAATGTTAATTGAGGCAGTCTGTAGTATAATTTCTTTTACTCTATTCCAAGCAGATTTCACATCCTCTTCCCTTACAATTTCTACTCATTCCATTTCTTTTCCTATAGACATTTTATTATCATTATATTTTACTGCACTTCAGGTGCCCCTAGTTGATGGGAAACAGGCAACAGTATGCTGACTTTCAAGGCCATCTTCAGATTAAATATACCGAGTTTGCATAGAATGGTACGCCCATACTTGTATAAACACTATTAAGCAAATGTATAAACACTATTAAGCAAATAAATCTGAACTTCATTGGTGTTTGTATCATACTACAAAATAGAATAGAATAGAATACTTTATTGGCCAAGTGTGTTGGACACACGAGGAATTTGTCTTGGTGTAAAAGACTCATCACTCTTGCAAGTGCTCAGAATATGACTGAAGCTGGTAATCTAGCCTACTCTATCTGTCTTATCAAAAAGCATTATTTGACAGCTTTTATTGACCAAAGCAATTATGGGCTATGAAACACAACTTTGATACTAATGAATACATCTAATAGGTAAGATATAAAATCTAAACGCTACCTTACATGAGCGGTACAATTAAAAAAAACAGGACACTAATAAGAAACAGATGATATGGCTTCTTCAATGATATATTGGCTTACTAAGTGGGCAGAATTTAGAAACTGACCTTTCAAAATTCAAGCCCATTGACTTTACCTTTGTCTCCCTACTATTGCAACTTTAGTACAATACCTTTAGATTGTCGGTCATGTGATTCAGTGAGGAATTTTTTAATTTTGTCTGATGGTATTGCAAAGGAGATTCCAGCAGTGACCTTCAGAGTATTAATACCAATCACTTCCCCATCCTGTAGTAATGTGAATAGTTAAGTAAACATAAACTCTTCAAATAAAGGCTTCCTATAATTCCTATGCAGAATTCCTATTCTGTAATCTGAACTAAAATTTTATCTGTGATTTATTTGTCATATAGCATCTTTAGTTCTAAACTGATTTTCAACTAGAAACTGAATATTGCTTTCAAAATAAATTCTAGCTTTATTTTCAATTTGGGTGCAACTGGATGACGATATCCAGTTTTTATACCAACTTGTTGCAGTCACAAAATGGACTATATAGTCAAAGTACAAGTTTGAATGCTGAACTCCAAAGACAACACATAAAATAGACAATGAGTGATTAAATGAATACAAAATCTATTTTTGATGAGGGACATGGAGAAGAGTATTATTTTTTATAAAGTACCAAATCTCAAAATATTAAGAAAAAAAAAACTTACCAGGTTCACCAAAGGTCCTCCAGAATTTCCATACTGTAAAATTTAGGAAGAAAATACCTTTTAAGCTTGCATTTACATTGATTTAGAAATATATTTTATGTTTTGAAATATATTTGCTTCCTAATGCATTCCAAAAAAAGATGTTCACATTACTTATTCACAACATTTCTTAACAGGAAGTAAATAGTCAAACTTAAATGGAATAAATCTAACAGAAGGTCCTTCCAGACCTGTATTACTTCTGCTTGAAAGGTAATATTAAGCTTACGATTCATTTAGATATTATGTGGTAAAAAAACATGACACTGAGAGTTGGTAAACCCAGGGTTGTTATAAATCGGAATACTACACAGTATAATTCTGGAGTTAATTAATGTAGAATAATTGCAAAAATCCTTATGCCAAATAACTAATCCAAAATATAAAGATGAGCTGAGATTTAACAAATCTTTCCAGTACTGCCAATAATCAGTGCATTGCTCTATGACAAATCATGCTAAACTATAACACATACAGAGTCATAAAAGGATTAACACCCCACAATATACCAGTAGAAGCATGCATTAAATGTAAGGGATTTATAAAAAGTGTCCTACGTTGATAATGGCATCTGTTTGGATGTAGTCCATATCAGAGTTTCTAAGTCCCAGCTCTTTGCCTCCTCGCTGGGTAGTGCTAACAATCCCAGTAGTGACTGTATTTTGGAGAGAAAATGGACTTCCAATCGCAACCACAAATTCACCAGGCCGTAACTCTGCTGAACGTCCAAGGAGGAGGACTGGAAGCTTCCTCTACAAAAGGAGCAATCAACATAAAACAACAACAAAATCAACATAAAACAATAAGATCACAGACGTGGAAGCAGAGCTTGGTTTACACTTGATTTAGATCTACTGGTCAGTGAACCTAAACCCACAGGAACAAAAAAGTGAGTAACTTCAAACTCATGAATGTAAAACAGGTGGATGGGCGTGGGGACTTACAAATACAATATAAAATCCTCTTTTAAGTCTTATTTTTCTGTTGCAGCCTTGAACCAAAAACCATTACGGATAGAGATAGACGCACAAAATTATGAGTACAAAACTGAGAATTAAGAATGGGGATATACATAAAGAATGTAGAAATAACTTTTTTGAATATTGTTCTGCTGCTATGCCACTGTATTTGGGCCTAGAACTGTGGATAGATGTGAAAGTTGGGTTTAGGCATTGTATGATTCTACAAATGAAAGCTTGGTAATATCTTTTGCTCAGAAAGAGATAACAAACTAAGACTGAATATCAGAGTAAGTACCCTTCTTGGAGAATAAGTCAACATTTTTCATCTTACCCCATGATTCTGCCCAATACATATGCTAAGAAAAAGAAGAAGAAAACAAATAAAACTAATTTATCCAGGAAATTAAGCAAGGAAAACAAATATATAAACTCATTCATATGCTGTCCACAATAACAAATCCAACTGCTGTCCTTTGGTCCCATAATGTTCTCAAACGAGTGGCATTTATCCATCCTTAGAGAATTTGAGGAACCCAAACATAATGTGTATTCTATCTATTAAAGTATTGAAGCAGGAAAATTTTGTGTTGGAGATAATTTTGCTAATTTTCCAAAATTAATGTCAGATCAAACCTTAATGAAAGTAGTGCATTTCCTGATACTGTCTTATAATTACACATCCTTGGATTATTTATGGGAAGAGAAAGGAGATTTGTAATAAACAGTTGATGAGTAATATAATCATTTACAATTGTGCTGAGTCTTCAAGTCTAGGCCAGCATTGCTAAAATGTTAGTTTGGAGCCAATGGGTGATTCAACATGCCTTCTAGAAAGAGATAGCCTTCTCTTTTGTGGAATTAAAACAAAATCAACTTCAAAAAAATTCCTCCATCAGCAAAGTTTTAAAATATAGTTTTAGAAAGCAAAATATATAGAATACTGAAATTTTCCTATGACTATTTTTTTAAAATTTACCCTCAAATAATTGTGTATGAACTATTGGGCAGATATCCTATTCATATCGCTCTTTGCCAATGTAAGGCATAAATCATATGTGTATATCTAAAGCCTTTGCTAGACTAGCCTACAGAGAAAAAGAATTAGCTCATACATCATACTCTGTCACTGGGTTTAGCCTAATGTGTCAACTTAGTTATTTCAGTTGAAAAGTATGGGTTATGAATTAGCGTAACATATATAATCCCAAGAAATAGTGGTTAAGAAAACAAATCACAGATAAGTAAGCCATAACTTATTAGACCTTAAAAAAGACATATGTAAAAAATATAAAAGCATACTTTTATTTCATGTATGAGTTAATAACGTCAACAGATTCTGAATTTATTTTTCAACAAAAATGAAATAACTACCAAAACCTTCTATCTCTTCATTTTAATGTGACTCAGCTGCATATTTATTTGCCCAAGCATTTATTTGGCTAATTAAGTGGAACCACTACTCTGCCTTAATCACTTGACAGATCCTTTTTCCAAATTTGTAATAGAAGTAAATCATTCTGAAATAACTGTTGTTGTTGTTGCTGTAAGAAAAGAACACTCTTCTCTGTAATCTCTATTTTTGAGAGTTTGAGTTCAGATTTGTTTTTAATGTCCGTTCAGCTTCTTCATCAAGAAGGACAATAAACATCTCAGTACCAATCTGAACTATATGGTTAAAATTTTGAGTCTTATAAAACCATTGCCTGAAATGATATGCCTCCCAGCAATATACAATAGATAATAACGAAAATGTTAGACATGCCAAACACAAATCTCCACCTGTGCCATGCTGAATCAAGATGTAGCCTAGGGCAAAACATCATTTCTTTTTCTCAATCTCCTTTTTGGGATCATTTAATAACATTTCACTATGGTATCATTCATGCAGGGCTAATGCTGTACACACTGACAACTTATTGTTTATGTTTGGAAAGACTAATTTACTTTTAACATAATTAATTCCTAAACAGTGAAAATATTACTTGCAGACTCATATACAGAAAAGAACAAAGCAAACCTAGCTTGAGTTTTGAAGCGATAGTAATCCCGATAAGCAACCATTCCCAATAGTGTACAAGTACAAACAGGCTGAAGGAACATCATCTGAATTTTCCTCACAAGCAAAACCTATGAAAGATATATTTTGAAGCCAGAATAATAGAGAAACTTTGTTCAGCAGTCACTGGATTGAATATAAAGTAGATGTCATTGCTATTTACAGTAATGGGAGCAGTACTGTTGAGATCCTATTCCAAACTGATAGCCTCCCCACGATTTTGCTACTGAGATACACTTTTACACAAGAAAAAAATTGGCACACCATAGCACTCCTATAATATTAATAGTACTCCAGGATCCCATGATATTCTTAAAAAGACATTACCATTTTGCAGAAAATGAAATATGAGCATTCCAACTGAAAATGCAAGACTATATTTGGACTATATAATTTTTGAAACGTTATTTAGATATTCAAAGGATAGTATCAGAATAGATCGAAACATTCAGAGGCCACTCTAAGCAAAATCTCCTTTTGTATCAATAATACATCAAAACATTCCCATCTCCGCTACAATCAAGATTTCCTTCCTCTAAGCAATGACTTGCTTAGAGGAAGCTGGAGTGGGTGTGGCTTGGGGAGGATACTGTAAAATCTCCATTCCCTTCCCATTCCTGAGGGAAGATAACCACCGGTTCCCTGAACTACTCAAAATTTCCGATACTGGTTCTCCAGAACTGGTCAGAACCTGCTGAATACCACCTCTCATAAAAAGAAACATTAGGACAGGGACACCCCCTAGAGACCTCTTAGGAAAGGGGTGAGGTCAATAGTAGTCAGTCTAAGGTTGAAGTTTTTGCGATTTGGGGAAGAAACCACAGAGTCAGGTAGAGTATTCCAAACATTGACCACTCTGTTGCTGAAGTTGTATTTCTTACAATCAAGTTTGATGTGGTTTACCTTGAATTTGTATGCTCTTGTATTGCTCTGGTTGAAGTATTCACTGATGGGTAGGACATTGCAATAGATAATTTAAGTGTGGATAATATAATATTTTTATCTTAAGATAATAATTTTATATAAGATAATAATTTTTCTCAATAGATAATTTAAGTGTGGATAAGTACCACACTTGGGTCAGACTGAAGGTGGCGTAATTCTAGGTTGTCTACGTCTAAATTTACAAGTCTGGTGGCATAAGGTGTTCTGTAACTAGTAGAGGAGTGGAGAACTCTTCTCGTGAAATATTTCTGGACTTTTTCGACTGTATAAATATTCGATATGTGGTATAATTTCTTAGAAATTGCATAATTTCTAAGATGCAAATAGATAACTCATTATTTCTTTTGATTAAATCTGAGTTAAGTAGTTGACAAATCCTTGTGAGGTATCTAAAACCAGCAATATTTCTGGATTACATGTACAGAGCTTCTAAGCTAAAAGGTTTCCCCTAGATCAGTTGCCAAGTTAATAATAAAAAAGATAGTTGGTGGTAAACTGTAATAATTTCTGAGCTTCGTACTCAAACTATGCACATTTTTTTCTATCTTAGCAGTGACAAATATTAGATAATACACCAAGAAATATCAATTGATAATTTCATATTGAATTGAAGAGTTATTAATATGACTAGAATTAGAGAAATCATTAACCTTCCTTTCTTATGTTCCTGCTAAGAGTGACTGATGCTTTGTAGAGAACACTGGTTGCTTCCTTCTTTTTCTTGTATCACTGATTTCTAAAAATTATCCTGGGTCTCTTTCTTCAGTAAGCATTTATAAAAAGCCTTGGTCTTTCTCCACATATTCAAATCCAATATTATGGACAGGAGCATCCCAGAATTGTCAAAATGATGGAATGTTCATTATGATGTCATAATGCAAGCTTCACATAAATAAGGTTACATGTGACATCATGATGCAAGTACAAAAATTTGCATTGGGTATCATTTGTCATCTGATTCCTTATCTTCCTCCGTTGATGCCCATGGACAGACTATCTCAACAGCACAATTTATGGAAAGTCCAAAGAAATCTGTTTCTAATATATGCTGATGATTTTTTCAAGGGAAAAACAAATTAATAATTAGAAACTAGTTCATTCCATCACAGCCCATAGCTCAGTTCTTTAATATTTTTCCTGGTTTTTTGTAAAGCATCCTATTCTTAGTCACCAGTTAAAGAAAAACTGTTATAAGAATATAACTGTTTTTGAAATGTCAGTATCATGGATTCTTACAGCAAGTCTTCATGCATTTTGACCCAGATATTTCCTATCCTATTTTCATTATCTGAAGGATGATGGAAAATATGCTGCAGAAAAAAATGTTAAATGAATATATTCAACAATTATTTGAGCACATTAAAATATTCCAGTCATGGAAAATTATAAAAAGACAATGTTTCAATCGTACAGCTTGTCAAATTTCTTTAACATCACACATAATTTTATTGCACTAAAAAGAAGAATATTAACTTCAGAAAAAAATTAAAACAGTAAGAAACTCATTTTTTACATGTAGAAATATTCATTTAACCATTCAATCATATTTATTTTTTTCTAATATTTCTATTAAAAAGTGAAAATATATGCCCTCTATAAGGAACTTCTTATTGAACAATATCAATGCCCCAGACAAAGCATTTATATACTTATAAATATTAAACCTTATAAAATTAAAAGGTTTTAAAACCATACACATATCCCTACTAAGAATACCTTAAAAAATAATGTGTCCATATATACCTTAGTTTGTATTAATTAGAATGAAGAATTTCCTGCAGCACATTATTTCTAAAAACAATGCCTGAAATAATCCAGGAAACAATGCTTAAAAGGAAATTGCTGAACTCAGCTACTGTATGTGTCTCTCAACTTATTTCCTGTTCCCCTTTGCCAAAATTCAGTTTCACAGTATCTATTATCCCATCATCTTTGCATAGCTTAGCTGGAAAAGGTTTTCATTCAGGCATTACTGAAAGCAGAATATTCACTGTGCATGTGAGCTTTCTAGTCAAGCTTCATTGACTTTCTGCCTGTACCCCGATATGTACAGTTGTGCACGTGAGATTCCCCCCTGCTCCCCCCAACCTTCATGCCAAATGTGCAAATATTTACAGGAAGTTCCTATCATCTGAATGATGTTAGCGAACAGCAGGGTCACATACTATAATGAATATGTGGCCAGAAGGGAGTGGGGTGAAATCCCCTCCCCCAGCAACAGCTTGCCACTTTGATTCACAAGAATGCCTCAAGGCCCCAGATAAGACAATGCATGTGAGTAATTGCTGCCAAAGCTATGATAACATCCACTTTTATATAAAAGGGAAGTTTGATTGGTAGAAAATACACTGTATTTGCCTTTTGGTAAATAGTTGATTTGTGATAACCATAAAAGTGACTTTGTGTTAATGTCTCAAAATTCCAAATGTTCCGGGTCTGAATGTTTGTCTATTCCTACCCTAACCTTTCCTCTCTAGTGTTGAACAATTGTATTTTGTGATGTATAGCAAGAACGAATTAGGAATTATGCTGGTGTACGATCCAGTCCTTTGCTAATCCCTGTTTTGCTTGAATCAATAGAGGTTTGTAAGAATTTTGTGTGGAGGATTCCCAGAATGCTGATTCAAGAGGACCTAGATTTCCAGGATGAAATCAGTAGTTCAGGATGTTTTGATGCCACTATACCAATCCTGGGAACATTTTTTGTCCAAAAATACAGCAGATGATAGATTAACTGATTAAATTTTTCAAGTGGCCAGTAAGACAATTAACATTTCTCTATCATGGTCTATTCTTAGACTGTAATTTATTCTCATGAATAAATGAATAAATAAATAAAAACTGCAATAGCTTCTTTTTCATGACACCCTGCCCTATGCTCTCTGGAAAATGCAAATAAAGTACAAATGATTGCACCCAAAAGTTAGCAGTTTAGAGCAGTGCCAAGGCAACTTCTTTAGACAATTAAAGCAAAATTGAAACAAGCTAGGAGAATCTATGAAACCTGTGTCCAAACCAGTAAACTAGATATTAAAGCTAATTTATTTACTTATTTTGGGACAGTGATGATAAGTTTGTTTCCTTTTGAATGGGCATACAATAATGAATAACATCAAGTTATTATTAAATTCTCTTAATTTTTATTTCAATCTCTGCATATCCCTTTGAAAATTCTTCTGCATATATGTCCAATAAGTTTATGCCATGTATCTAAAATGTTATTCAGCTTACATAATAATGATCAAGCTGTTTAATAATTGCTGAATATTCCTTCAAGAACTGAAATTCTGGAATAAATATTTGCGTACCTGAATATTCCATTTCCTGAACAATGTAGCAGTGCGGAAATAAAAGCATCTTTTCAAATATGCCAAACACATGCATACCAGCAATGCATTATAAAGTTTTGAAATTGCATGAATTTAATGACAAGCCACATGAAAACCAGAATGGTTTAGAAGAAAATCAAACGTTACACTTCAGGCAACTTTAAACCTGTGCCAGAATGTGATCTTCAAAGCAAGTGAGTTATATATATTTAATTATGCATTCTGCTTCTCAAGGTCAAATTGTAGAATTAGGACATATTTGCATAGGAACAGTCTGTACACCTACTGGACTCTTGCATTAAAGAAGAACAAAAAGGACAGTCATTGTAGGGATAGAAAGTATATTTTATATTTTAGATGGCTCCATATTAAAAAGCCACAATGCACTGCTCTGCTTGCCTTGGTCTCAGAGAAATAATCTCCTGGTCTACCAGAAGTCCTTTTGACATATTGACTGAAGAACATTCTGAAAGTATGTATTCAAATCCAAAATAAGGAATGTATAACGATGGGGACTATTGTCTGTGTTTCCTTCTTGTCTACTGGTCTACTATTCAAGTACTTCCCATTAGAAGTCTTCACAATAATTACTTCGTTCATCAGATGTATAATATTTGTTTGTTTTGTTTGTAAAATACAATATAAGGAGGGGACTTTTAATGAAATATTGTAGCACATATATGATTTGTATTTTAGTTAATATGTCAATGGGAAGAATAAATTAATGCCAGGATAGCAATTTTCTAACTCCTTAAACCATGGGTCCCCAATCCCCAGTTCACGGACTGGCAGCTGTTTGTGGCACCAATCCACACAAACAAGTGAAGTCCCATCCCTGGGATGCTGGTAGAACACAAATCTATGGTTTCTCTGTTCCGTGGAAAAACCTCCCTCCATGGAACCGGTCCATGGTACCCAAAAGGTTAGGGGCCTCTGTCTTAAACCATTCTTCTTCTAGATGGGAAAAACCAGATAAGAAGGACCTAAATAATTAGTTCTTAAATTTAGTTACATATTTCCTGGTTTTCAGTAAGGGGATATGACTACAGATACATGGAAAAATAACTGCCTTTTTAGAATTACTTTTAACAATATATGTCTATTCTTAATAGATGCACCTGAAATATTTTGCTTAATATAAACTCACCTGAGTATCTATTTTTATTAGTGCAATATCTGCTTTCTCATCAATATCTTTAATTTTAGCATCATATGTCACACCATTCTTCAGTTCCACTTTCACTCTGTTCTTATTGGTAACCACATGAGCATTTGTAACAATCAGTCCATCTTCAGAAACAACGAATCCTGAGCCACTGGCAGCAGGAACTTCCCTTTTTGTAAAAGGCAATCTAAAAGACAATGCCAATATCAAAAAGTAAATTAATTTCTGAAGATGACAACATCCATATGAAACTTTGATATTTGTATATTATTCTGCCAATTTCTGTCATTATTTATAAGTTCAGAATTTCAAAACACAGATCAGTATGTACCAAAGGTCCTTTTTTAAAAGGCAATTGGACTTTGTTTTTCCTTTAGGCCATTTTGCTTCTCATCCAAGAAGCTTCTTCAGTTCTTCCGTTCAAAAGCACCTTTGGAATAAACATGACCTGGATGACTGAGAATCTCCATAGAGTCAGTATATATTTCCAAAAGGTGAACAGTATTTCAGAGTATCATAAAATGTTAATCCAAAATAATGTTATCTTTAAAATCTATATAATCAGTAGGACCAACAATGTAGTTTGAATATCTTGTTTACCTGCGAAACAATTCTATATGAACCACAGCTGGTGCTATCTTCTCCACCACATCTGCGATAAAATTGTATTTATACCGCAAACTGTTGGGATCTTCCTGACCTAGAGAGAAAGAGAGAAAAACACTTGTCCTAAAGTATCATCATGACCTAAAGAAAGGCACACAAAATTGCAAATTGCCTATTTTAAAGGGAGGGAAAAAATTATTCTCAAGAAGCTGATTAGAAGAAGTATGAAGATTATTTAAAAAACTGTAGTAACATTCATAAGAAAGTACTATATAGCAGACAGGATAGTTCAGGTTCCTGTTCAAAGCATAGTTTTGCCCAAACAAACTGCCAAATAACCATTCATTTAGCAAGAATGGCACTGAAAAAAGTGACTTACAAATTGTCCTTACACTTATGAACGTCAGCATCCCCACAGTCAAATGATCAAAATTTAAACATTTGGCAAGCAGGTATTTATGACAGTTGTGGTATTCTGGAGTCATGTGATCACCATTTGCTACCTTTTCAGTGAGCTTCTGACAAGCAAAGTCAATGAGGTAAGTTGGATTCACTTAACGATTTCATGATTCACTTAGCAACTGCAGTGATTCATTTAACAGTCATCCAAAAAATTGGGCACAACTCATTTAAAACCATCTTGTTTAATAACAGAAATTGTGATGTCAACTGTATTTATAAGTCAAGGACTACCTGTATAAACACTATGTATAAATTAGGTGCATCATCATCATCATTCTCACCTGTCTACCCAGTAATAATGAGGCCATTTTTTATGTAGGCCATTTTTCAGGACTTTGCTACTTCGTGCAATATTCAGCAAAGGCATCTCAGTTTCAGAGGAGCTCCTTATTATTGTAACATTAAAATATCTTATACTCCTCTTGAACAATGATTATAGTTTGCAGGGTACAGTTAAAGTCAAATGTTTTGAATGAAAAATATATATTTTAACCTGAAATTACCTTCACTGGAAGCACCCTAACACTATTTCCATTTTATTGGAAGCATTCTGAGCTTGAAATGTTTAGCAATCCTATACGAATCCACAAATTGGCTCTCTTAACAAGACACTTGTGATTACATTTCTGTCCACTCTGTCCCTTGAGAGAAATTGGAAAAGAAACAATATGTCTTATTGGTGCAGATACAAGGGACATTAATTGTTTCGTCTGCTGCTCAAAATTGCTTATTGTATTTTCTTAATTTCCCAGGAAACTCTGCATGTTGAGACTATGGGAAACCTAGAGACACTCAGAAACAGGCAATTCTGCTGCCAAATCTACAGTGATTTCCAAAGATTTTCCACATAAAGTCATCACTGCTAACAAGGCAGTTTCAAGGTTTTCTTTCTAGCATAAGGGCAAAGTTATCACAGAATCAAACCAAAAGTAGTAAAACTGAAAAAAGAAACAGCAGAAAAAACTATGGATAACATCAAATGGGCTCCCCCATGTTAGATCTCTTAAAGGAATCCAATGGCTTCAATAATTAAATGTTTATCCTGTGCAAAATAACTTGAATGGGGAAAAAGATGCTTCTTTAGAGCTATACTGATTTCCTTGTTCCTCTTACTGCGCTTCCAAATCCAATCTATCAATCTAATGAGTAGTGACTAAATGCCTTCATAGCCAGCACATGTAAGAACCCTCCTAGTCTTTCAAAAACCTATTTTTATTGTTTTTATTTATTTATTTTGATTTGTCAATCATTTACACGATAATAGGTATAAGTATAAACACGAGTAAGAATACAGGAAATAGGTACAAATAAATGGGGACAACAGGTAGGCACAATGGTGCACTTATGCACGCCCCTTAAAAAAACTCTTAGGAATGGAGTGAGATCAATAGTGGATAGTTGAGGTTAAAGGAGTGGGGGTTTGAGGATGTAACAACAGTCAGGAAATGCATTCCAGGCATTGACCACTGTTGCTGAAGTCGTACTTTCTGCAATTGAGTTTGGAGCAGTTACATTGAGTTTGTATCTGTTGTGTGCTCTTGTATTGTTGTGGTTGAAGCTGACATAGTCATTGACTGGTAGGACATTGTAGCAGATAATTCTGTGCACTACGGATACCTCTTTTATTAATGTTGGTGATGTTCTATGCAAGCATCGAAGTAATGTCAGTAATCAGATCCTTTTTATTTTATTTTCATAATATTCCAAAGGACCAGTATCTAGGCATAAAAGTTCAGTCACAGCTGCTGTACAAGGTGATTAACAAAAAATGTCAACATGCAAAAGACAGCCAAGGAAAAAGAAAACTTACCAAACTTCTACAAGGCCAACATTCCTTGCAGCATATAGAGGAAGAGCAGAATGTTCTGATAATGAAAGCTTCATTAATTCTTTTGCTATTTGTCCTTTATTGGAACGCACAAAAATTGTTTAAAATATTCACAATCGGTGGGGTCTCCTGCCAGTAAATCCCAATCAAATTAAGCGCAGCTGCCAGATTCTGAACCAGATGCAATAGAACAATGTCTCTCATTTCACATAAAGGATATTTGCATGAGAATCTAATACCCATTTAGGAGATTAGCCAAACAGTAACCAACACAATACAGGGTGTCGTCGACTTACAGCAGTTTGTTTAGTGACTGTTCAAAGTTATGATGGCACTGAAAAAAGTGACTTTATGACCATTTTTTGCATTACGACTGCTGAAGTATCCCCATGGTCAAGTGATCAAAATTCAGATGCTTGGCAAGTGAGTCATATTTATGACTTTTGCAGTGTTTTGCCTCAGGGTCATATGATCACCTTTTGTGACCTTCTGACTAGCATAAGGAAGTCTACAAGTCAATTGGGCAGTCAGATTCACTGAACAACCATTTTACTAATTAACTACAGTGATTAACTGTGGCAAGAAAGGCAAAGCTCATTTAACAAATGTTCTTGCTCAGCAACAGAAATTTTGGGCTCAATTGTGGTCATACATCAAGGACTACTTGTAGCACAATGTCTACTCTTCAGTGCTGAAGATACAGCAAATAACAGTCTTATCAAAATCTAAGGGGCACCATACCTGTGTTTAACTGCCAGAAACACTCTACTGCAAACATGTCCAACCTTGGTAACTTTAAGGCTTGCAGACTTCCTCATGCTGGCTAGAGAATTTTGGAGTCCACAAGTCTTAAAGTTGCCAAGATTGAACACTCCTGTTCTAACTATAAGATTGAAGAACCTCCAAGTCATCTACTCCAGGTGGCAGCATTCCATTAGAGTCACTAGAATCATGTTTCAAGTACTTTCTCTACCTCTTCCTCATTTCATGGACATCAGTTTGATAGACATAACATCCCTCTTCATAGATCTTCAAAGCAATCTCAAAAATGTGAAGTCATAATTGATGACCAACAATTCAGAATATCAGATACCTGATATTCTGAACTGTTGTCAGAAGGGCTGCCGATTATATAAGGAGGATTCAGAGATAGAAGTGTAGGAACAAACTGAGGATAGTTTCATGGTTATGTTTTCAGCCTTTCTATTTATGACAGACTTATAAAATAATATATTTGTTTCTACCCCATTATTTTTGTCAGAACTGTCTGACTGATTAATTCTATTAAAACATACATTTCTTAGTTTCCTCACAGATAAGTTTGCAAGCTGTAAAAAAAGAGAGAAAAATTACAGAGTATTGGTAATAGAAAAAATATAGACTTATCTTTGGATATTAAAGCTTTAAGTTCAATGTTATACAGGGCAGGGGTCACCAACCTTTTGGACCTCAGGGACCACCAAACTCATAATTTTAAACCCCAGAGACCATTAACCGGTTCTGAGGGTGCGGCCTAATTTGTGGGTGTGGCTTGGTAGTCATGTGACTGGCTGGGCATGGCTTGTATGTAAATATTATGAATATTTATATAAAAATTGATTTTTTTATAAAAAAAGATCAACTTTTACCTAAAATCAGGCAAAGCAGGCAGGCAGATTCAGTTGCTCATAGAATCATAGACCCATTCAGAGATCTATCTATCTGCTATTGGCTAGCTCAGTCTGTCACATAAAATTTGCTTGCAAGCAAACTCACAAAATTAACTCACAACACAGCATGTATGAAAATATTAAATTTTTTATTTAGAAAAAGAGCAACTTTACCCAAAATCAGGCAAAGCAGGCAGGCAGATTGAGTTGCTCACAGAATCATTCAGTGATCTATCTATCTGCCATCGGCTAGCTCAGTCTCTCAAATTTGCTTGCTGTGAGTCTGCACTGAATAATAGAACCTTCAGTCTTAAGGGAGGTTCAGCTGTGCTTAAAAGCCGAAGACCTAAAGACTAGCTAGAAAGCAAGAAATCCAACCATTTCCAGCTTCCTAGCTAATCTAAATCTCCTGGCACAGCAGATGATGGTCGGAAAAAGGAAAAATAGCAATTTAACAGGCAAGTTTGCCAGGTAAGGAGTGAGTGGGTGGGGAGGGTTCCCGTGGGCCATGTGGGCTGCGCAGCCTTGTGTTTCTGCGCAGCCTGGATTAATTGCTTTGGGGGGGGGTTGTTCTGGGGGTGACATTTCTCTGCAACCCACCAAAATTTTCTCGCAGCCCAGCAGTTGGCGACCGCTGATATAGGGGACACATATATTTAAACTAGCAGACATTTCTGTGTGTGTTCATATATGTGTATGTATGAAACATTGAAATATAAGTACAAATCAAGTGTACAAATACAAGTATAATCACAAATACAAGTATAATCAGTTATGCACAATTAAGAGGATTCAGCTTTGTAGAAACTTAAATATTTACTACTGTGAACTATGCAGATGCCAATCATATGAACCTAGTTTTGAACATGAGATGGATTTCCTATTTGACATTTCTTTAAGTTTATATTAGATACAGATATATTACAGGGCCTCTTATACCAGATGCTCAATAAATGTTAGATGCCAGGATCCTGACTTCCTAATAATTGTTACAGATTCCCTCCACCATCATCACAAATCAAATGAAAAACTAGTATTGACTATGAAAATTTAGCCTAAATATGTCAGCATTTAATCGTCTCCAATAACAAAAATGAGCAGTCATTTAATTGCATTCAATCCAAGTCCTTTTTTATCACAAATATAAGGCCGCTAGAGAGGTATCAACTGACACATATACAGAGAAAACCTCTTTACATAAACAGGAAAAATCCCCTGCACAGGATTACTCTAGTGTATCACTATGGGGGTGGGGGGAATAGCCCAACTAACAGCAGAGAAAGGCTGACAAAGGAAGCTTGGCAGCAACTGATCATGGCAGCAAAAGCAAATGACTGACCAGCCTTTTGGAGATTAGTTGCAGCCTGTGTTACAATTGCTTGAAAAGTTGTTCAGTTTTTATTGTTGCTATTTTATGTTTGGGAGTACTTAATGTGTGTGTTTCTCTTTTGTTCTCCTTATTTAAATTACTTTTTGTTTTCTGTTTTTCATTCTATTTATGATTATAAACTCTGCTGATGAGCATGTTTTGTCTTCATGGTACTTTCCTGATTTGTGGTATACATTATAACTAAGCTTCCCTTATTGTGGTTTTGAATAACTCTCAAAGAGAGTTATTCCAGAGAAATTTTATTCTCTTAATTTCTCATACAACTTCCTTTTTACCAATTCCCTTATTTTAGAGAAGTTTCCTCTTTTTAAATCTGATGTGTTGAATTACTTGCTATTTTTTAATTTTTATATACATATACATATATACTTAGATACACACACACACACACACACACACATATGTATGTATGTATGTATGTATGTATGTATGTATGTATGTATGTATTTGTTTTTTTAAGTTTTCGCGGGTACTTACATGTTTGCTGTTCAGCTTCCTTCGGGTATTATCCCATGTCATTGTACTTGTGCTTTTAAAGTTGTAGCAACGTTTCGGCAGAATCTCATCTGCCATCATCAGGCTTCTGTATTGAGTTCATATGTGGGTCAACTCAATGTGCTGAAACAGATTCTGCTGAAACGTTGCTACAACTTTAACAGCACTACAATGACATGGGATAATACCCGAGGGAAGCTGAACAGCACACATGTAAGTACCCGCGAAAGCTTAAAAAACACACACACACAAACACACACACATATATATATACATATATGCTGTTCATCTTTCTTCGGGTATTATCCCACATCATTGTAGTGCTTTTAAAGTTGTAGCAACATTTCAGCAGAATCTCATCTGCCATCATCAGGCTTCTTTATGGAGTTTGTACGTGGGTCAGGGTCTCACAGCCGTTGGTTTTAAATTCGAGGTTAGCCTATCCTGATTGGTTGGGAGTCTTGGTCTGTGTTTATTGGACTTGGAGTTTGTTTGATTGGTGTTTCTGGTTTCTTCTGTCTGTTTTGTGGCTTTGATTGGCTGGCAACACTGTGTTCCTGTATTGGAGGCTTTCAGTGCAGCTTGGCTTCGTGTGAAAAGACAGCTATTATCTATTAGGAAGCCAGGTTTCATCTGGGTGCCTGGTGGGGGTGTGTTTGAGCTGGAGGTATCAGGTGTTTGCCTGGTTTGTGGTGTGGAGATCTTTCTATTTGAGAGTGCAGGCTTCCAAATGATTGACAGTCTGGTGGAATCATCTCTTCTATTCATGCTTTCAGGTCTTTTTTCAATCTCTATGGCTTCTCTGATGATTCTGTGGCTGGGGCTTTCTATAGTGGCTAGGGTTTTAGTGCCATTGAAGTTGATGTTGAGACCTGTGGTTTTCATGTGTTGGACTAGTGAGGAGGTGTGTTCCAGCTTTTTTACTGCAGTTTTGTGTTCATCCAGGCGGGTACTTATTCTTCTATTGGTCTGTCCAATGTATGTGGCCAGACATGATGCACAGGGAACTTCGTATATGCCTTGGTTTTCCAGGTCAATTTTGTCTTTGGGGTTTTTAAGGATGGCTGCTATTTTTTTGTCTGTTTTGAAGGCATCACATCAAAACTGCCTTCAAAACAGACAAAAAAATAGCAGCTACATATATATGTATATATGTATATAAATAGCAGCTACATATATATGTATATATATATATAAAATTTCCATATAAATCAGATAAATAATTATCTAGTCCTTCAGTCAGTTCAACAATATTCATGCTGCAATTGGTCTAGATCAGGGGTGTCAAACACAAGGCCTGTAAGCCGGATCCAGCCCACAATGTGGTCGGATCCAGCCCATGAGGCCATTCTGTAACTATAAGGGCATGGCCCGTGTTGCTTTGGCCCGGTGTGAAGAGGAAACATTGGGCCAAGTGGCTTCGGCCTGCTCCAGCCAATGCAAAGAAGAAACATGCCAGCAGTTATGGGAGAGGCATCAACTTGGCCACGCCCACCCAGTTGATCATGCCCAGCAAGTGGCATCAAGGTGGCTATGCCACCCAATGGGCCACACCCACCCAGTCAGCCACATCCACCCAACCGCTCAAGGCCAACCATAGCCCTGATATGGCTGGTCTATAGTGCCAGCTAGAGTGAAATCTCTAACCTAGACCACAACTATTTAAGACATTTACAAATATCACCTACTCTTTCTTGCCAGAACACAAATTGCTATAATAAATACAAGGAAAATTAGGTTACACATTACTCCATCACTTTAAATATCAGTTGGAGTTAATTTTTCGCTTCAATGATAGTGAAGAACTGTTTCATTGTGGATACATAATCTGTTTTTATTAATTTCTACATGTACCTATGTACCTCACAAAATTGTAGGTTTTTCTGGATACTTTATAATCGCTATAGTACATGAATCATGAAAAGTTTAAAAGTTCTGAAGCTGAATGAGACAAACAATATATTCTATTTGGGATTGCCAAATTGAGATGCTGCCAGGATTAGGTTGCTGTCCCTTTTCTTTTCTGCTGTTTGCTTTTAAAATATATTGTTCTGCATTACATTTCTCAAGAAAACAGTGGTTTTAAAAATTCTAAAAAGTAATACAATTATTTAAATGCAAACGATGATTCACCAAGGCCATAAAGATACAGGGAAAGCTGATAGGAACATAATTATATAATGACTCAAATTATGCTTATCCAGATTAAGTTTACTGATATGGTTCTCAACAAAAATGAAGTGGTATATTAACTTATATAAAACAATTAGTTATGCCAATAACTTTAAAAGTAAAATTTATAGCTCTGTTTGAATATGGTAGGCAAATAGAATTTATTAATTAATTTGATTCGGTTGGAAAGGTAACTTCTGAGGAAATAAATTATGCTTATAGGAAGTATTCCTGAGCCACCATTATTAAAGCAAATTAAGAACTCTTCTCACTTCAAAAAAATAAAGTACATGATCAGACTGCAATGTCCTGAAAGTATTCTTTTGAAATGTTTATCATTCTGATATTCTCTTCTTCAGTATTTCTTAGCCATCTGATCTTCTCTTACTACTTGTTCACTTCATATATACATACTTTTCTTCCTATTCTACAATTCCACTAAAAAATTTTTAATGGTTGAGATAGTATCAGAATCTGAATCAGAAATTCAGAGTTTCTAGTCTCATTTCTGGTTAGACTGGTTCTTTTTAAACATTTATTTTTTTACAAAATAGAAGATGAAGTCATAATGTTGGTTCCATAAATTCTCATACAGGAATAGCTTGGTTTTAAACAGGAAACCATCTCCTTGCTAAATTGTAAACCACAGTCTATGATGTATGAAACAGCCAACTATTTTCATGATTATACAGACAAATGGCCATTTTGGGGGCTTCAGTGTAACTGCTTTAGTGACAAATATTGCAACTTATTTCTAGGTGATAGGGTTAGGGTTAGGATCACAACATCTTCAACTAGAAATAAGCTATTTCTCACTAAAGAAAGGGAGTCTAGAGATAGATGTAGGAAATACAATAGTTCTAGAAGCCATTCTCAGCAGAATGTAACCACATGTTTTCTACCTTCCTCTTCCTAATGATAAAACTGCCAGGAAGTTACACCAGTAGAAGCATTTATTGATCTTCAGAATCAACCAAGAAGAAAGCTTTCTAATGAGACAGTAAAGAATAAATAAATCAGATAGTCTAGAGCCAAAAGACTAAATAACCTAGGGCTGATATATATTTATAGCATGATGAAAAATTGGATTTACAGAAAATAACTTTGAAACCAAACACGTCTATGAGGTTTTATTCAGATGCTTAATATGAAACATACAGTCTTCAGAAATCATGGATGATAAGCATATTCAAAGATACGCTTAAATATTATCCACATTTTAACAAAGAAGTGGAAATGATGTGTGGATTCTGGACTTCTGGGAGGTCAACTTCAGTGACATCAGAAAAGCTATCATAGCCCTATGATTAAGAGAAACCAGAATAAGTGGGGTCAACCTACCAGTTAGGAAGGTCACAGTGAAAAAAGTCTTTATAAGTTGGTCAATGTAGTGGCTCAAAGTTTTGAAGACACAATTAAGTGAACTGTTGTTAAATGTTTTTCATTTGAGTACTTGAAGGACTCCAAATTTAGAGGCCTACACAGATAGCAATTTGGTCCTGTGTGTCTTTAAATACGAGTTATGCTTCCGCCCAAAAAAATAAAGCTGTCATATGAAATTATTGATTATTGAGCTGTAAAGGCAAGATGCAGCCTGCGTACAATCGCTTAACCCTTTTTAAACCACTAAAAAGTATTGTTAAACCACTAAAAATCAATGAATCAAAGTGTCTTTTATTTTTGGGGGGGAGGGAAACCCTCATAAGCTCTCAAACTGTGGCTTGCATCATGAATAACCAGGTTGAGAGTCAGACCTGACTGGAGAGCATTGTCAAAACATACTCTAAGTTTAGCTTCTATAGGTTTTCCAAGCAAACTAGGAACAAGTTTGAACATGCTCTCATTCTGTCAGAGCAAGCAGCAGTTAACTCTATCACAAAGTTTGAGAGCCCCTGTGATATATCAATCACAATGTAATAAGTTGCTTTGTTCACAGGTTCAAAACATGGGTTTCAGAAACAGGGGAAAAAGGTAGAAAAGCGACCTACAGAACATCAAATCATAGTTTAATGTTTCATTTGAGCCAGCCATCTGAAATGAGTAAAAATTAGCTCTTTATTTAGCCCACTTTTAACAGAAATATGTACTTGTACCTATCAATTAAAATGAATACCAATCAGTACTGATTTGATCATTGTAAGTGTCTGAATAATATAAAACATGGTATTAAAGCAACAAATCCCTTAAATATTATAACAAAATGGTGCTTTATTGTTTGGTATTTATTTACATTTTTTTCAGGCTTTATTTAAATTTTTGACATTTATCTCTTAAAAAACAGGATGCAACCATTCAACTCAGTAAGTGGGCATTTGATAAGCCTTTAATAGTCAGCACATTAGACATTCTTGTTGTGGATATAAAGAACCAGTTGTCTGGTTTTCACTGAATAAAAAGTCTGCTGTTCTAAATACCTCAAATATTAATTTTTTTTCTTCCATTCATTCATGTCTGCTTCTTGGAACTGCTTGGACAAGACCCTGCAGTTTACTTGGCAAAGTTTTTCAGAAGTGGTTTGCCATTGCCTCCTTCCTAGAGTTGAAAGAAAGTCACTAATCCAAGTTCACTCAGCTGGCTAAGGCAGCACAAGAACCCACAATATTTTGGTTTCTAGCTACAAATGTAATGGCAAATGGAATTCTTCTAAATTAAATATTAATTAATTAAAATTTGTTAATTGTAGAAGGTCCCCAAGACTATGTGAATAGACAAAAACAAAGGGCTCTCAGTTTTTAGCAACTTAATGTACTTCAGTAATTATTAATCTATTATTCTGATAACAATGTACAATACAAATGTATTTAAGACCTCATTTGCATTTTGTTGCTCAAGGCAAATTGATTTTTCAATAAGCCAAATGCCTATTCAAGCTCCTATCCTGTTTGAGTGGTTAGAACTGTCTTCAATCCAAATTTTGTCGAAGAGAATCTAGTCTGGCACTCTCTGATGACATTCTCATATATAATTTATTTGTTGCAATTTGCCCTCTAAAATATTTTAGCATCGTTAGAAACCAGCTTATCATTAATTAAGTGCAGAGTTAAAAATGCACCAAAATAAGAGAGGGGAAAGGAGGAACAGTAGTATAATTTTCTTTGTGGCTCATTATTGAAGGTCTGTATTAATAACCAGTCTCAAGGGTAAAAATCAGTCTTCATCTGGCTCCAAAGCTCTATTTTGTGCAGCTATGTTATTATGTTAACCATAGGAAAAATCTTAAGAAATTGTTCCAGGATGTTGATCACATTATCTGATTTTATCTTCATAGGAACTGTAAGTTCAATTCAAAATGTTATTAATTTTATTTAAAAAAAAACAAGTAAGTTATGATTGCCCCAAATTTGTTAGTGGATTTTTTTCTACCTTAACTTTTAATAGCATCAATGACATTGCTGCCAAAAGCATCTAGCACCAAGTACCCTATCACACAAAGCAGAATCAAAATTATAATAATTTTAATTTCTCATGTTGATTTTATATTTATTTTATCCCCTCAATGTTTATAAACATGACTAGCTGGATACTCATGCTTTGCAACATAACTATGTGATCGGGCTTTGCAGGAGAAATTTGGTTCACAATCCATCGGCTCAGTGGTGGTCGGTGATTGAAACACATAAGACTTTCCTTTCCTTTCCTTCTTTCCTCTTTTCCCTTCCCTTCCTCCTTTCCTTTTTTTTTATCCTTTCCTTTCTCCTATCCATCTATCCATCCATCCATCTGTCCAGCAAAAGTGTTGTAAAATACAATCTTCCAACTTTTGTCCCAAAGGTGTTTTTTTCAGGAGACAACTGAACTTTCTGGTTTTTCTGTGAGGATGTTTTGCTTCTCATCTAAGGAGCTTCTTCAACTCTAACTGAATAGCAGGTAATAAAAATACTACAACCTTTGATGCCAAAGTGTGTTAATATATTGAGATTATCATCCCACCATTCTACATTTTAAGAGGAATAAAAACATTTATGCTAGTCTTTATGCTTGAACTATTTTAAATTTAAAAGCATAAAGTAGTTACATGCCATTCCAATAAAAAATAAGGAGCAGTTCAGGAAGCCATTATAGATGAAAAGATATTTTAACTCAGGTAAGAGATTCCATTTGTTGTAGTAGTTAAGTAGCCTGGGAGACTGGGAATTCTAGTCCTGCCTTACAGTAGGTGCAAAACCAGCTGTATGACCTTAGGCCAGTGTCTCTCAACCCATGGAAAGATATAATCGCATGAAAACTGCAGGGGAATTTCCCGGCAATCTTCAAGAATCAGACATAATTGAATGGAAGACAAACAGTTAAAAGAAATATGTATAAAAATGGAAACAAGATAGGCAAGAAAGTATACCAGCAAAAAGATATTAAAAGTCAAAAAGGCTTACAAAAAGCTTTACAAGGGAGAAGATAAAACCAACCAAAAGATTTGGAGAGTGTTTCAATAATAAGACAGAGAAAAATCAAAAAAGTGTAAGAGAACAAAATAGGAAAGACTGCTTGGAAGAGATGGTAGGATGAGATGGAGAAGGTTGACCTCTTCAACTAGTAATTGGCTTCAGATTTCTCTCCAAAGGGGAACTGTGATCCAATACAGCTAAGAAGTGACCCAAAAAGGAAATGGCAAATTAAAAAAAAAATAGTTAGTGAACTACATAAATCAGTTCACATCCCCAAGACAGATCAATCACATTTAAGATGATTTATCAAGAATATGTTATGTCAAAACAACCTGCTTTTGATAGACCAGGAATGCAGTGCACCCATTCCAGAATCAGACAGAGGTGCTGTGCAGATTTAGTATTAGAAGAGAAGCCTTTAAGGCTACTTGGTAGCTAGCATTTAGAGTACAGTGTAGACTTGTTCAATATTGTACAGATGAAAATTCAAGAAACAATGGTCTAAAGTGTAAGGAAACAGATCCAACTGGATATTAATGGGAATAGTATTAATGGTAAAATTTGTTCAACAATGGAGCAGACTGCTTCAGAAGATTGATTCTCCTTTGCTGGGAATATTGAAAGAGACTGAACAGACATCAGTCAAGAATACTGTATAAATGGATTCTTATATTGGGCAGATGATTTGACTAAATTAAAAATCAGGAGTGTCAAACTGGTGGCCTGTGAGCCAGATGCATCATATGCAGGCCATCTCCATCCCAATTCTGCAAAGGGAAACAACGTTACACTACGTCACGTGACAACGTGACACAGCAAGTTTGACACCTGTGAACTAAATAATTATATATTACCATATTACAGCCCTTACATTCTGTTTTAAATCATGACTCAACCTTTTGTTTAGCAAAGTCTTTAATAGAGAGCCTTATATAGTTAATAACTCTAACCAATTTTTTCTGCAGTTATTTTTGCTGCATCAGGATGAGATCTTGTTTTTCTAGTCTTTTCCTACTGACACGCAGACAAAGCACTAGCCAAAGGAAATGCACTCCTATATTCTCCAAACGTTCCTAATTAGCAGATAGCCAAAATCAAAGGAGCAATCAAAGGAGCAAAATAATCCAGGAAAAATAAAAAGTATGGAAACCTGATCATCGAGGAATTGGGTAACTGGGTCAAACATTTATTTCAAAAATATTCTTTTCAACTTCATCAAGTACCATAATTTTCATTGTAGCTGATAAGGACAAGAGGAAAATTAGCAACACATTGAAGAATTTGAAAAATATTGAAATTTTTTTGGCTAATAGAAATCAACTTTTGAAAGTAATAGACATCTGTATAAGGAAAGGGAGGATTTCTATCAACAATTCTATTGTCTGCTTTGTACCTACTTTTTTTGTTCATTTCTCCAATCTTCAAGGGAAATTTCTAAACAATACTGATTTTTAAAGAGAAGACCAAAAAAAAAGTTTCATTTTCTGTTTTGTTAATATCATAAATATTTAAGTCCAAATTCAGAACTTAATTTACATAGATGCAGCAGCCCTATTTTTCTCACTCTAATATGCAAAAAAGACCCAAAAATATTGAAGTGGGCTTGTGTTTCTGCCTCCTTGCTGGTATCTTCAAATATATATCTCAAATATTTAGCTAATAAGAAATCCTGATTATCTGTGAGAAGTAAGCTAAGTAAAATTCATTCCTGATGAGTGGTTTAAGTGGGTTTTTTCCTGATGCCTGGTGACATGTTGAAAAGAGACAGAAAAAAAACCAAAGAAGAAATAAAAGGGGTTAGGGTTTTCAGCAAAATTGTGTGAATGATGTGGGGACCAAAATACCTATAGGAGCACATTTTGTGATATTATTTGCAATGTCAACTTCCAATGGGGTCTTATGATGCTCTCTAAAGAGAGGCACTATAGCTGAAAATGCTGGCTAGAAAGGCAGATTCTGGTGAGTGCAATGAAGGACAATAAAACGAGCCCTCCAGAAACAAGAGACTCAGTAGTGGATGACAGGATCCACCATTGGTCAGCCATGGAAGGTCTGCTGGATAGTAGAACATGCTGGAGAAGCAGAACAAGGAGAAGATTGCTTCTTGTGGAATGCAATTGCTGAGCAAACAGGAATTCTTTCATTATTGTCTTTGTAAAAAAAAAAAAAAAAAGCTCTGGGAAGTAGATTAACTGTAAACTTCTATACATCATTATTAAATTGAACAGGGTTAAGGTTAGGGTTAAGACGAATGAGTATTAAGGAATTAGTGAGTATTAAGAAAAGTATTAACTCTAAGACCATCCACACAATTTTATGGTTAAGCAGGATGAGAATTCAGGTCCCCTTTGGCCAACGCATCGGACTGTTTCTTGCTGCCATTCTTTAGAATCTTTCACAAAGAATCAGCATTTTTTAAAATTAAAGTTGAATTTCCAACCATCTTGTGACAAAATGTATCATGCTAAATGGATTACATTTTGATAAAACAATGATAGCGTTGCTAAGAAATGATCCATATATCTGTTATAGCTATATAGCAAACCCTAAATCTACTGTTGAACTCAGGGCTACATTTTCCTTTAATTTGCCATAAATTGCTAGAGTCAAGGACATTTAGTCATGAACAAATGTATATTAATAATACTAAAGCTACACCAGTATAAGAGGAAGTCACATAAACTCATATTTAGAGTGCACAGTTCAATTCTAGGCTAAAATGATTAAAGTCCAGAATTTGAGACTTAAATTTTTAAAGTCTATAAAAAGAAGATTGCATATATTACTCGATAGTCTAAGAATGTATATGAAATCAAGTTTCAACTGTGCAGGAAAGGGTTGTGTAAACAAGCCAATTTGGACCCTACCAATTACCTATAAAATAGAGAGAGTGGGATGGTTTGAAATGCAAGGAACACATATGAACTTTCTCCCTGTTAGTTTTCTGTTCCAAGCTATATTATTTTATTATTATTTTTCTCCTTCATGAGATTTACATAAGCATCATGGAGGAATCAAAAAGACTGGAAAATTATATTTTCAGTGAAAAACATAGGAAAAGGATTGAACTTCCCCTCCAATCTGCCCACCATTACCTACTGTGAACCTGTGCTTAAAATTGTCCATAGGACTGAATGCATTAGCTTGATCCAGCTTTAAAAAATCCTCTGTTGCTGGGATTTATAAATTTATGTAAACTGGATTGTGGTCTCAGCAAGTAACAGACTAGTAAGGGCAAAACTCTTGTTTTTTCAGTCACAGTCTCATCAAAGAAAATATTTATCTCAAGGAAATTTTTTGTAAGAGCCAAACCACATGTTTTACCCAGGTAAACAAAAGTCTTCCAACTTTTTTATGAAAAGCAACCACAGGTCCCTGCAAGTATAACTAAAGGAACAATAACTGCTTAACCCCTCTCCTTCCAGCTGCCCGTTATTCTGTTTAAAATGCACACCCATTCAAATTCCATCCCTAGAAAAAGAATACTTACAGACATGACTTCCCTACGCAAACAGAAAAATGACTCATATGTAGTTAGGAAGTTAAATATATGAAAAGTTTGGCTGCCAACACTTATGGTTATCCTCCAAGGTTGTTTTGGTCTTTAAAAACTTGATACGTATGATCATCATGGATTCTTACCTATGATGACTTTTGAGCCATATAAAACATAACATAACACTGAACTATGGGTGTAATTTTATACATACTTTCCGGGAGTTAAGACCCAGGGAACACATCTGGACTTCTCAGTAGACATTTGTTTATTTATTTAGCTTATTCTTCCATTAATAGTAATCCTGAAATAGCCTACAGCATTACAACATAAATCAACCTAAGAGTCATAGTGAAACACTTTAAAACACATTGGTTATTTATAAACCTATCCTGAGTTTTTTTTTTTTTAAAAAAAAACATTAAAAGGATGGTCGGACTCTTCTATTCTCACCTAACAAAACGGAATCATCTCTTTCCAAGCTGTGACTTTTTACTGACCTTTCTCGATTATACCTTGTCTCACTTGTTATCTTCTTTCCTTGGAAGAGACTTTTTTTTTTCATACAGATGTCTTCCATCTGTCTGTTCCTTCCATGACCCAAGCCAGCATTCCTGACTCATGCTGCATCCCCAACTATCTACTTTTTTTTTTTTTCTTTCCCTTTCTAGAAGGTCATGGACACAACTATTATCATATCTTGGAAACCAAAAGTCTAAAATCTCCTGGGCACCGCAAAGTAGCCGTTTTGTTTATCACTTAAATATGCAAAGTCACATTTATCTTAGCTCCCCGCAAGAAAAGGAGGATTTCACGCCCTGCCCAAATCTTCCCCCTCTCTTCTTCAGTTCAGAAGAAAGAAGCTAAATTAAGGTTTTTAAATAAAGTTAGCACCGTCATAAGGTTTCAGACTATTCAAAAAAAAAAAGAAAAGAAAAGGAAAAAAAAAAAAAAAAGCGACGGAGAGAAGGATGCGAATTTAACCCAGCGTCAGGCATCGCGCAGGGCGGGAGTCCGATTTGGAGGTCGGGGGGGGCGGGGGGGGAAAGGGCCGTTTAGTTTGGCGATCCCCGACACCCTCCCCAGACGCGTTGGGCTCCGATATTCCCCACCACGATAGTTATGGGTGTGGCAGTCCAACGTATTCCGAGAGCCGACGCGAGGCGTTCGCAGAGGGGAACTGGGGGGAGCGCGCCCTCCCTCGCCCCGCCGCCTTCCCGAGCGAGCTCTCACCCTGGCCGCAGGCGCCCCTCTGAAGGGCGATGACGGGCGGTTGATGCTGGCTTTCGGAGCGCTGGCTCGCGGTCCTCAGCTGGCACAAGTTGCCGTAGCTTCTTCCATCGCTGCCACACACCGGCTCGTTCCCGGCACACACGCAGCGGCCGGCTTTGGCTCGCCTGCGCACCGTGGCCGAAGCCGCCACTCCGGGTCCCCCGGGCGAGAGCAGACATAACAGCCCTTCGGCACAGGACGGCTCCCCGTACGGGGACCCTCCGCAAGGCTCGCCCTCTTGCGCGGCGCACACGGGGCAGCAGCCGCAGGAGTCGAGCGTCTGCCCGCTTCCCGCGCACTCGGTGGGCAGCGCCGGGCACCGCGCGCGTTCGCAGAGGTCAGGGCAAGCCCGCTCTTCGTAACGTCGCCCGAAGGCTTGAGCCGAAGCTCCCGGAAGCAGGAGCAAGAAGAGGCACGGCCACCAGCCGCTGGGCGCCAAGGGCCACAGAAGGGCTTTCATCGCTGCTTTCTCACAAGGCGCGGAAAATCCAGCGAGCGAAACACGCGCGACGGAGCGGCCCAAGGGGGGGGGGGGGGGGGGAAAGGGGGGGGGGGTCCTGGCCCGCGGCAAGAACCGGGAAGTGGAACCCCTGCCTGGCAAAAGCGCGGAGGGCGACTGGGGAGGGAAGCGCCGCTTTAAAAGGAGCCGCCGCCGCCGCCGCTGCCGGCGGAGAGGTTGGATGCGCGCGTGGAAAACGCCGCTGGCTTGAGGAGCCGTCTGGGAGGAGACTTGGCGCCGTTCTGCAAGGCCGGAGAAGGGAAGGGAGTCTGCTGCCGCGCCAAGGGGGAGTGCAAATTGCAGGAAGCTCACGGAACTTTCCCCCCCCTCCCCTTTCAGAGTTGTTTTTTTTTTTTTTTTAAGCAATTTTATGAATATTGAAAGGCATGGCTCTTATTATTTATATCAGGTGAACATACTGGCCATAAGAA
>BLBF01000016.1:43285814-43310070 GCA_015471245.1 Laticauda colubrina
GCATGGCTCTTATTATTTATATCAGGTGAACATACTGGCCATAAGAACCCCCCCCCCCCACTTTCCCCATAAGGCCCGGTCCCACTGCACCTACGGATGCAAAGAGGATGTAAAACGTTCAAAAAAAAAGCTCGCCATCTGTTGGAAAACGCGATGCATCCGTTGTGTGCTCATTGCATACGTGTTTCATACGCTCTATCCGTCGAGCATCCGTCCACTGCGATTTCATCCGCTCAAGAAGTTTTCAGCTGCACAAAAACTTTGTGAACGGATGAACTTTCCGCTGTGTACAATGTAAATACGCGACATCCGAACAACAAACGTTCCATGTCCGTTAGTAGCACGGAATTAGAAAGGATGTGTTTGCATCCGATATACATCCACGCAGCATCCCCTTTCTTTCCCCTTTCTTTCCCTTCGGCATACATAATGCATCCGCTTCATCCGCTATGCATCCACTTCAAAATCCTCCCCCGGGAACCCCTTCGGAGGTGTCATCCGCTTCCATCCATTGTCATCCACTAGGCTTCCTATGAACATCCATTTAACATCCCAGCTACATACTACCCACGTGTTCTATTTATGCAAATTTTTGCCACTTTTTGAAGCGGATGACAACGGATGGAGCCACCCCCGAAATTTTGCTCGTCCGCTGTGTCCTTTATGCATACGTTTTGCGTCCGTCGGCCAGTGGGACCTAGCCACGGAGCAGGAACTCTGTCCTGCACGTTTTCTTTAAGTAGATCATCCTATCAGTCAACCTAGAGTTCCAAACTTAGCTCAGATCCATCCTGTTGCCTGGGGAATGCACCATAAATGTTGTTTCTCTCTCCCCCCCCCCTCTCTCTCTCCCTCCCTCCCTCCCTCTCTCTCACACACAAATGGATTTTAAAAATCCCAGTCCCAGACGTTGTGAAATATTCACCTGGGTCTTGGTTGAGCTTCAAGAATATTCCCACAAGCTGGTTGACACCTGCACTTGTGGCTCATACAGATGTATCGCTGATCTTTAAGCCCTGTGCAAATTGGATCAAAAATGCAGTTTTAAAAAACGTTATGTTTGGGAATTAACATAGTTGGCCTACCGGTGAGGGAATTGAAGTTTTTTGACTGTGAGATGCAGTGATACTTAGGATGCCAATAAGCACAGCCTCAAAGAACTTGACCTTTCCCCACATTGTCCTACAAAATTCCCTCACCATCTCTATTTGTTTCTATGACCTACTCACTTTATATTTCAGTTTGCAAATACTCATATGAAAAATAGTTATAAGGCAACATATTTCTATTAGTTTATCAAAATGTTATTTTTCCAGAATATTTACATTGGTTGGCTAATATGGCCTGTGCTTTTAAGAAAAGAGCTGTAGGTCATAATTTGAGATGCGGTCTTCCAATGGGATCACTATATTCTGTCCTAAACACAGACTTCCCGGAAAGTTTCAAATTTTTAGGACACAGAAAAGCATTCTTTGTCCTCAGAATACCTTCCTATGCTGCTGCTACTACATTTGCAGTCTCACGCACACACACAAAAAAAGATTGCTGGAACACAACCAGCCTGCTACTTAGCTAAGGAAAATTTAGGACACTTACTGACATTCAAGACTGCCTTTTCAAATGCTAAGCTAAGTGATGCAAATAGGTTTTGCACTCAGAAAAATAAGTTAAATCCTTAGAATGCCAATAAAATTCCTCCTTATATCAAACAAGACGGTGATGCAATATTTTTCCTATTCTGTTATTAATAGGAAATACTAGGGAAGTACAGGAAATACTACTGAGGAAGGCAAGCGAAGAACTTCCCAGAAATCTCAGTTGGATTCTTTTTACTGTCCTGTAAAGCCATTAATTACCCTATGAAGATGGCAGCTGTCTGTTAGTTGCTTTTAATTGTATTTTTGTTTACAAATCATATTATTTGTAAACTTTTTGGGAGTACTAGGCATGATTTAATAATGATAAAAAATACATATGGGAAATTGGTGTCACTTTTTGTCAGTTTGTCTTAAAATGGGATGTGAACCATATGATTGCTTTGATACTATCTCAAGAAAAAAAGAGCTATTTTGGGCATAGCTCCAGTATTAAGGCAGAAGTAAGGTAGCTATAGGCTGCCAAGTATTATTGAATCAAAATTCCTGGTACAGGACATTTGGCCACAATAATCAGAACTTTCAGAAGTTCTAGTTCAGTTACCAGATGTTCCCTCTTCTCGTATTATTAAAAACAGAAGTCCTTCCAACAGCATATTAAAATGCATCTAGAGTCCCCAACAGGATTTTAAGCTAGCAAGAAAGACCAGCTTTACTTTTGGTTGGAAGCTTCCTTCCAGTTTCTTTCCTGATAATTTTTTTCTGTACTGTTATTAGGGTTAAAAACTTGAAAGAGTTCTTCCCCTATTTTCTAATGTTGGGTGTTATGCTATTTCAAAATTGTATTTATCCAATTTAGACACTGCTTATTTCACTCACACAATAGTCTGCTACTATTTAATCTGTTTGAATTTTCATCTGAACTTTTAAATATGCATCATGGAGGGTAGTCAGTTTTTCTTGGATAAGCTATGGTTTCTGAACCCTCATTCTTCTGAACCCTCATTCAAGGCTAACCTGTCACGTGTGAGGGCTGCATATATAAAAACACATGTATACAAATTGGCATATTTAATAACATACTCTGACAGATCACACCAAAATGTCTTCAGCAATAGTTTTTTACAACCTAGTTTTAACCACTGAGGAATATTACCTCTTTAAAATGTTTCTGATAATAAGATTAATCGTATTAATGGAGCTACCAGTAGGTTTTTTTAATGTTTGCTTTTTGATCAATTATCAAATTATATATTATAATGATCAATTATCATTATAAAAGTGATCAAATATCACTTTTAAGATTTTTGGTGAATCTGAAGGGCACAACAAAGTTTGCAAAAATAGTTTCATTCACTGAACAATTTGTCTTTTGAAGTACACTTAAATGTAGTACTCTGATAAGATTATTATAGTTCATTATTTATGTCAATTTATTAACAGGTGTGACATTTACAGAAAACACCACAGGTTCCAAATAAATTAACAATTTTCTTCAATTTTATATAAAAAGTACTGATAAATTAAAAGTCCTGACAATTTGCCAACCACAAGCATTTCCCACACTATTGAATTATCTAAGATTGCTGCTGTGATTACAATTCACTATTGAAAACTGGTAATATTCAAAGAATAAAATGAACATGCAATGTAGAAATTGTACCAGAAACCAGTAAACCTACCACAACATCAAGGTATGGCAATACAACAAACAATCCAACTCAGTTTCTTCCAGAAAATACTTATTGTGAAAAATAAAGACTTTCATACATTTGCTAAATCTGTTACAAGTTAAAATGTATTCTCCTGAATTAGACCGAACAGAACATCTATTCACATGTAACTGAGAAGGCAAATAAAATGTAATTTACAAACATTGCTTGTAAATATTTAGCTTATAATTGAGAAATATAAAGGTACTGCTGTATCGGAGCAATCTGAAAGAACATCACAGAAATTTGGCATTCTACTGTCTTTTTAGGCCTTGTCCTTTTTTATTTCAATTTTTAACATCTACAGATTTGATCCACATAACTTTTTATAAATGTAATTAGTATATTTAACAATAGATGTATTCTTGAAAGGCAAGTTCTTCAGCAAATTCCCACAATCACAATAGCTGTGATCCAAACTGTTTATTGGATGGCAAACAGAATTGTAGCTAAGTGGGAACAACAGTGAAAATTCCCTATGAGACAAATTTAATGAAAAAGCTGGAAAGTGACTGATTCAGTTTGTGTCAGTGATATAAAATACCTATGTCTTTTGAGTTTATGTGCAAAAACAAAATAGGATGGCAAAAAATGTTCTCTTTTACAAGTGCCAAATGATTCTTCTTGCAAAAATAAAAGCCTGAGATCAAGATTTTGTGGGGAAGTTATATCTGGGGAAATTCATTTGGGAGCTAGAGACTATATAGTTAAAGGTTGTTAAAAGGACCATAAATCAAACACTTAAGCATTAGCAAGGACAAATGAAATGTAAATGATAATGTCATGTTTCAAAATGCAGGTCCACCCAGGCTCATGATTGTGGAAGAGTTGGGTGTACAAAATAGGATATATATATGAAAATAAACACATAATTGGACTTCTAGTATTCTCTATACACCCTCTTTTATACATATGGCACAGGGAAAGCAGGTATGGGCCATTTACTCTCTCAACCCAACCCACTTAAAATTGTTATTATTGGGGAAAAGAGGAAGAGACAGGAGTATTAGGTATGTTCACTACCTTGAGTTACTTATAAAAGTAATAAAAGTGGGATAAAAATCTAATAAAAGCAGGAATGTGCTGGTCATTGCTTAACTCAACGGTTCTTAAAACTGTTTGATTCAATTATTCCTCTTCCAAGTAATGTCACTATCCCCACCCAAAAAAAAAATCCAGGCTGTTGTTTTACACAGACATCTTGGCATCTTCAGTCCCAAACTGGATCCTTGACTCACAAACATGTGGTTACAAATTGCTTAATTACTCTCAACTACCCACTTGGAGAAAATTACCTTCCCCCCAATACACACCCATTTAAGAACCACTGGTCTAACTGAAGTTCTCTAACAGGATAAAATAAAAGGTTCTTGCTTCCATTGCTAATATAATTTATGCAAGCAAGTAACAAGTATTTTTAAAATTAGAGTATCTTTTCAAAGCTGTGACAATATGTACAATCTAGTCAGCTTAGTAAAAATCTATATGTCCTCCCTGAAATGGGGACACTTGTAGAATCATCCCCTTTCTTTTCTTTTTTTTTAAAAAAGACAGTAGTGGAAATTTGAAGGGAACAACACACTACTGCTCTTAACTTAATGGAACATCCCTTTCAACTAATTTGAAAAATTTGGCTTTTGCTCCACTAAGACATAAGTCAAAAGAATGCCTAGTTCACTGGAATAGTGGAGGATTTTTTTGCTTAAATATCTCCATTCATTATTTCTCAAGCATAACATACACAAAATATTATACAATGGAAAATATGAATTGCATAAAGAAGCAGCATGTGAAACTTTGGGCCTTTTGTTGATTAAACAGTTTTTTTTCATTACCTGTCTAGAAAATAGTGCATTCTCTTTTTGATCAATTATCCAGCATCAGCTTCTTAAGCCTATTATTATCACTGGAACTGAACAAATTTCCAGTTTGAAAATCATTATGCACAGCTCAGATACTGGTATGCTGGAAATTGCATAAGCATTTCACCTTATACACATGCTGAACCATATCACACAAGGCTCAAAACCAGAAAAATAAATCTATTTAACCCCCAAACGTTTAACGTATCATGAAGAAAGAACCCACAGGCACTTTTAATAAATACAGTGCACAAAACTTACAGGCCACAGTTACATGATGGAAAAATTCAGTTCCAATTAATAGCATGAAGCAGAGTTTGTTCAGTCTTTTACTGACCAAATATAAAATGGGAACCAGTTACAACTCACTGAAGGGTGGAGGAGAGGGGAGATCACACAAGAGAAAACAAAATTTGGAACAATCGTTTTAAATAATTACTGCAAAGCCCATTATAAAATATTTCATTAAATCTTTAAAAGATTTAATAGTTTATGTTCCCTAGTTTTTTAAAAAATCTACATAATACCCTTATTTTGGTGGTCCATCAATATCCAAATGTGCAAAAGTTACAATTTACCTTTAGGAGTGCATCAAAAATAGGCTTAATATTCAAAATAGCTGTATTATGATAATGTAAATTTTACAGCACCAGTTTTCTGCAATTCTAAAGGATTTGAATTCTCTGGAAGGGCAGTGATTTACAAAGCATTTATCAGAAGATCCATTAAGCACATTTAGATTACTGTAAATAATCTGTGGGCCTTTCTTATAAGCTTTCTTTTCTCATAGAGATTCTCACTTATTGTACTTTAACAAATATTATATTTGTTATGAGCAGTTTTTTGTGCCTTGAATACATAGATTGCTCAAATCTAAGCATTCACTGTAAGGAAAATATACCTCATTTTAGATACTGCAGCATGGTGTTTTTCTTAATTTCTTAACATGAAATATTCTTAACATGAAAAATCTCTTTGCATAGGAAAAGTGAATTACATTGCCTCTACTGTTACACTCTGCAGTCCTGACAATCAAAGAACACTGTATACATAGATGCCCAAAAAACCTGTGCCAGTATTTTTAGAAAATAAGCCGATTTGGTTGACAATAGCCTGAATTACAAGATCATTAAGCTGTAAATTGGCTTTTAAAAAATAGCATTAAGGGTGTTTTTTTCAGTTTTGCTAAACTGATGATGAAGAACAGCTGGTACCTTGCTTAAATAATTTTTAGATCAAGTATCATCTTTCAGCCCCTTCCTATCAAAAAGATTTGTCTTCAGGGTACAGAAAAAGCAAAAAGTCTGCTCTGATACACAGTGCAAGGCAGCATATAACTATTAAAACATACAAAATTTTGAATGTATGCATTCACAAAGGTCAACATAAGCAACATTCTATGTTTTGTTCTTTCTATCTTTGGCTAAAAGTCTGAGAAAGGAAATTCAAGGACCAAAACAATTCTTAATTTTCCAGACTCTTCCCCATCATTACACATCACTAACTGGAAGGCTTGCATCATCCAGATCCACTGGATCAGGATCCTGTTCCTGAGTGCCATTTTTACTTTGAGGTTCCAATAGGCCTTGCAGAGTCACTTTGGAAGTTGAGTTTCTTGAAGGGACAGCCTGGATCTTGAAGCTCCCTGATTTGGCCGTGGTAAAAGATTCATGAAATCTTCGCTTCTCCAAGACAGGGGGTTTGCTGTTAAGGGTTTGGACCAAAGTGGGGCGGTGAGTGGTTGTGGAATGTGAGGTGGCTGCTGCTGTTTTTGCAGGACATTTGGATTCTGAACAGCTGGAATGCTCCTGTAAAGGAGAAATAATTATCTCATTTAAGTTGGTCATTTATTCCATGTTAATTACTCATTTCAGACCTACATCACTGAAATAATGAAAAGGGAAATATGAAGCAAGGCATAAGAGCACAAAGCAAAAGCTTTTCCGATGCAGCATAATGTTAAGACTGTGAGCTTACAGCATTGTGTAACAGCAAGCTAAAACAGCCAAGACAAATCCCTAAATCTAGCATGAAAATCTTTTAATTCTGTCAGGGCAATCGCACTGAGTTATTATGCCCAATGCTATCAATCTCCCAGCAGAACAGATTTCCCCCTTACTTGCCACGTGCCCATTGTGAGCATACCACTGGCAGCGTTTTGAAGAAACTGTCAATTTTGAGAATTTGCAAATAGGATTAAATACTTTTTGAAATCTAATCCTAAAAGAATTTCAAGAAACTAATCCCAAAAATTCATGCAAGTGTATTCACTTGTAAAAAAGAAGTATAATTAAATTCTTAAAATTTTATGTGAATTAAATTTATCTTTTTGTTCTTCTGTGCTTTATTCCTTAATTATTTGTTCTATTAAATCATAGTGATATCTGATTTTGCTGGTCAATATTTCCAAATATAATATGTTATGTAGTTTGACTTTTTCTATATTGTCTTCTACAATGGTAGCTGTTGCTTTGATAGTGAACTATTTGTTATATTCAGTATTTTTCATACTTATTAAATATGATCATACCATTATTGAGTTCTGCATTTTAATACTATGCTTAATGAAAACTGCAGAAGATAATTTCTACAATAAGCAAGAAACATAAAATAATATTGTCTAGATTGCTAGACTGCAAATATTGCCAATTAATCTGAACACTGAGGAAAAAAATTCACAAAAAAATTCTGAAGAGTAGTGAATAATATTCAATTAAAATCAAAGTGCAAGGTATGCTGAAAATTGGCAACCACTATAACTTATCCTGTGTTGGAACAATGGGGAATTTAATCTAAAATTACATCAGAATATGAAGCTTCTTAATAAAAGATAGTAAGACTGCAACAGTCGACTTGTCTGTTCCAGAAATGTTATCCATTTCCTGCCAAATTTTGGAATTACTTTTCCAATCAACCTAAAGTAGAAGTTTCTGACCATCCAAAAATTTTAAAAGTTGCATTAGATGAACAAGCAAAGACTGGTTTAGGATAACATTTCAGAATGTTCTTCTAGTTTAAGTTAGAAATGAGCCTCATCACATGTTAATACTTCAATTAACAAAATATTCTCTTATTTTGAATGGTAGGCTTGGTATAAAATTTTCCATTTCTATTACACAAATCATCAGCTGGAGAATGTGCTGCTTAGCTAGATTCAGAATTAGCCTGGTCAACAAACTTTTATAATGTTGTGCTGATTATCAAGATAGAATAAACCGTGAATAGGTCTACAACGATTTATAAAATCATCTAAGTGAAGGAAGGTAAAGAAGAAAGTTGGTACTTCGTTTCAAAAGTGATCAGAAATAAATATTTTAACACAAAATGATTGTGTAAAGTAATTTTTAAATACAAATTTCTTTTCTAAAGTGAATACTATATAAACATTTCTATAACATTTTTAAATTGAACTCAAGATTTGTGCTGGAGCAGCATTTCAAATATTTCAATTTGTAGTTTTGTGATAAGACACAAATTTTGTGATTAGAATATAAAAGACTTAGATTCATTATTTTGATTAACCACAGATTAATCAAACTAATTTAAGCTATTACAATCCCTGCATCTCGACTAATGATCCCATGCATATATATTATAAAACCCATGCAGGTTGGTCAATTATGTTTTCTTAGTGTGCATACTTTATGTGCACACATTTAACTATTAGGTTCTGAGAGGCTTTTATTTAGCTGTGTTTTAAAATGATTAAATTTAAATATGAACTCTCATGCAAATTAGGCCAAACATAGTTTCTGTCTCCATGTATTTGCTACTAGAGCTTTTCTTCTCAATGAAAGGAACAGAGATTTAGCAAGGGAATGTTTGCCATTCTGAAAAATAGATTTTATTTAGAAAGACCAAATTTAATAGCCAATGGAAAATGTTTCAGAAGTTAGTAATTTCATGGTGATAATGATCAACAGAAGAAACCACAAGATCAAGTTCATCATTTTATATAGTGTTAATAAATGTTTTGGATTTCAGCCCTCTGATGAAATGGCAGGTTTACATGAGAGCCCACATACGTGCTGCATTCACCAGTTCTTGATGTATACCTCTGTATACAAGGATTCGACAGCCTTCTGGCCTGCCGCATCTGGAACACAGTGCAAAGCTAAGATTAGAGTAACCTAAACTTGAGAAGATGAAGGGAGGAAGAGAAGAAAGGAAAGAACTGCTGATAGCCACTAGTAGAGTTATCCCACCACAAAAATTAAAAACACACCAAAGACACAAAGGAGTACTCATTCCCAATAACCTTTCCATCAACTAGAATGCATTCCGTTCCCAGAGAGTTTTTAAACGATAGTGGCAATTGATTAGATTGTTTTAATCCATTTTTGCAAAAAAGGTGGATTGTTTTAATATCACTAGGCTATATACCAGATAGAATAAACTTCTAGTATATTGACAGGAATAAAAAACAACATTGCTATAAATGAATGACTTAAAAAAACAATCACCATAGAACATTATAACAATTATATACTTAGTAGCATAAACATATGTTTGATTGAAAAATATGCCATCTATGAAACAACTACATAATTACTGACACTTATTAACAGTTTGGCAATATTAGACTTGTAACACCAGCTGTTTAAAAAGGAAACCTAGAATCTTTTTGAATTACAAACTCTGCTAAGAGGACTGAAAATTAAAGGTTTCAAATAATTCTATTCCAAGGTGCTTTAAATCAATTTAGGGATGTCTCAAGCACAAAATTCAGAAAAAGATCATATAAATTCACACATTTCATTTTGGTCCAATGAAGAGAGCACAGATTAACATCTAAATATTAAAATAATACAGAAAGACAGAAATAGTTTTTTTTTTTAAAAAAAGATTAGCATTGAATCAAAAACGTAACAGTCTATGCAAGTTGTAATGCATGCAAATGTGTTACCCCAGATCTAGGAAAAAGATTGACCGATAAAAAGAGTATATTCAATACTGATTATTGCTAAAGTATCATCATTTAATTTGTTTAAAAACATACGGAAGCTGCTGATCTTCCAGGTCCCCGTTGGGCTACTATTGCACCAGAAATGGCTTTAATCCAACTATGCATGTCTTCTGGGCTATCGGCCTAAAATAAGAGTAATATAAAACTTTTGTGGAATTTCAGTTTTAGATTTAAAAGTATTTTACCAATACAGCATAAGAATATGTCAAATATTTTCCTCATGAACAGATTTAAAGCATTTAATCTAGACTGATCCTCATGAAAAAGGTTTACTACAATAGTGCATTTAAAGCACAGTTCATGACATCGGCCACTATTTTGGAAATAGTTATATAAAGCCATTTTCTACTTCCTGTAAAGAAAAATCCTGGCAGGTGACCATAGTTATTTTCAGATATTTTTCAATGAATAACGATATGAAAAGCCCATTAATAATTATTACAACTTCCTTGTTACCAATCTAACTACTGAAGAGGATTCATCAGAATGTTATTTAACCTCAATATGCACTGAAATTATATGAATAATTTATAATGTTCTAAAAAAAGGAACAAAAAAGGAAATTGAAGACTTCACTGGGAAAAAGAAAAAAAGTTTAGAAAAGTCAAGTAAGTATAACAAAAAGGATAACACTGCCACGCATTAAAAAAAGGCCCAGAAAATCTCCGAAACAAACCATTGTAATAATGTGGCATCACCATAGTACACGGAACTACTAAAACCCTCCAAAACCCTCCATCTTAAATAAATCAAGAGACCCAGTCGTCCAAGAGGGGAAAAAGGGGAAAAAAACCAGGAGTTATCTGTACATGCAGTGTAAGGACTGCAATAGCTAGTATGTAGGATAGATAGACAAAGATTAACTGAGCACATTTATAAACAATAACTACAAGCAGGAAGATATGTAAACTTCTTAAACTTACAATACATGGGCTTGACTCAACCATAGTTTCAACTGGGAAACAATTACATTCTAGATCAAGCTAAATCCAAAAATGCTGGCAAATTCTAGGTTGCTTGGCATTGAGACAAATCAGCCATCAATGGACACATAAATCACAATTTCACACCATCCAAACACCTACTATGGTAAATGCTCTCAAACTTCACTAATACACTCCACTCCACTAATTCTTTGCAAATTGGGAAGCTCTAGTTCATGCTCTTTTTAGTTGCAAAATTAAATTAATTGTGGTTAATATACGTATATTCAAATGTATATTTGAAAGGAAATGGAAATTTGTTACCTTACATAAAATGCACAAATAGAAGACTTACTTGTACATAAAATGTTCGAGAAGTTGTTACAATTTCAAAAAGATTGTCTCTCATCATAATATCACTGAAAAACATACAAAAATGTAAACATATGCATTGTTAAAATCAAATTCTAGCTCATTTATCTGATACAGAAAAATGCATTCTACACAGTTTTAAAATATCTATTTTTAAAATAATTAAATTACATGGAGATATTTAATTATCACTATTAAGACCAGCAACTTTAAACAAAGCAATCACTAAATGAAAGTGCAGGTGTGCTTATGGTCTTGTTTCAGCTTCTCTTTGCTTTAGGACCTGCAAAGATCATAAATACAAAATCTGATCACCAACACTATAACTATAAATACTTGTTAAATGAGGACCACCTGCACTATATGGCTAATCAGTTGTTATGTTTGATTAGTGGACTTTTTTGCCACTTGTTAAACAAATTATTTTAGTTGTTAAGTGAATCACATATTGTTAACTGAATCCAGTTTCCCCCATTAACCTTGCTTGTTAGAGCTGGCTGGAAAGATCACAAATGACGGTCGCATGGCCCTAGGACACTGCAATCATAAATACATGCTGGTTGCCAAGAGCCACCACCACCACCACCAGCTTTGTTTTTGCTGGCAGAGGGCTATCAGAACAAACTAAAAATAAAACAAAAGGAGAAATGTTTCCCCTTTTGCATTTGAGCATGCAAGAAAGGACAGGAAAGGAGAAAGGGAAGGAGGAAAGACAAAGAAAAAGGGAAGATGGGAAGAGAGCAAGGAAGGAAAAATAAGGAAAGAGGGGAAGGAAGAAGAATGAAGAAGGAAGTAAAAAGAAGAAAAGGGAGGGAGGAAGGGAGGAAGGAAGGCAGATTATAACGAGAGTGAGGAAGGGTATCAGGGAAGTCCTGCCTTAGCACTTGGCCACAACAGGTGCCCCCAAAATGACTCTCCTGTCATGCCCACCATGGCCATGCCCACTCCTGCCCACACCCACTTATGGACACATATACCCTGACCACACACCCCAGCTCTCCAAGGTGAAATACAGCCTTCAATGAAATCAAGTTTGACACCCATTACATGTAGATTATTATCACCTTTTTGGCACAACCTCCTTAAGGGTGATAATTGGACAAAGACATACACCTGTACTTCCTGATTTATACACTGTCTTCTTCTTTCAAAACTTAAGACAAATATGTCCACTGCTGAATCTTACCTAAGCATACTTCTCAAATTAAACAAGGCAAACATGGGATTAAAAATATATATAAAAGATGTCCTAAGAAACTTCATAATGCCATAAAAGAATCACCTGATAACTTAATGAACTGCATGCTTTGATGTATTATTTGTGTTTGTAGCTAGGAAATCTTTAGGAAAGAGTTTATTTAGCCCAGATTGATTTTTCATTCTTTTACAGAGGTATTATATGAAATATCCTGAACAATAATGCAATCAACCCTTTCAAAATAATATATCTGATATATCACCCTACTTTCATTATTAACTACTCTTATTATTAATACTCATTCTTCCCCCTGACTTTCATGAATTGATCCAACCTCTTGTTTAAAACCAGCATAGCATTCTTGTCACCTTATATATCATTTTATATCTGCTCACATTGAGTGCCCTTTTGAGCCCTTTTGATACTCGCTTCATTAATTTGCAGAGACTCCTTTGAGCTCTTGGTAGTCCTTTACTACTCTGAAAAATTTAGTATCAGCAGCAAATTTGGCTCCTTGACTAATTAGACTTAATTCCAGACAATTTTAAAAGTGTTAAAAAGCATCAGTCCTTTCAAGTCCTTTAAAATCATGTTCAAGGTGACTACTTCTCTGCAGTTTTTTTGAAAGCAATCCTTGGAAATGAGTTGCTTTTGTCTTTTGATTTTTTTTTAAACCTGCACAATCTAATCAGAAGCCCTGCAATTCCTGCAATTCCACTGTCTCCATCCAAGCATTAATCAGGATTAATCCTGTTTTATTTCAGCCACAGCTTGGTGGTTCCACCTTCCTAAAGTTTCATTATAACATTCAAATAACTACATTTGTCTGTTAAAGATATCTATCCTATGTTTAAATAATTTGATTTTATAACTTGATCATAAAGCAAATGAAATGTATTAAATTAAGATGAGAAACAGCATTACCAGGGTTTCTTATTCCAATTACATATGATTTGATACCTTTACAATTCTCACCTTTGCTTACATTCTTGGACTTTATGAACTTCTTTCAGTGGTATAATGCGAAGAGGTTCCTTATCCTAAAAAATTAGCATCAATAAAAGGTTAAAATTTTAGCAAGTAAATACCAAAAATATACATTGTACAATCCTGTTTTCAAGGGGGAAAAGCCAAATATAATATTTATTGACAAAATAAAAGCTAAATGGACCAAAGGATAAAAGCCTACACTACATTTTCTACATGAGTTTGAAATAATCCAGATTCTTCCATTCCAAGCTGATTTCCTAGAAAAAGGGAGGATCCCAGAAAGAATTCAGTTAGTTAATTAATATCTTAACAAAAGGAAATTGAATAATTCATTTCAGTATTCCACGATTAACATTCTGTAAAAATAATACAGGTAATCCTCATTTAGTGATTACAATTGGGGACCAGCAACTTAATTTTGAACAAAACATTTCTTAAGTTAAAAAAAAGTGACAACAATTGTGCTTATGATTTTACTTAAGCTTGACTCCAAACAGATAAGCCCAAATGGCAAGAAAGGTTTCCAGAACTCAATTCATAAGAAATTGTGTAAAAGACTGAATCTTATAGCCCTTTTTCTCGACTACTCTGGCCTTTGGAACATTCACTGTTTCTTAATGTTTTCCCTGCCATCCCAAAGGCACTCAGTGTTCTTTTCTTTATCAAGCTGCCTCTTCCCTTAGGAGCTGAAAATCCTCCCTCCTGAAATCCCAAGCAGCATTTTTCCAACCAGAGTAATGAGACATTCATGCGTGGCCAGCAACAGGGCTCCCAAGACCTTCTCTACCCACCTGAGGCAACCGATGCCCCTTACCTATGCTGCCTCCCTGCTCAGGAGCTAAAACTCTAGCTTAGATTTTGGCTTCCCTCTGATTTCCAGATGGTTGAACGAGTTGTCTGCCAAAGAACGTCAAAATCTCTTTCCTGCACATTACTCCAACCTGAAGTTCAGGTCCTCTTCTTGCACCTCTGCACAAAGGGGCAGAGGGAACACCTTTGGTGGGGTGCAAGAAGAGAATTCTGATCTTCAGGATCTGAGCTCTGTTTCTATACCCACCAGAGGAGTTCAGTTCCCCTCAACAGGCAACCCTTTTGGCCAGGTCCTAGAAACTGCCTCTTGAGGAGTCCTCTTACCAGATGGAGGCAGCAGCTTATAAACTTCCTTCCAGCTTCCCATTGACTTTCTGGGAAGATTGCAAACGGCAATCACATCATCAAAGGGTGCTTCACAACCTATCATAAGTGTGAACATGACTATAGGGGAAGGGGCATGGTGCTACATGTTACAACAGACCGAAGTGTTTTACAAGCCATCAAGCACCTTTTCCAAGGCCACTGTAACTTCAAACCAATGTTAAACAATGCGTGGCTAAGTCCAGGACTACCTACATGTATAGTGAAAAACTGATTAGGGTGTAGTCGATTTCAGGCAGTAATTGAATGGCAGGGAGTGTTCTAACCAACTAATTAAGGTCACAAAGAGCAGAACTTGTGGCTTGCAAATTTTTAGGGATATGCTGCACTCTGGAAGAAAGCAACTCAGGAAAAGGTTACTTATTTAGGCAATCTCTCCCCTTTGATAGGGGGGACGGGGACAAAGAGGTCAAAATTACTTTTTTATTAGCGTCACAACTACAAATCAATGTTGTATATGGCGGTCACTAAAAAATATATCATGATTACCAAGTGCTATTACACTATAATGTTCTTCTTCCTTTTCTTATTATTTTACAGACAACATAGTAATGTTTCATTGGAAATTACTTACATTCACCAAAATTAGATGCCTGCTATTGCAGTTTTGGTTACATTAAAAGGCCTTTTAAAATGATCTGGTTATACCGGTAGTACACATATTAAAAACATATTGTGGCACTCAAATGTAATAAAGTAATATCCCAAGGAGCTTGTTAAATACAGTAATCTAATTCAGCCATAAAATTAAACTAGGTTGATTGATAATTGCTTGAGTACTTGAATATCCCCTTTCACTTCAATAATCTTTTCTTTATTATGTACAAAACTGAAATGTAACTAAGCACAACTAAGTTTCATAACAGGACTGGGAGACCTACTGCTGACTGTAGCTTTAAACAGTCAGAACCAGCAATGAAGAACACTACAAATATCATTTCAGATACACCTTCAGGATCAAAAAGTTCCCACTTTCACTGTAGAGAAAAAAACTAGAATTGTAAACCTTATCCATATAGAATAGCGATAACACAATTTTAAAATTTACTAGGCTTGAGGAGTGGTTTACACACATAGTTTCTGTTTCTTCCCAACCACATAGAGAAGATGGAATGTATGAGCTTAAGGCTAGGTCACACTGGCCAATGGATGCAAAACGTATGCAAAAAGGACACAGCGGACAAGCAAAATTTCGGGGGTGGCTCCATCCATTGTTATCCGCTCTCAAAAGTGCCCCAAATTTGCATAAACAGAACGGAAAACAACGGAAAGGAACGGACGTGGGTAGTACGTTGCGAGGATGTTAAACGGATGTTTGTAGGAAGCCTAGTGGATGGAAGCAGATGACACATCCGCAGGGCTTCCGGGGGAGAGTAGCAAAGCGGACGGGAGCAGAAGGAGCAGATGCGTAGCGGATGATGCAGATGCATCACGGATGCCTATAGGATGCATAGCAGATGCGTAGCGGATGCAAAGCGTTCCCTGCGCATGCGGGGAGGATGAATTGCGTCAGCTCCGCAGATATAAAAGGTTGCAGCTCGCAAGCAGTCAGCATTCAGAGGAAAGACCTGCTGCCAGAGACATCTTGAAAGAACACCATGGTTCGTCAGTCAGGGAAGAAGAGGAAGCCTGTGCCTACTCCTGCCAGCCCTGGCAAGAAGGACAGAACCACCATCCCACCCCCTGGCGCTGACTCTGAAGCTGCTGGTGCTTCTGCTGGTGGTGGTGGTGGTGCTGCTGGTGTTGCTGCTGGTGGTGCTTCTCCTGCTGCTGCTGGTGGTGCTTCTCCTGCTGCTGCTGCTGCTGGTGCTTCTCCTGCTGCTGCTGCTGCTGCTGTTGGTGGTGCTGCTGCTGTAGTGGACCAGCCCCAAGGCCCTCAAAGCTCTGCTGCTGAAGGCCCTGAAGCCCCTGCCAGAGGGAAGAAAAGGCAAGGAGAAGGAAGAGAGGAAACAGTACTCCATTTCCGAGGACCATGAGGAGGAGGTGCTGGAATGGCTGAGGGAGAACGAGGACTTGTGGAGAAAGGGACACAGGCTCTATCGCGACACCAAGAGAAAGCAGGCAGCTTGGAGAGACAAGGCAGAGACCCTGGGCTACACTTCAGATGTACTCCTGGGATGGTGGAAGCACATGCACACCTGGTATGGCAAGCTGCACCTGAAGAAATCCGGGCAGGCCGCTGTCAAGCTCACTGACCGGGAGACCTATGTCATGGTCAAGTGCAGCTTCCTGGAGGGTGAGGTCCGCCACCGAGGAGCAGCCCCTCTGTCAATCCTCTCCCTCAGACAGCCCACAGACATCCACTCCTCTTCCAGCCAGGAGACAGCTACCGTGTCCAGGCAGAGACCCCCCCAACAGCTGCACTCCCCATGCCAGAGGACGTGGAGGATCCCCTGTCTCAAATGGAGCAAGAAGAAGCAGCAGCCAGAGACCAACCCACACCCACACCCAGCTCCACCTCCACAGAAAGCAGGCAGAGAGGCAGACTGGAGAGCCAGAGCCACACTGTCCTGCTGGAGATCAGGGACATGATCAAGACCAGCACAGATCTTCTCTTTCAGCTGGTCCACAGCGACATACCATCCTCAAACTGCAAACTCTTCATCACCTACATCAGCCAGACCCTCATGGACCTGCCCAAGGCCCAGTACCAGGTGATGAAGGAGAAGATCACAGCACTGCTGTACCACCCTCCAGGCCCAGTTGAACCTGCTCCGACCCAGTCCAGGACTGCTCCTCCACCCCAGGCGATGTCACAGCCCTTCTACAGCTTTCAACAGCCCCTCACCTACCAAGGCTACGAGTACCAGGACTTCCCACAGCAGAGGCAGCCCTTCCCAGTCCAGGCCCAGGTACATTGCATGCCACAGATGCCTCATCTCACCCAGCTGCAGACAAGACAGCCCCACTACACTCCTCCTTCCTCCACCCCACAGCCAAGCCCCTCAACAGAAAATCTGTCTTCAGTACTGTGCCTGACATCCCAGGTCCTTGAGGAAGGGCATCTCAACCTCACGGGACTGAATCAGCTCTCTGAGAGCTTCCAGAACACACCATCCCCTGTTGTACTCTCAGGGCCAGGCACCCCAATGGCGCCTCAGACCAGCACTCCAGCCACAGCCACCTCCACAGTCCCTGGCCGCTCGACAGCTAAGACCATGGACATGCCTCAGAGTGACTGAGAATAGTGCCAGAGACTAAGTTGTTATCTATTCACCTTATCTTTGCTTAAAGACACTTTACTTGGTTCATTTTGCTTTTTTAATAAAGTCATACAGTTTGCTTAAGACAGTTGTAAATAAAGGTTATCTTTGCTTCACACACTTGGTTCATTTTATTTACTTAATAGTGTTGGTGAAAACTTTGAAAAAAGGGTTAAGCCTTTGCATGCTTGTGGGATAGGTAAGGATAGTTATGGGATGGGTAAGGATAGCTGTGGGATGGGTAAGGATAGCTGTGGGATAGATAAACCTCCAGTACAAGCATAATTGGACTGTTTGGTCCACCCTCCCAGCTGCCACACATATGGCCCTTTATTATCAATAACAATTTATTCACTGATCAACACATTTCAAAATAAACAAAGCTCTTTATTAATGCCCTATTCATTCTGGGCCACTCAACATACATGGCACAATCTCATCAGTGTTATGAGACAGGCTCAAGGAAGCATCCATTAAGCATCTACCATCCTGTCTTGCTACTCCACTGCTCCAGCTGGGGAGTTGCACCAGTGTTTCAGGAGGTTGCGCTGCTTCTTCCCTTCACATGAAGCTCTGTTGGGGCCTTGTACATCCACAGTGTCTATCAGGTTTCGTCCTTGCCTCCATTCACCAGGCTCCATGTCCCTATTCCATTGTTGACGGTCCATAAGCCTGTTCTGCAACACTGGGTAGCGGGTGCGCATGAGATTGTGCAGGATGCAGCAAGCCTTCACAGTCTGTGAGTGATGCTGTATGGTGGTGAGAAGTACCTGGAACCTGTTGGCCAGGATGCCAAAGGTGTTCTCCACCACCCGTCTTTCCCTGGACAGCCTGTAGTTGAAGATCCTCTCTTCACGGGTGAGGTATCTTGAAGTGTAGGGCTTCATGAGGTAGGTTGTGAGGGAGAAGGCATCATCACCCACGATGAAGTAGGGCACATCTTGTGTGTCATTGGGTAGGGGGTCTGGATCTGGAAAACCCATGATGAGGTTGCGTTCCAGCCCATCCTTGCGTAGAAAAGGTGAAACAGTCTGAAGAGGGCTTGGTTCTGTTGTTGAATGATCGCAGCTACCATAAGGACTGTGTTATGATCCATGGTGGAGATCAATGGATGATGTGGAAGAGCAAGAGCAAAGGTGAAGAGGTCTGTACACCATGGCTGCTGGACTGATAGTGAGATCCAGGTGATTTCCCCCCCCCCACTTTTTATGGAAAATATTGGTTTTCTGCTAGGTGTCCTTCCACATACTCTAGGCATACTCCAGACATCCTAAATATCCGAGATACATCCCATATACAAACATTTTGTCCGTTTTAATGCTTTATATATGAGATGCATCCACTTACATCCTTTCTATTTCCATGCTACTAACGCTGTGTAGACGTTCCGCGTACCTTTCGCTTCCTTCCTCTTTCCGCTTTCAGCTGCAGCAGATGTGAGTTGAGGGGATGTCCAGAGGATGCCGAGAGGATACAGCGGACGTTTAACGGATGACAACGGACATAGAACATTTGTTGCCCGTACGTGTCGTGGATGTACATCGTACGCAGCGGAAAGTTCATCCGCTCAAAAGGTTTTGTGCAGCTCAAAACTTTTTGAGTGGATGAAATAACAGTAGATGGATGTTTGACGGATAGAGTGCATGAAACACGTACGCAATGAGCACACAACGGATGCATCACATTTTCAAACGGATGGCAAGCTTTTTTGTCCGTTTTACATCCTCTTTGCATCCGTTGGTGCAGTGGGACATGGGCTTTAAGAATAGGTTAAGGACTTACAATTACATCCCACTGGTCACTTTAAAGTAACAGGGCAATGTATAATTTTAAAGGACAAATATGATTTAAATGTTTAGGCACTATAAAATATAAACATTGTGATTTTTGGAGAGATATTCTTGTGCCTAACAGCTACAGATTTCAGAAAGATCTGAGCACATAATTTTCAAATGTGCCAGAGAATTGCAATCTGTATGGAGTTCCCGAGGGATGTCTCAGATACGCAAAAATTACATAATTTCTGAAGATGAACAAAGCCTTCAGTCAAGTTGACCAAGATGTTTTCTTGACATAAATAGCAAGCTTTTTCAGGGTGGTTGAAAGGATTTCTTGGTAATTTTTCATCTAAGTATTAAGCAGGACTAACTCTATTCATCTAAGTATTAAGCAGAACGAACCCTACTTAACTTTTCAGTTAAATGTTATGGTCAGACAAGTTGGCTGGGCCTACCTGCTGAATTTCTGAACCCACTCATCTATGTGGTGTCACCAAATGATCTCCCAGCCCTAAGTAACCTCTCTTCAAAATGTGCTATCCCTTGACATCAAGACTTTGTCCTGATGTATTTTAGAGGAAAAGAGGCATATTCGAAACAGAATAAAATGAGCTTAGTTTGTGATAAATATATTTTAATTACAGTAATTATTATACATACTTGAACAGAAAATATATAAATAACCATGTTGAGTGATGAATGGACATGGTTTTGATGTATATTAATGTATTCAGGTTGTGTTCTAATGTTAATTCTTGTGTAAGCAATAAGTGCTTCATGATTTCTGAAAACTTTACAACACTAAAAAAGAGCACATGATCATATTTGAAAACACTCTAATACGTGATAGAATAAAAAACTGCATAAATGTATTCATTTTTACATTGTTTCCTTTCATGTAATATGGTTCATAAGATATGTATTGATCTTTTTCTCAAACTGGCAAACAATCATCTTTCAAAACCTTTCCTGGGCGCCATCATGTGGTTGCTGTAAGAATTCGGTATAGATAAAAAATCACAACTAGATAAAATATTAGAATCAGAGGAAAAATTTATAACCAAAATGTATAATTATCTCTTAAAATTTGATAGAGAAGATGAGGTAGTGAAACCAACTATGATATCCTTGATGAAAAATTTTGGATACAGCATACAATTAGAAGATTGGGAAAGATTATGGACTAAAAAATATAAATTAACATTGACAGCCTCATGTAAAGAAAATTTATATAAAATGTTTTATCATTGGCATCTAACACCGGCGAGATTGGCTAAAATTTATCCAAACTTAAAATTAGAGTGTTGGAAATGTAAAAAGAAACCTGGTACATTCTTTCACGTGTGGTGGACCTGCCCAAAAGCGAAAGAATTCTGGAATAAGATACAGATGTGGTACAGATATAACAAGTTTAAAGGCAGTACCCAAGCCTGAAATATTTTTATTAGGGATAACCAAAAGAGAATATTCAAAACAGAATGGATGTCTAATGATACACATCTTAACAGCAGCTAGGATATGATATGCTCAAACTTGGAAAATTAGATAGTACAGCCAGAGATTACGTGAGTATAAAAAAAGTAATGGATTGCACAGAAATGAAATTCACAATGAAATTGCAGGAGAGGGGAGATAAAGAATTCTATATGGCCTGGGAAAAATGGTATGCCTGGTTAGAAAATAGAAAGAAAATATAATGCAAAAGTAGAAGCTTTAAAGAATAATTGAAAATAGTGTGTGTGTGTATGTATGTATGTATGTATGTATCTATGTATGTATGTATGTGCGAATGGTATAACTCTTATCACAAATAACTGCAAAAAATGCATATAGAACTTGTTTTTAAAGGTGAAAATTTAATAAACTTTGTTAAAAATAACCTGACATTTACTCTCAACGTATTTATACTTCATTAAATATTTTCAATTAGTTTTCTAAAATAATGCTTAGCAACCTAACATAAACACATAAGCTTTTGCCTGTTAAAAATGTTTTAAACACACTATATGTAGATAAAGAACAAATTAAAATGTTACCATTGATTTATTTCTTTTAATAGTGAGTTTATATATGCAGTACTTGATATTTGCAGAATATTTTTCCCACATGGAAAGATATGCAAATTGTTTTGCATGATCCCATCTATATCCACGCATGATCCCAGCTGAATAACCTTTCAGGTTCATTTTAAAAAGTGAAGTTGAGCACCTCTATGGAATGGTAAAATCAATGAAGAAAGTAACAACAGCATTTGCAGGGAAAGTACAATGTCAGAAACATGTTTAATTTAATGTATTTGATTTAAATAAAATTTTACAGAGTCTTAAAATTGTTTTTTTTCCAAAGAACGGTGCAAAAGGCTTGAGGGCAGAGCAGTGCAGTCCATGATTTGCCCACTATGTCCTTACAGTTTTCAGCAGAAAGTGTTAGCATGCTTGTGCAGATGGGGGTACTCTTATCCACTATAATAGTAATAATAATAAAATGCCAAAATAAAGCCAGAATTACATTTTACTAACATGGAATTGCCCATATATTCTATAGTTAGATCTCTTGTTATATCCACAGATTGTACCCCTGCTGAAGCACAAATGTCACGATGCATTAATACATAAAGACAAAAGATAGGGAAACTTCAAGGAATCGGCTATAACAACACCACCCCCACAACAGAAGCAGAGAGACACAATTTGATCCACCTTGATAATATGGTGCTGGATATTCTCTTACCAATGGTGGATGAGACACAATCTGAATCATGAAACCCCCTTTCTGAGATGCTCCTTAATTATTAGCCAACTTAGGCCATTCTTCCACCTTCAGGTGACAAAATGAAGGTTGAATTATGTTCCCCCTTGATAGAAAGAAAGGGTCAATTGTAAGATTACTGAATCAGAGCTCCAACCCTGCTGAAAATCCATTAGGTTCTGAGAGCCTATGAGTAGACATCATTGAAGTGTCCCCTTCAAAAAATTTATGAGTTTATTCTTGTTGAAAAAACATAATAAATATATTTAACAAAAAAAGGTGATGCAACCATGGAGAAATAACCAGGAATACTCTGCAATGACTAAAAGGCATGCTCCTACTTTAAACTCTCAAATTTTCTCGCTGTCATTTCTTCAGGCAAACTATCTGGCACTATTGAATAATATTCATATGCTCAGGCAGAAAACTTTGTCACCTGTTAGACTTCCCTATCCCACACGGTTCTAATACTGTAGACATTTTTTTGTTATCACGCTGGATTCTTCTCACCCTAATTATTTAAACAGAGGGTAGGATGAATAAGAATAATTTTAAAAGTTTGTTTTAAAAAGTATCAATTCCTCACCATGGTTTGAACCATGTTTCAAATGAGAACTGTGAAGCAGTGGTCCTTTTTCCCTTGTAAGAACAATTATGCAAAGCTAATATGTAAACTCTTAGCCACTGGAGATAATAGGAAGACTAACCTACATGACAATACTATCTACATTGAAAAAACCTGATTATTTCTCATCTAAAGCAGAGGTTCCTAACCCACAAACTGTGGGGCTGGCATCACGCCATGGCATGCCAGAAACTGGGCTGCACTAACAAGTGAAGCCCCATCCTCGGAATGCAGGCAGCACACGAAACCACGCCCCTGCAGAAAAACCTTTCTCCTCGGAACTGGTGCCTGGTGCCCAAAAGGTTGGGCACCTCTGATCTAGGGTATTTATTCTCTCTCAAGAAATCTTCTAAAAATAGAAACACTAGTCTACAAATAATTATTAGAGCTTTTATTACTACTTATGTCTTTTGAAAATAAAGTTGATCAAGACCAAGTAAAGCTCAAACACAAATTAAAAGGACAAAACAGCAACAATTAAAAATCCAGCCATATCAACAAGTGTGCATTTTTCATGCTTAACTTTACAAACTGTCATTATCAATAGTCACAAATAATTATGTTTGGGAAATTATTTCTATTTAAAATAGAAAAATTAATAATACAATATATCGAATATGCAAGAATAATTACAAGACATGAACGAATCAAAAATATATAATTCTCTATTCAATTATAAATCAATATGACACACAACACTGTTTAGAAAGTAGATTAAAATATATTGTTTATACCAAAAATCTGCTTTTTTCTTTTTTGAAAATGTTTTAAATTAACAAGAGTGATTGTCTATAGTACTAAAAAACTAGAGATAAAGGGAGTGGCATTTTTCTGATATTCTAATGGATTGTCTTTTAAAACAACCCTTTTTTTTTTAAAGAAAAAAACCTCCACCACTATAAACCATCCTTATTATTTCTGGTTCCATTATCTCTGGTGGGTACATATAGATCAGGATTTATTATCTGCTGTAAAGGATTTCATATAACTACTGCTTTTGATGTGTTTGTTTGGAGGAGAACTTCATTTTGAAGTTTGTTTGGTATATATATATATATATATATATATATATATATATATATATATATAT
>BLBF01000016.1:43322316-43345896 GCA_015471245.1 Laticauda colubrina
CAATCAATCAAACTCCAAGTCCAATGAACACAGGTCCAGGCTCCCAATCAATCAGAATGGACCAGCCTCAAATTTAAAACCAGGAGCTGTAAGACCCATATCCATACAGAAGCCTGATGATGGCAGATGAGATTCTGCTGAAACGTTGCTACAACTTTAACAGAACTACAATGACGTGGGATAATTCCCGAAGGAAGCTAAACAGCATATATATTAGGTTTATTAGGTTGGAGCTATCAGAGGGAGTCTGTTTTCTCTATGGCTTCTCTGATGATTCTGTGGCTGGGGTTTTCTATAGTGGCCAGGGTTTTAGTGCCATTGAAGTTGATGTTGTGACCTGTGGTTTTCATGTGTTGGACTAGTGAGGAGGTGTGTTCCAGCTTTTTTACTGCATTTTTGTGTTCCTCTAGGCGGGTACTTATTCTTCTATTGGTCTGTCCAATGTATGTGGCCGGGCATGATGTACAGGGAATTTCGTATATGCCTTGGTTTTCTAGGTCAATTTTGTCTTTGGGGTTCCTCAGGATGGCTGCTATTTTTTTGTCTGTTTTGAAGGCAGTCTTGATGTGATGCCTGTGTAGTATCTTACTGATTTTATCTGTGGTACCTCTTATGTAGGGCAGGACAGCTGTTCCATGGATCTGTTGATCTTCTAGGTCTCTGTTATGATATGTTATGTTAGGTCTCTGTTATAGAGATTGAAAAAAGACCTGACAGCATGAATAGAAGAGATGATTCCACCAGACTGTCAATCATTTGGAAGCCTGCACTCTCAAATAGAAAGATCTCCATGCCACAAGCCAGGCAAACACCTGGGCAAAAACAGACTCCCTCTGATAGCTCCAACCTAACCCCCCCACCAGGCACCCAGGTGAAACCCAGCTTGCTAATGAATAGCAGCTTGCTAATGAAGAGCAGCCGTCCCTTCACACGGAGCCAAGCTGCACTAAAAGCCTCCAACACAAGAACAGAGTGTTGCCAGCCAATCAAGGCCACAAAACAGACAGAGGAAGCCAGGAACACCAATCAATCAAACTCCAAGTCCAATGAAACAGGTCCAGGCTCCCAACCAATCAGAATGGACCAGCCTCAAATTTAAAACCAGGAGCTGTAAGACCCATATCCATACAGAAGCCTGAGGATGGCAGATGAGATTCTGCTGAAATGTTGCTACAACTTTAACAGAACTACAATGACGTGGGATAATACCCGAAGGAAGCTAAACAGCACACATGTAAGTACCCGCGAAAACCTAAGAAAACAAATATATATATATATATATATTCTCTTATAGTTCTGAATTTTCATTTCACTCAAAATGGATTTGGAAAAAAAATGAAATTACTTTCAATTCTTTCAAAGTATGGAAGTTTTGAAATGTTGATCAGTAATACTGCTGCAGAACCTTGAAAAAAACTAAAGCAGAGAGAAGTTAACTTGCATAAAAAAACCTTGCTGACAGATTTTGAGAATAATGTTTCTTTACCTAATACTTACTTAAATATCTTTAAGTGGTTTTGTACCTTTACTTAAAAATGTTTTTGTACTCTGCTTAATTTTTATTTGTTTATAATTTCAGGAATACCTACTAATTATAACTCTGCGAAGTTTACAAAAATTAAATATAGAAATAGTATATCAAAACTATTGATAACAATGTACTGGGGAGGACAAAAATGTGGCTATTTATAAAGCATAAATAGAATCTGCAGGAGATACGTATAGTACTTTTTTCAAGTCTAAGATCTTTAAGGGTTGGGGGTTAAGAGGATCAATTAATCTCCCAACCAGCAAAAATTGATAATCTCTATAATATACAATTAAACCTGGCATTCTGAAAATATAAATGCTTATCCATTATACAATTGTTTACGCATTTAAAATAAGGAAACTAAGTATATTAGGTGCAGATATTTAGAAATCCTTCCAACTGAATTGATACTACTTTGTTTCTCTTTTTCTCTAAGAATAGTATAAACTTGTTAATAAAGCTCTAAAACATGATTGCAATATTAGGCCTAAAGTACACTTCTACGACTACTATGACCCTTCTATTTTATTAGGTTGTGACTGGTATATATTTTCAATAACTGTGGGCTTCTTTAAATAACTATTTGACCATCTAAATTTGAAGACAACTGACTCTTACAAAACATGGAAAGGCTCTTAAATTAGCCACATCTTTAAATGCTCCCAGATAACAATCTCAATGGTGAGAAATGTGGTTAAAAATAGGGTCAAGGCAAGAACTGAAAAAATAAAAATCTTTGATCAAACTTCCCTCAAACTAGTTGGATATGTAAAAACAGGTTATTGCAAATAGCGTGCTGAAAAGCGCAGCTAATTCTGGAGTAATTCTCCAGAACAGAAAAACTGTATCATAAAGTTTTTGTAAGACTAACTTCACCACAAAAGACATTGTCTAAAATACGGAGAAGTGTGAAATGTTTGCAGTAAAAGACGAATGCAAGCTCTGAAGAAAAGAACATCTTGCCAATTATAAAACATAGCAATAGTCTATTATGTTTTGGAACTACGCAGAAGCTAGTGACACAGGAAATATTGTATAAGGATTGATGAATATGAAAAGCATCAAATCCTAGAACAATCTCCCTGTTTCAGTGAAGAAATTTCAACAGTAAAAGAGCTTCCAGGAAATTAATGATCTGAAACACACCATCAAATTCACAGTGAAGTACTTAAGGGAAAGTAATATAAAAATCTTGAGACGGCTTTCAGTCCCCAGACTGTGTTTTATTTTGAATCTATAAACAATTACATATAAATTGCAAGTACATTTTCAGATTCACAAAAAGATATTGTTTTTGTATTATGTAGAGACCAAGTGTGTAAGCTTTTATTCACTTAGGAATTCCCTGAAGTACAATTTCACTTAAGACTTACTGAAACACAATTCATCAAGTTGTGTTTTTTTACATATAAAAACAAATTTTTACTTAAAATTGTAAATATGTTGACTTAAATGTACTTTTTAATAATATTAATTACAAGAAAAATGTATCCAGTAACTTTACAAACTTTAAATATTAGATTTTAGCAGTTTGTACATCTGATTTATTTAGCCAGCCATCTTTATCTGTGTACAATTTGTGTAAAAACTGGTTTTTCTAGTTTGTTTAAAGTTGAAAGCATATATTACATACTCAGTTAAATATAATTACAACTCCTATTTTGAATACAGAATATAGAATAATAAAGTTGGAAGGGACCTTGGAGGTCTTCTAGTTCAACACTTTGCTTGAGCAGGAGATCTTATACCATTTCAGACAACACAGCATCGATGGCATAAAAGATAGGTATGAAGGGCTTTTTTATGTAAAAGCATATGATACTAATAAAGGACAATATTTGTAGTTCAGGGTTGGAAAGGATCAAAAGCATAGAGTATCCCAATGTATTGGATCAATGCTTTGTACACTACTTCATCTTTAAAACAACCCCAAGAAATATTATTTTAGTTTAATTATAAAACAGATGCAAATGTTTAACAAGCCTTGACTTTTTTTTATAAATGAATTATATTATGAGTTATTCATAAATGAATAGCTATTGTTATACATTGTGAATTTGGAAATTCATTAATTTGAGAAACATACACATACCTTTGAAATGTAAGTAAGCTTAATGGATCCAACTGGTGGAGATCCAGAGGGGAGGTTCTGTAGTTAAGAATACAGCATAGTAGTGTAAAAGATACATACACACACACACACCACACCCCTTATTATTTCAACTCAAATATTTCAAAATTTATCCAACTGTAAAATACAGATAATTCTTGATTTAAAGCCATAACTGGACCTGGATTTCTGATGAAAATCATTATAGTCATAAATTGAGGCAACACACGTGACCAGACCAGTTTCATATTTTTTGCAGTATCATTAAGCAAATCCACATTCATTAAGTGAACACCATAGTTTTACATGCGAACTCATTCTTCTAGGTTTATTCTTCTGAATTGATCTTTTTTACAGTAAACAAAATTGAAAATCATAAAGATGAATCTATTGCCAACTGCCAAATTGTGATATGACTTTGGGAGGGGGATAGGATTGTGGCATGACATTTTACAATGGCCAAAAGTGCTTTCTGGATCTTTGGTAATCATTAAGTGACCAGTCATAAGTCGAGGACTACCTAGAAGGTTCTAACAAGCTTTGTTTTCTTAGTTGAAGGCAACTGCACTACTACACATTATTCCAAGTTGCAAAATTCTGCAATTATTTATTTTCTTGAGTAGCAACAAAAATGGAATGTATTCTTAATGCTATATTTCTCTAAATAACACTTAAATGTCAATGTTAGCTCATAATCAAATTTTAAGCACCATTATCCCATTTATATACTTTCTAAATAATTCATTTATTTCTATAACATAGAAGTAGATTCAACAATGAGTGATGTTTATTATTCTTTGCTGTCTAGGTTGATGGGAATTTAAGCTGCCTATTTACAGTATAATGATATACAAGTTTTAAATGATTATCAGCTGAATTTTAAAAATAAATGCTCGCTATGCTGCACAATTCTAAAATAATATTTAGCACAATCAAAAATATGAAAGATTAGTACTAGTATTTTTAGGACCTCCAGAACCTTACAAAACTTACAAATTACAGTAATAAATATAACAATATCTAATTTATATAAACAAAATAAAAAAGTTGATATTTACCTGTGGATTATCCATATACCATACCAAATTATCTTCTTTTGTATCCAGTATGAAATATCTCCGCAGAAATTTACCACTGTTTTCATTTTCTTCAATATCTAAAAAACCACAAATACGATTTTGACGATCCACATAAGGCATTTCTGAACCTGAACATTACACTGCAAAACAGAAAGATCACTTTATTATAAGTATGTGAATTGAAAATGCTACATTTTTAGTTTCATTTAATAAATTCAGCTTTTCAGTTTAATTGCAGGAAAGGGGCATTGGTACTTACCTGATATGCCTGTTCTCGGTGAGCTGCAATGAGCATCCAGAGAGTGGGAGGTGCTTAGTCTCTGCTTGGATAGGCTGGGCTTATTTGAATAGGATGTTGTTACTCCTCCCTGGCTCCTTCCTAGCATCCCCCGGTTTTGGCGAAGATGAGGTGATGCAACCACCATCCTCTATATTGGTCTATTTGCGTGTTTTTTTTAAACTTATATCCAGAATAGTCGTTGGCTGGAACAGGTCCCCACCAGACGGATATTGGATGGGGCTGGATGCTCGTCACAGCTCATCAAGAATAGGCGTATCAAGTAAGTACCAACGCCCCTTCTCCATTGAGCTGCTCCGAGCATCCAGAGAGTGGGACATACCAAAGCTTGGCTTGTCCTACAGGAGGGTCTCCGTTGGGTTGGAGCTCCCCCACTGTCTGAGTGGACTCGTTGTAACACCCTCCTTCCAAAGGAGGCTTCAGCAGAAGCAAATACATCAATTTTGTAATGCCTAATGAATTTCTGCAATCCTACGTATTTCTGCAATAGGAGCTTGCATGTCCCACTGAAGTTGCTGCACTCCTTATTGAATGGGCCGTGATGCCCCTAGACACAGGCAGTGATTGAGTCTCGTATGCCTTAGCTATCGTGGCCTTCAGCCACCTGCCTATAGTTGAAGGAGAAACTTTCTGCCCCTGGGTGGTTGGCTGAAAGGATACAAAAAGAGCTTCAGTCTTTCTGAAAGGAGCTGTTCTATGTAAGCAAGTACGGAGAGCTCTGCAGACATCCAGTCGGTGCCACTGATGCTCTAGGCCCTGAGAAGGTCTGGGGCAAAAGTTAGGGAGAACTAGTTCTTGTGACCTGTGGAAGGCAGAATTGACTTTAGGTGTGAACGGGGGGTCTGATCGAAGCACCACTCTGTCAGCATGGAATATACAGAGGGCAGATAGGGCTGTGATTTCTAATATACGACGTGCTGATGTTATAGCCACAAGAAAAATAACCTTGTATGTGAGAAAATGGAGGCTAATGGTTTTCAGAGGTTCAAATGGATGCTCCGATGAGTGCTATGAGTTCAGTGTTAAGGTCCCAGGTCGGGGAACAATGCACCACTAGTGAACATAAATTTGTAGCGCCCCAAAGAAAACTCTTTATCCATGAGTGATAGGAGATGGATGGTAGACCTTCCAAGTCACCACTGAGGCAATGGCTGCCACTTACCATCTTAAAATGTTTGGAGAGAGGCCCCTGTCAAGAAAAGGCCCCTCTTGGAGAAACTCTAAAACTTGTGCAATTGATGGCGAAAATGGGTGCACTCTGGGTTTGGTGCACCATTTGAAGAAGATCGCCCATGTAGCATTATATATGTGACTTGTAAAAGGGCGCCAAGCTGCTTGAATGGTATGAATCAACCTGACTAAAAAATTCTTCTTTCTTAGATGTCACTGCTCAACCTCCAAATAGCTAGGTGGAGCCATTGAGGGTCCGGGTGCTGGATTGGTCGTTGGGTGAGCTGAATTTTGTGCAGTGGAATTTTCCACAGTTTTTCTGTGGACAGGCCCCTGAGATCCACAAACCAAAGTCTCCTGGGCCAAAGAGTGCCACCAAAATCAAATCCGCTTTCTCATCCAGTAGTTTTTGTTTCACTTTGGATATCAATGGGAGAGGGGGGAAGGAATATACCGTGTTTCTCATATAATAAGGCCAGGTCTTATTTTTTTTTGAGTCCCCCAAAAATGGCTAGGCCATCTTTTCAGGGGTGACTTAATTCCCCCCCCCTTGCATCTTCGGGCAGGCGGGTGGCGATGGCTTGGATGTTGACCTTGGGGTCAATGCAGGCAGCACCATATCCGTTATGCAACAAAAGTACTTCCTAACGGCAATCCCCCCCACCATTCCCCCCCATTTTGCATGTTTTACTATAGGCCTTAATTTGGGGGAGGGGCTTAATTTTATTTCATGCCTATAAAACACGCTGGGACTTCCTATTGGGGGAGGCCGTATTGTTGGAGAAACAGGGTAGGAGACCCCAGGGCCACCAGCACTGGAGGGCATTGACGTTCTCCGCCCCCTGGGATGGGTATCTTGAAAAAAATCTCAAGAGCTGCGAATGCAGGGGAGAAGCGAACAGATCTATAACTGGCAGACCAAATATCTGGGCTGCCTCCTGAAACAGGTCCGGATGCAGACACCACTCTGAATGGTCGATCATGGCCCTGCTTAGCCAGTCAGCCTGTGTGTTTGTCAGGCTGGAAATATGCTCCACTCTGATAGAGGCCAAGTTCCTTTCCGCCCAATGGCACAGTCTCTCTGCCTCCCATATGAGATGTTTGAGTGGGTCCCCCTTTGTCTGTTGATATGTGCTTTTGTCGTGACATTGTCTGTCAGTATAAGTATGTGTCTCATTTGAATATGTGGGAGGAAACCGCAAATGGCCAAGTAGACCGGCCGGAGCTTCAACCAATTTATGCTGTTCAATTGCTCTGCAGTTGACCAACACCCTTGAGCCGAGAGGGACTGGAAATTGGTTGCCCATCTGAACAGACTGGCAACTGTAGTTCTGGTGAGTCTTTGAGGTTTTTTCAGCAGGCATCCCTTGTTGATGGCTGGAGCTGTCCACCAGTGTAGAGATAGCCGGATTTTTGTAGGAACTAACCCTCTGGTCCTGGAATTGCTTAGTCCCCAGTTTTGGAATGGAAGCAGATACCATTGGAGCAATCTAGTGTGGAATCGAGCCCAAGGAACAATAGAAATACAGAAGATCATATTTCCCAATAGTTTGGACAAATCGGCAAGAAGAACCCATTTGAGGGTTGATAGACTGAGCTAAGGTTTTAATGATCTCCTGTCTCTCAGGGGATAGAAACACTCTTCCTTCTACTGTGTCTATTATCGAGCCTAGGTGAGATAAATGGGTTGAGGGAAACAAATGGCTCTTTGCCCAATTAATGAAAAACCCATGTTGTTAAAGGGTTCACAATGTAATTTGGGTATCCAGTTCTGCCTGCCTGGATGAGGATGACAAAATCAAAATATCATCCAGGTAGCATTGGAATCTAACTGAAATGCTCCTAAGGTGTGCAGCCAGAGCTGCCAGAACCTTTGTAAATGTACTAGGGGCCGATGACAATCCAAAGGGCAGGGCAATGTATTCAAAATGTTGGTTGTTGCAGCAGAAATTTGGAATGAGAAGGTCTGATTGCTATGTGAAGATAAGCCTCTGTTAAATCGATGGAAATCAAAAAAATCACTCTTTCTTATGCTAAGGAGAATGGATTGCAACGTACTCATCTTGAATTTGCGGTAGACTAGAGTACGGTTGAGACATTTTAAATCTAGGATTGCCCTTCACCACCACCCCGAACTTTTGGGATCCTTGTCCACGTTGATCCCGGGTTACTGGTTGCATGGTATTAATTTCTAGTAAGTGATTGATCGCTGTCTCCATCAGTTTTTCTTTGAACCGGATCTCGGGAAATAGACCATTCATGAAAAAGTCTGGGGGTATGGGGGAGAACTCTAGAACCAAGCCAAATCCGATGGTGTTGCAAACCCAGGAATCTGATGTGGAAGACTCCCATCAGTCTGCAAAGAGCCTTAAACATCCTCCAATTAGAGTGAGATCCCTGTATTTATCTTGGACAGCGAAAACTCTTGTTTCCAGTTTCCCTGAAAAATCGCTTCGTTTGTCCACCCCTGTGAGGTCTGTCAGAGAATTCTGATCTATTTGACTGCTGGGTTCCCTATATGTTGGAGTACTCTGGAATCTGGGGGAGAATGAGTCTTGATAATAGGGACGAAAGGAGACTCTACAAAAGGGCTGAAAATTCTGTTGTCAGAACAACAAAGAATGGAGGGAAGAATCTTTTTCTTGCTTCTGGTCTCACTTAGAAGCGGATCCAGGGCAGCTCCAAACAATTTATCGCCCTAAATTGGAGAAGAGGCAAGTTTCCATTTGTGTTTTATATCAGCTTACCAATGTCTAAGCCATAGCAATCAGTGGGCTGTAACCTGCAAAGCCATGACTTGAGCTGAAAACTTGACCGAATCAAATGTACATCTGCAGAAAACTCTGCGGCCACAATTAATTTGGCGATATCCTGGTGTGCCCTAACATTAGAATTTGGTATGGTGTCCCTCAGGTGACATAGCCATCTGAGTGAGGTTCTGGTGAAGAGGAATGCGGCTGTTGCCGCCCTTATGGCCCACACATCAGAATAATGCATCTTTCGTAGTGCTATCTTGGCTTTCTTCTCCTCCGATTTGAGGCCCTGCTTCACTTCTGTGGGAATGGCGGAGGAGAATGCTCAGGCCACCACTGGCTCATCTACTTCAGGGGTATTTAAGGAATTGGAAAATCCAGAAGCTAAATTAAAGAATTTCTTATCAAAGCTAGTAGGGGCTGCTGAGGTCCACTGTTTCTGGATCAGGTCTGAAAACATTTGCAGAACTGGAATAACCTCAACCTCTTTAATGGCTTGTGAGAAAATCAAATCCTCCGATTCCTCCTGAGGTTCTGGTTGAAAAACGGAAGGAGACTTTTCAAGGCGAGCTGTGGTTTTGGCCTTGAAGAGATTTGAAAAGATGTGGATGAAATAGCCCCGTAAAGGTGGACTGGTCTGGCTTGAGGTCCTCATCCTCAGACATGCCTCTTTCTAGGGGGTTCCTCCTCCAAGGGGACTTCACTATCTGGAACTGATACTATGTCTAATTGCTCCATTTGGGGCTCACCTTCTCCCTCCTCCTGTATGTCTGGATGAATATGTGAAATGAAAGAAGACTCCCCTTGAAGAGGTACTCCCCTTGAGGAAAATGTAGGTCAGTTCTGCATTGAGACCTTACTGACTGAGAGTCACATTCCAATACTGGTATCTGTCTGGTCATCAAGGATTGTTGGACCCCGGCTGTGATACCTCTGTGGATTGCAAGCTCCATCCATGCTTTCATAGTTTCTGATACCTCATCTGGCAGGAACTCCTCCTGTCATAGGCCAGCCGTTGTTGGACTGAAGGTTGCCTCAAGGGCTCGCCTCGGGATATTTACACTTGGTGAGGCCTGTAAGGTGCTAACCGACCTGTGTAGCATGGACAGATCTAAGGCTACTGGTGGCTGTTGAGCCTGGGATATTGGAGCTGTGGGAGGAGGCTGGGAAGTTCTTTCAGCTTCCTAAGAGTGTTTCTCAATTTGCTTTTCCAACGCCTTCTGGCATCGGGTAACATCTTTCTCTGCAGCCTTCAAGGAACCCTTAGGTTTCTTGGACTTATCTAGGGTTCATGTCTTAGCGCAACCTCTGTTTGCCATTGCAATTCTGTAGTTACTCTTAGTAGAGTAAGAATAACAATATATTGAAAATATATTTATATATATATTCCCACGTCATTATAGTTGTGCTTTTAAAGTTGTAGCAATCTTTCGGCAGAATCTCATCTGCCATCATCAGGCTTCTGTATTATGTTTGTCTGTGAGTCAGACTTTTACAGATGTTTCAGTTTTAAATTTGGGGCTAGCCTACTGCTGTGCCAGAATGGTTTTTTCTTCATTCTGATTGGTTGGGAGTCTTGGTCATTGTTTATTGGTCTTGGAGTTTGCTGTGCTCTGCTTGATTGGTGTTTCTAATATCTTCTGTCTGTTTTGTGGCTGTTTTTTTGTCTTGCTTGGCTGGCAACATTGTGTTTCCTATATTGGAGGCTTTTAGTGTGGCTTGGCTCTGAGTAAACAGACGGCTATCATTTATTAGGAAGCTAGGTTTCATCTGGGCGCCTGGTTGGGGTGTGTTTGAGCTGGAGATATCAAGGGTACTTTTTCTTCTATTGCTCTGCCAAATGTATGTGGCAGGGCATGATGCACAGAGGACTTCGTATATACCTTGGTTTTCCAGGTCAATTTTATCTTTGGGGTTTCTTAGGGTGGCTGCTATTTTTTTGTCTGTTTTGAAGGCAGTCTTGATGTACCTGTGTAGTATCTTACTGATTTTGTCTGTAGTACCTCTTATGTAGGGCAGGACAGCTGTTGCATAGGTCTGTTCATCTTCTAGGTCTCCATTATGTCTCAGTGTGTTTTTGTGGATCAAGCTGGTGATTTTGCTTTTGTGGAAGCCGTTGGCGGTCAGTACTTTAATCAGGGTGCATAGTTCAGTCTTTATGTGTGTCTTGTCTGCCAGGCGTTTGGTTCTAGCGATTAGTGTTTTGGCCACGGAGTTTATCTGTGCTGGGTGATGGTGGGATTGGGCGTTGAGGTAGCGGTTGGTGTGTGTTTTCTTCTGGTATATGGTGTGTCCTTGTGTGCCATCTGTTTTTTTTGTAGATTAGTACATCTAGGAATGGTAGTTATTTGTTTGTTTCTGTTTCCATGGTGAACTTGATTTTGGGGTGTGTGCTGTTTAGGTGTGTTAGGAAATTGTTTAGATTTTCTTTTCCATGGGGCCAAATCATAAATGTGTCATCGATGTATCTTAACCATAGTTTGGGTTTGTGGGTAGCATTAGCCAGGGCTCTGGTTTTGAATTTTTCCATTAACAGGTTTGCGATGACGGGTGACAGAGGTGATCCCATAGGGGCTCCTTCAATTTGCTTGTATCTTTTCCTTTGTCTGTGAAATATGTGTTGGTTAAACAGTGTTCTACTAGTTCCATGAGATGTTTAACTGGTTGGTATTTATTTTTGATGATTTCAAGAGTTTCTTTTATCGATACTTGAGTGAATAGTGAAACCACGTCAAAACTTACAAGCACATCTTCTTGTTCCACGTGTAGCTCTTTGATCATTTCTAAGAAGTGGTATGAGTTTTGTACGTGTGAAGCTGCGGTTTCAGCATGGGGCTGTAGTTGTTTTGCTAAGTGTGTAACTAGGTTTTGTAGTGGTGCTCCTCTTGGAGCTGACTATGGGTCTGAGAGGTATGCCTTCTTTGTGTATTTTTGGGAGGCTGTATAGTTTGGGGCATCTGGAAGATTTTTCTCTTGTGATGATCGTCTGTTCGATCTCTTTACTCATGTGGCTGGTTATAATTTTCTTGTTGGTTAATTTTTCCAGATATGTGGTTGGGTCCGTGTTTATGGGTTTGTATGTGGAGTCTTGGAGTATGTTTGTCAATTTTGTTTTGTAGAGGAGCACCACTACAAAACCTATTGATTGATTGATTGTTCACTGTGAGGGCAGCCAACAATTCTTTACTTATACTTCCCCGAAACTGGAGTAAAGAGAGCTGTAAATTTTAATTCTCCTTATAAACTGCAGAAATTAAAGCCTCTCACAGGAAAAGTAAAATTCAGGAATACGCCCACATGATGCAACATGGATAAAATGGCAAAGTCCTGAAAGTTGTGTGCCAAAATGACCGTTGCCCAACTCTAAACAGCTCCAGCCAGTTGTTTTGTTTTGGCGCTAACACTGCTACAACCTTAGTCGCACAGTCGTTTAAAAAAGGGCACCAAAAAAAACAGATACTGTGTGACTGAAACGATAAGGAGGGGGTCAAGAGGGCTTCACTGCTCCTGCCCCTATAAATCGTAGGGGAGGAAATGCTACTGGCAAAAATTAATTAGGAACCGAATGAGCATGTTATCTTAAAAGCGGCTTAAATTTTGAATCACAATGGCAAGACAGAAAAACATTCAAAGTGTAGCAAACCCCAATCTCTGGGGAAAGCGCGGCTGCCGAAAACAAGTGGCAAATTACGATCACTTTGGGCGGCAATTGGCTCGATCGCCAAAGTGATCTGCTTTGTTCCGACAGCTTCGCCCCCCCCTTTTTTTTTACCAATTTGCTGTCGGAATTGAGAAAGATGGTCAAGAATTTAGAATACTGATTAACTAATCAAACCTGAAATGTTCCTGCTCCGGCCAATGATAAGCTGCCTATCACACCAAAGGCTGAACTAAAACTGGGGGACGCTAGGGAGGAGCCAGGGAGGAATAACAGCATCCTATTCAAATAAGGCTAGCCTATCCAAGCAGAGACTAACACCTTCCACTCTCTGGATGCTATGAGCAGTTCAATGGAGAATGTATTACTTGCATCAACCAGCAACATTTTATGTGCATAAAATAGGATTTAACAAACAACTGCATTTAGCAGGTTTTTAGATGTATGTCATTGACCTGTAAAAAAAAACCCTAACAATATACCTAATGTTGTAGGTCAAAATGTTACTTTTCTATTAACATAAAAATTACAGGATTATATTGACTTAAACACTAAAACCATTCTCAAATAATTAAAACAGCTTAATTCTTTCTACAAAGTCATATAGCAATTAGCTATACTGTTGTTTCCCTATCTGGTTCATTAAAAATATCTAGACTTTTAAAACTTGGAGCAAAAATGAAATAGAATGCCAGTTGGGGAAAGGAGATGCTACCAATTTATAAAATCCCAGTGCTTGGATCCTGTGTTGTTCTGCTTTGAGTGCAACACTAATAGCTATGAAATAAATACAATATTGCCTCAAAAATCAACAAGAATTGGAACCAGTAGTATACTGTTCCAGAACGTTCATAGATCCAAACATCTATAGATCTCTCTATACCCAAATAGAGAATTTACCACAGGGTTGATATATAAACAATATATGAATTGAAATCCTTTTAACTATATACAAAACTTAAGCTATTTTTTCTATTGATAAATTGGGTAAAATGCTGATGAGATGCCAAAAATGTTTTCTGCAGATATTTATATATAACATCACACTGAATATCACTGAGACAAAATACATGCAAATATTTTGTCAAGATACCCACTACTAATTTTAGTACAAATTTTAGAAGAACATACTTACAAAAAGTAATGCAAGCTTCAGACCTACTCCTGATAATTGTGTGTGTGTGTGTACATGTATATGTTTGTACGTATGTTTGTGTTTGTGTGAGGGAGGGAGGATGGGTGGATGGACAGATAGATATCTAAATATTGATATATCACATCAGAATTTTGCTTCTGATATAGAGCTATCAACAATATTTAAGTTTACAGAAAAATAGTTTACTATCACATATATATCCACACCCACCATGTTCAACACATTCACAAGGATGAATTTTCTATTCTGGCAGAATAATTACTCCAGTTGAGAATTTATATTAAAAAAATATCAAAAATTTCTGAACATGTCTTAAGCATTGCTAAAAGCAGAGAATATACAAAACTGTATGGTGGCTAATTCTGAGTCAAAAGATAAAACATTTCTTGCAGTCTATGAATTTTGACAGAAAAGTAAACATTGTTGGTTGGGGAAAAACATGAATTCAGATAGAATGGAAAAGATCTTATGCTTTTGAACTTAATTGATATAATGTTCTTAGTTGTCAGATTATTTTTCCAGGTATCTGGAAGAGTGTAATAATGGTCAGTCTTATGAGATCTTCTGTCATTCATTGTTTATAATATATAATTATCAGATGGACCAAGTCCCATATTTCTAAGGAAACAATCTAGCACTATTTGCAAACAATAACAATTTTACTCAGATTATAACATGTTCCTTCTATCCACAAGCCAGTGGAGAAGCAAAAAAGAATAACTCAAACTGCAAAGTGAATTTTAGCTCAGCAATTACCAACCTTTCTGGGTCTACCAATTGGTGTCAGTGTCACTGTTGGCTGCAAGGGAGCGGGGGAGGAGATGGTTGCATTCATACAACCTAATTCTGTCCATGTGCAAATAAAGCTTCGTGCACTCACCTGCCCCTTGCACAGTTCAGTTTCTATAGGGCAGTCCATGGTCTAGTGGTTGGGAACCCCCGTTTTAGCCCATAAAAATCCATCATATCTGTTAAATTATAAAATAACTTACATCCATTCAATAAGCTTAGTCACCACATTATATACAATGAACAACAAATAAGCAAAATCCCAAGTTTGAATATAAACTTAAATGTCCAATAGAATGATTTCAAGAGACTAGGGACTTAAAATGCAAAGGCAGCCTACAAATTCTTGTTTGATCATGAGCAAGGAACTTCATAGAGGTAATAAACAGTAGGAAAGGAAGAATGAAACTTTGCATAATTCCCCCATTCAAATGCTGTGGGAAACAAAAATACTGCTATCAAATCTCCTTTCTGGTAATGGTCCTGCAGGTAGAAATGGATCCACTGTATAGTTGTTCCTTCAATGCCCAATAAACTAACATATTCCAACAATATCACATGATCAGCATTATCAAATTCCGCTGAGAGATCTAAAAGAATCTTACAATTAAATGTAGAACTCTCATGTCTCTCTCCCAATAGAGGCCCGTAAAGCCCATGTCCCACTGCACCAATGGATACAAAGAGGATGTAAAACGGACAAAAAAGCTTGCCATCCGTTGGAAAACATGGTGCATCCGTTGTGTACTCACTGCATACGTATTTCATACGCTCTATCCCTCCAGCATCCGTCCACTGAGATTTCATCCGCCCAAGAAGTTTTGAGCTGCACAAAACTTTGTGAACGGATGAACCTTCAGCTGTGTACGATGTAAATCCGTGACATCCGAGCAACAAATGTTCTATGTCCGTTTATCATCCGTTAAACATCCGCTGTATCCTCTCTGCATCCTCTGGGCAAACTCGCAACTCACATCCGTTGCAGCTGAAAACGGAAAGAGGGAGGAAACAAAAGGTACACGGAAAGTCTACACAGCGTTAGTAGCACGGAAATAGAAAGGACGCGCAGTGAACGGTTTGCATCCGATATACATCCGCTAGGTTTCCTATGAACATCCGTTTAATATCCCCGCTACATACTACCCATGTCCGTTCTTTTCCATTCTTTTCCATTCTATTTATGCAAATCTTCACCACTTTTTGGAGCGGATGACAACAGATGGAGCCACCCCGGAAATTTTGCTCATCCACTGTGTCCTTTATGCATAAGTTTTGCGTCCATCGGCCAGTGGGACAGGGCCTTAAGCAGGACAATCAAGAGTAATTTCCTAGCTCTATTCAGGCCTCAAAATTACTGTATTTTAAGGCTAGGTCCCACTGGCCGACAGATGCAAAACGTATGCAAAAAAGACACAGCGGATGAGCAAAATTTCGGGGGTGGCTCCATCTGTTGTCATCCGCTCCAAAAAGTGGTGAAAATTTGCATAAACAGAATGGAAAAGAACGGAAAAGAACGGATGGGGGTAGTATGTAGCGAGGATGTTAAGCGGATGTTCATAGAAAGCCTAGCGGAAGGAGCGGATGCGTAGCGGATGACACAGATTCATCACGGATGCCTATAGGATGCATAGCGGATGCGTAGCAGATGCAAAGCATTCACTGTGCATGCGGGGAGGATCAATTGCGTCAGCTCCGCGGATATAAAAGGATGCAGCTCGCAAGCAGTCAGCATTCAGAGGAAAGACGTGCTGCCACAGACATCTTCGAATAACACCATGGTTCATCAGTCAGGGAAGAAGAGAAAGCCTGTGCCTACTCCTGCCAGCCCTGGCAAGAAGGATAGAACCACCATCCCACCTGTGCCTACTCCTGCCAGGCCTGGCAAGAAGGATAGAACCACCATCCCACCCACTGGCACTGACTCTGAAGCTGCTGGTGCTTCTCCTGCTGGTGCTGCTGGTGCTTCTCCTACTGCTGCTGCTGGTGCTGCTGGTGCTGCTGGTGCTTCTCCTGCTGGTGCTTCTCCTGCTGCTGCTGTGGTGGACCAGCCCCAAGGCCCTCAAAGCCCTGCTACTCAAACCCCTGAAGGCCCTGATGCTCAAGCCCCTGCCAGAGGGAGGAAGAGGCAAGGGAAGGAGAAGGGAGAGAGGAAACAGTACACCCTTTCCGAGAAGCATGAGGAGGAGGTGCTAGAATGGCTGAGGGAGAACGAGTACCTGTGGAGAAAGGGCCACAGGCTCTATCGCGACACCAAGAGGAAGCAGGCAGCTTGGAGAGACAAGGCAGAGAGCCTGGGCTACACTTCAGACCTACTCATGGGATGGTGGAAGCACATGCACACCTGGTATGGCAAGCTACACCTGAAGAAATCTGGGTGGCCGCTGTCAAGCTCACTGACCAGGAGATGTATGTCATGGCAAAGTGCACTTTCCTGGAGGGCGAGGTCCACCACCAAGGAGCAGCCCCTCTGACAACCCTCTCCCTCAGACAGCCCACAGACAGACAGCCCTCTTCCAGCCAGGAGACAGCTACCATGTCCAGGCAGGTGTCTTTGGAGGGTCCCATGGCAGAGACCTCCCCGACAGCTGCACTCCGCATGCCAGAGGACGTGGAGGATCCCGTCACAAATGGAGGAAGAAGCGGCAGCCACCACAGACCAACCCACACCCACACCCAGCTCCACCTCCACAGAAAGCAGGCAGAGAGGCAGAGGCAGACTGGAGGGCCAGAGCCACACTGTCCTGTGGGAGATCAGGGACACAATCAAAACCAGCACAGATCTTCTCTCTCAGCTGGTCCACAGCAACATACCATCCTCGAACCGCAAGCCCTTCATCACCTACGTGAGCCAGACCCTCATGGACCTGCCCGAGGCCCAGTACCAGGTGATGAAGCAGATCACAGCACTTCTGCACAACCCTCCAGGCCCAGCTGAACCTGCTCCGGCCCAGTCCAGGTCTGCTCCTTCACCCCAGGCGATGTCACAGCCCTTTCACGGCTTTCAAAAGACCCTCACCTCCCAAAGCTGGTATCAGGACTTCCCACAGCAGAGGCAGCCCTTCCCAGTCCAGGCCCAGGTTCATCACACGCCACAGATGCCTCACTTCGCCCAGCTGCAGACCAGACAGCCCCACTACACTCCTCCTTCCTCCACCCCATAGCCAAGCCCGTCAACGGACAATCTGTCAGCAGTCTTGGGCCTAACATCCCAGGTCCTTGATGAAGGGCCTCTCAACCTCACGGGACTGAGTCAGCTCTCTGAGAGCTTCCTGAACACACCATCCCCTGTTGTACTCTTGGGGCCAAGCACCCCAATGGCACCTCAGACCAGCACTCCAGCAACAGCCACCTCCACAGTCCCTGGCCACTCGACAGCTGAGACCATGGACATGCCTCAGAGTGACTGAGAATAGTGCCAGAGACTGAGTTGTTACCTGTTCACTTTATCTTTGCTTAAGACACTTTACTTGGTTCATTTTGCTTTTTTAATAAAGTCATACAGTTTACTTAAGACAGTTATTAATAAAGGTTATCTTTGCTTCACACACTTGGTTCATTTTATTTACTTAATAAAGTGTTGGTGAAAACTTTGAAAAACTGGTTCAGCCTTTGCATGCTTGTGGGATGGGTAAGGATAGTTGTGGGATGGGTAAGGATAGTTGTGGGATAGGTAAGGATAGCTGTGGGATAGGTAAGGATAGTTGTGGGATAGGTAAGGATAGCTGTGGGATAGGTAAGGATAGTTGTGGGATGGGTAAGGATAGTTGTGGGATAGGTAAACCTCCAGTGCAAGCATAGTGGGACTGTATGGTCCACCCTCCCAGCTGCCACACATATGGCCCTTTATTATCAATAACAATTTATTCATTGATCAACACATTTCAAAATAAACAAAGCTCTTTATTAATGCCCTATTCATTGTAGGACCACTCAACATACATGGCACAATCTCATCAGTGTTATGAGACAGGCTCAAGGAAGCATAATTAAGCATCTATCATCCTGTTTTGCCACTCCACTGCTCCAGCTGGGGAGTTGCACCAGTGTTTCAGGAGGTTGCGCTGCTTCTTCCCTTCACATGAAGCTCTGTTGGGGCCTTGTACATCCACAGTGTCTATCAGGTTTAGTCCTTGCTTTCATTCACCAGGCTCCATGTCCCCATTCCCTTGTTGACGGTCCACAAGCCTGTTCTGCAACACTGGGTAGCGGGTGCGCATGAGATTGTGCAGGATGCAGCAAGCTTCCATGATGCTCCTCACAGTCTGTGGGTGATGCTGCATGGTGGTGAGAAGTACCTGGAACCTTTTGGCCAGGATGCCAAAGGCGTTCTCCACCACCTGTCTTGCCCTGGACAGCCTGTAGTTGAAGATCCTCTCTTCACAGGTGAGGTATCTTGAAGTGTAGGGCTTCATGAGGTAGGTTCTGAGGGAGAAGGCATCATTACCCACGATGAAGTAGGGCACATCTTATGTGTCATTGGGTAGGGGGTCTGGATCTGGAAAACCCATGATGAGGTTGCATTCCAGCCCATCCTTGAGGTGACTGGCATTGTATACCTGGCTATCTGAAGCTGACCCGTTGCCTGAAGCATCGATGTAGATGAACTTGTAGTCAGCATCAACCATGGCAGAGGATGACACTGAAGAAGCCCTTGTAGTTGTGATAAGAGGACCCTGAGTTGGCTGGAGCTTTGCAGGCCACGTGCTTCCCATCTATGGCTCCAACGGTGCGGGAAAAGTTTCACCTCTGATACTACTCTTCTGCAACTTTCCTCCAGCCTTCTTCAGTGGTGGGACACTGGAGAAGCTCCTCCACGTATTCTTCGATGATGGCCTCCACTACTTCTCTGACCACTTTGCTGATGCTGTTGTGTGGCACCCTCCAGGAATACTGCATGTTTCTGTATGTGGTTCCAGAGGCCAGGTGCCGCAGAATCAGTGCCACCTTCAGTCTAGGGTCCAGGTTGGGACAGAAGTTGGTGCTTGGCTTGGTCAACCTGGGTCTCAGACGCTCTACAATTTCATCAAACATGGCTGGTGGCATCCTCATTAAGTGCTGGAATGCACGAGGGTCTTCATTCCTCAGCTCCACCATCAGCTTGTCATACAGTCCAAGCTCCACTCTTCTCCTGATCCATCGTCGGACCCACAAAACTCTTGGACGTCTCCTTCTTCTCCTTGCGTAGAAAAGGTGAAACAGTCTGAAGAGGGCTTGGTTCTGTTGTTGAATGATCGCAGCTACCATAAGGACTGTGTTATGATCCATGGTGGAGATCAATGGATGATGTGGAAGAGCAAGAGCAAAGGTGAAGAGGTCTGTACACCACGGCTGCTGGACTGATAGTGAGATCCAGGTGATTTCCCCCCCACTTTTTATGGAAAATATCGGTTTTCTGCTAGGTGTCCTTCCACATACTCTAGGCATACTCCAGACATCCTAAATATCTGAGATACATCCCATATACAAACGTTTTGTCCGTTTTAATGCTTTATATACAAGATGCATCCGCTTACATTCTTTCTATTTCCATGCTACTAACGCTGTGTAGACGTTCCGTGTACCTTTCGCTTCCTCCCTCTTTCCGTTTTCAGCTGCAGCAGAAGTGAGTTGCGAGGATGTCCAGAGGATGCCGAGAGGATACAGCAGATGTTTAACAGATGACAACGGACGTAGAACATTTGTTGCCCCTATGTGTCGCGGATGTATGTCGTACGCAACTGAAAGTTCATCCGTTCAAAAAGTTTTGTGCAGCTCAAAACTTCTTGCGTGGATGAAATCTCAGTGGACGGATGCTCGACGGATAGAGGATATGAAACACATATGCAGTGAGTACACAATGGATGCATCGTGTTTTCCAATGGATGGCAAGCTTTTTTGTCCGTTTTACATCCTCTTTGCATCCGTTGGTGCAGTGGGACATGGGCTTTATTCAAGTGCTATGTGATATTCACCTTCTTAAGGACTTAACTCAGCAAAGGGATATTTATAATTGATAGTTGTTCAAAACTTCTCTTTCAACAGCACTGACACTGAAATCAGGACAATTATTCTGGGACAATTCAAGCCCAACCCAGAAATAACTTCTTCATCTGCGAACTTGCAAAAGCTTCAATATTCATACAATTGCTTTATTTGTGTTTGGTTTTAAGAATATTAAATTAAATACAGAGAATGTATTTGGCAACTTTTCATTCTTGCCATTCTACATGCTTTGCACATTCAAGAGAACCTTTTGTCCATCTGAATAAGAAGTCCTTTTGAGAAGTGGATTTATCAACTGTTATTTCCCACATATAAAATATTAATTTATATCCTATTTTTATTTTTTCGAACCTAAGACAGCATATTACTGCCATTCAATATTCCTTATGTATAGTTGGCCCACATATGCAAAGGGAGAAAATGAGGAAAGGTTGTTGGATAATTACTGAAGATTAGTTTTTATCCATTCCCCAATTCCAGTATTTATTTATTAGTTTCTTTGTTGATATCAAATGCCAATTCTATTAGTGTAGCATTTTTCTTATTGTTTTTGTTTGTAAATTATAATGTTTAAATGTTGCAAAAGAACTTGACAGAAGTTTCTTGTCAGGAAAAGATAAACCTATAATCAATAAACTAAGGAAAAAATAAATAAAAATGCAAGGGAGCGGGAGAGAGAGAGAGAACAGGATTAGTTAGCAAGAGTTTTAGTTTTAAGGATTTCAGGAAGCTTGAGGGGTTTGCCAATTGTAAAGCATTTTTGTAATGCAGACTTTCCATAAATAATTTTAACAATATTACACTGCAATTATTTCTTCTGTGTCATTTTATAAAATTTTCATTTCATAAAATTTTATGAAACTTATTATTTATTTTGCAAGTGAGAGGAATATTGTTTATTTATGGTTACACATTTTACAATGCATTTTATTTCTACTCCGCTTTTATTATTTTTACAAATAATTCAAGGCAGCAAACAAATCCAACATACATTCCTCTTTGTATTTTCCCCACAACAATAACCTTGTGAGGTGACTTGGCCTGAAAGAGAGTGACTGTCCCTAGTTTTCATGGCTAAGGCAGGACCTGAACTCAGGGTCTTCTGCTTTCTACTCTGCTATTTCAACCACCAGACCAAAGTGGTTCTTCATGCTATAATGGGAAAAATGCATTTGTGCATACACATATTGACAGTTTGTAATATTTTATTGAATTGTAAAACTGGGTCGAACAGTAGACTTTAATAACCAAAAATCTATTTTGGTCTAGAAATATTTGGATATTTTACTCAATATACTCATACTGAATACAATTCAAAATATTTATTGAGAAAGAGACAATATAACAACTGTTGAAAAGCTTGCATTATCACTTGTTCAAAATGAGAGAGACATTTGTCATCTTTTTATTTTGTCAGTAGAATTAGAAATCTAGGGTAGATGGATCAAGATCTATAAGCTAAAGAATTTTTGAAATTATTCAGATGCCAGAAAACTATTGTTTCCTACTATAGTTGGCTGAAAAACTACACTGTGTGAGAAATTCTATGTTGGGACAAGTTACAACATTTCACCACTATGCCTTGAAGTTGTAGACAGAAACTGTATATTTAAGACCAAATTGATATTAAAAGGAACAGTATTCAGAAAACTTAAGAGCTGACAAATACTTTGGATGCTCCAGATTTTCTAAGATAAAACAAGCACAGACATATTTTCAACCATTATATTCTATTGCTTTCATTTGATACTATTCCTTTGCAAATTATGCCACATTTTTGTGTAGATGGATTCCAGAACTGCTTCACCTGCTGCAAACAACTATTCTTTCCTCCAAAATTTCTTTTAAAATCTGAATTAATGTAAAAAATATGAAACAAATTTATGAAGAAGAGTCCAGATAGCTGACTGATTTATTTGTGCATATTTGTGTGCATGTCTGTCTTGGCAGGTTTTTGGGAAGTGCTTTACCAATGCTTTCTTCCTTTGGCTAAGAGTAAAGGACTAGCCCAAAATCACCCAGCTGGCATTGTGCCTAAGGCTGGACTAGAACTCATGGGTCTACTGTTTCTAGTTGATGTTTTAACCTATACACCAATATACCCAAACTGGCATTATTGCTTTTTACCAGTAATAAAAAACAATTCCAGCCAATGGTGTGTAAATTCTTTAATCATAAAAAATGTGTTCACTTGAGCTGTGTGTTCTGTTCTCTAGCCAATGATCTGTAATTCCTTAATCTTAAAAATGTTTTCACTTGGGCTATGTATTGAACCACTGGTAACTAAATGATCAAGAAACACATATTCCTAAAAGGCTAATCAGGTCTGTTTAAAAAAGAAAACTGCATCTCTGATATCATGTATTTTTTGCTATCTGATATCTGCTGTTTGGCAATTTGCTGAAATACTAATAGCTCAAATATAATAGCAAAAGATTCAGCAGTGCTCTATATATTAGTCAAACTGAAAACAGAAATAGGGATAAGGATAGGGTAGCGTAGGACAGGACAGGACAGGACATGACATAGAATGCAGGAAGAACATTCTTTGTTGTGCCTTTTTAATGATGATTCTAATGTTAGGTGTTCATTTTCAAATCCTGGGAGTTTATATATCCACAAAACTTGAAGAACTCTATTGTTGATATCATGTTGTCCATATAGTAAGAAGTGATAGAATAGAGAAATCCTCCTAAAATCCACTCTCATCTCTACATTTTAAACTGACCCTGCAGCACAGGGCCAGTTGTTCAATCTCCCGTCTATATGCAGACTCATCACTGTCTCAAATGATACCAATGACTGTTATATCATCTGACAAAATTCACGACTTTAACAAAGGGATTCATACTTTAACAAATGGATGTGTTTTTAGACAATTCATATGACCTACAGGGTTTTTTTAGTGTTATGTTGATGCTTTGAGTTCAGAACAAAAATACAGATTTTTATTTTGATGGGTACCTGACATCCTGTGGCTTTGATTGGCTGGCAACAGTCTGTTCTTGTGTTGGAGGCTTTTAGTGCAGCTTGGCTCCGTGTGAAGGGACGGCT
>BLBF01000016.1:43369993-43488985 GCA_015471245.1 Laticauda colubrina
GATGGCAGATGAGATTCTGCTGAAACATTGCTACAACTTTAACAGAACTACAATGACGTGGGATAATACCCGAAGGAAGCTAAACAGCACACATGTAAATACCCGCGAAAGCCTAAGAAAACAAATATACATATATATATATATGAACATAGTGTGTATTTTATTTACCCAAACAGAATTCGATTGAAAGTTATGACAAACTCCATACAGTTTCTCCATAAAGAAATGACAAACTCCATACAGAAGCCTGATGATGGCAGATGAGATTCTGCTGAAACGTTGCTACAACTTTAAAAGCATTACAATGACGTGGGATAATACCTGAAGGAAGCTGAACTGCAATCATATATATATTTGAATTTAGATATGAGATAATCAAAAATAAAATTAAGAAAACCAAGGGAGGGGAAGATTATGGAGAAAATGTTAAAATAGTAATAAGATATGGAATAGAACACAAAGATGAATATTAAATTGAATTTGCGTCTGTATGAAGAAGTGATAACCCGAGATCGTGCTATTCTCAAAAAAAGATGTTTTATTTGTATTATTATTTTTGTGAAAACCCAAATAAAATTTATATTAAAAAAATAGTTCAGGTAATCTTCACCCTTAAGACCACAATTGAGACCAAAATTTCTGTTGTTAAATAAGACATTTGTTAACTGAGTTTAGCTCCATTTTACAACCTTTCTTGCCTCGGTTGCTAAGTGAATCACTGCAGTTGGTAAGTTAGTAACCTAGTTGTTAAGTGAAGCTGGTTTACCCATTGACTTTGCTCGTCAGCAAAAGGGGATCACACAAACTTGGGACACAGTCATAAATGTGAACCAGTTGCCAATCATCTGAGTTTTGATCACATAATCGTGGAAATGCTGCAAAGGTTATAACTGTGAAAAACGGCCGTAAGTCTTTTTTTTCAGGGCCATTGTAACTTTGAACAGTCCCTAAATGAACTATGGTACGTCGAGGACTACCCATATAAATTTCAAATCATGGAAAGGAATAGTTCCACTGCATTCTACATTATTGACACCACAAGGCTCATTTGGTATCCAGTTCTGGGTACCAAACATCAGAAGGTGTTCAACCATCTGAAACAGGTTGCTGTTATTGTCTCAGGGGGATCCAACAATAATCAGTCAACATCATTAGGAAGGCAGGTTCTGGATGCCTCCAAGTAAGAGCAGTTGAAGAATAGAACCAATAATCCAGGAAAGGGCTTGGCTTCCCTTTGCTGATTGTAATGGAGAAGAGAGTGGGTATGCACGGTGAATGCTTTTGCTTGGATGACATGTAAATATCTGGCTGCTGTTATCTAAGTGACAGCACCTACCTCTATGTACAGTAAGTGTGTCTGATGCTGAAATGAACTTTATTAATATCATCAGACAAAGGATTGTCTCCAGATGAGCTTCAGGGATACATTAAAGATGTCAATTTTTGTTTTCTTTTAGCCCACAAATAACTACCTAGCTGTGCTGCCTGGTTCATGACATCTTGCTGCTGTTCAAAAAAGCCATTTCTTTTTGCACATAGCCTATATTTAACACTTAAGGCTAATTGTATGCATTCTTGCTGCACTTTGGAGGTGGGAAATGCAGCAGGATATTCCCTTCTGGGACAATGTCCATCTATAGGAGTGCATGCTGTGTGCAGTAAAAGCCGAAAATAGCCCTATCGTGCTTCCTTCCTCCATTGCTTGTCCTGCCCCCCCCCCCGTTTCTTTTTATACCCTTTGTTTCTTTCCTGTTGTTCACAAATGATTATTACAATACACAACTCCAGTAGGAAGGGCACACATAGTAGCTCATTCACATACAAATAACTCTGACCTTTAGCTCACCAAGTTGTTTGTTTTTGATTGGAGGAGAGTTGCTATGTCACTCCAGGTAAAGGGTTGCTCTTATCTATTCTTTTCAAACAATGGCATTTCCTGAAGCCATTGGATCATCTTATGTCAATGAATTTCTGCTCTAGGTCATCCTGTCGTTTTATTTAGGATTACTCAGACAGCATAATCAGTTCAATTCAATAAATCATTTTCATGCCATATTTGTTGGTCACATCTGTTGCATACTTAACACAATCTCTTTGCATACTTTATGAATGCCAAGAATGAAACACCCAAAGTTTACTATTGTTGTCATTCTGGGTCTTTGGTTTTCTCCATTATTATTTTTGTGCTCAAAATCTCTGTAGCTGTTGTGCTGTTTACAAATTGACCCCTCATCCTTTTCTAGTGTAACAAAACATACCACCCCTGTTCTATCTAGACAAAAAAAAAAAAGCTAACAATGGTTTTCTTATTTCAATACTCAATCTGGAAAGATGTGTTCTTCTTTTTTCCACAGAAGCATAACTCCATGTGATGGGAACTGTTCCTGAAAAAATGATTTTGTAAAATCTTTTATATAATGAATGTGATAATAGAATTTATCAATATATTGTGATACAGCTTCTGTTCTCGTGTAGGTAACTATTTCAGTGTTGTTATTTTTACTTACATCAAATTTCTTTTTCAAAGTCTAAGTTATGCTTTAGCCATAAGGGAATGAGAAAGTTGTTTGATAACTACCTAATACAAACAAACAAAATTAATCTGCTCTGTCCAAAATTGTAGTGGGAAAAATCCTCTGGGTGTTGTGTTAAAGCAGGGGTACCCAACCCCCAGTGTGTGGCCCACTACTGGGCCTTTAGCCTTTTGTAACTGGGCCATGGAAGTGGTGGGCAGGTGAGCCTGCACATACACATCCCTACTTGCACAAACAGTGGGTGAACACATGCACACATGCTCCATTTGTGCAAGCTGCAACATGTGTGCAGAACCACCACACACACACACACACACACACACACACACACCAGCTGGTTCATAGTCAAAAAGGTTAGGGAAACCTGGTCTAAGACATCTGGCGAGTTCAACCAATGTTAATGAGCATCTTTAGCATTTAACATCAAGACCATAAAGAAGTAAGTTCAGTACCTAAACAATTTCCTTAGATATTGGCCTAGACCCAAAACATAGAGATGAGGCAAAGATTAGGCAAAGCAATAATGCTTTTATTTATCCTCCACAAAAGTCACTACTACTATTATTACTGCTACTACAAAAAGAAGGAAGAAAAGTGAGGGCTCACCAAACAACATCCCAAAAGAGAATATACATCAGGGATGTCAAACTTGTGACCCACAGACCGGATGCGTCATGTGCTGGCCCCACCCCTGCCCAGTTTAACGAAGGGCGGAAAAGTCCCAATATGTCACGTGACGCTGCCATGACGACGAAAGTTTGACTCTCCTGGTATACATGAACTCTTACTAAGTATCCTCTCTCAGAACATATTCTGAAGCCCAAGTTCTTATTTAAGCAGGTTGTCAATAATTGCCTGAAGCTCGGCTTGTTATGTTAATCTGGACATGTGCTTGGTTATAGACTTATAGACTTATAGGAAAGATCTTATAGGAAAGATAATCCAGTCTAGGAACTGAGACAAGCATAAAAAAATTAAACTCAAAATTATCCTTTCTTAATTGGGTTTAGTGTAAGTAAGATGGGACAGAGAGAAATGTGGATAGGGTTTCAAGCTTATGTTACATTGATGTACCCCAGAACAGTAAAGTAGTGTCTTGGAATTCCTGTGGGGGGTAATTTGGCCCAACTCAGCCCTGGGTCTAGTTGGTTGAAAATAGAATTTCCACTTCCAAAACTGCATGGCTGTATAGCTACCTCTTTGTATATCAAAACTGGCACAGAATTTTATAACTTCTCTAGTTCTGAACTTTGGACAGGAACATCCTAAGGATCTTTCTATTTTCCTAGAGCTAGGCTAAGGGAAGAAATGCTGGGTAAAAAGATTAGAACTTTCCAAAAGATAACTAGTTCAGTGTTTCCAACCTTGAAAACTTTAGAATGGCTCCCAGGGAATTCTAAGAGTTGATGTCCACATATCTAGGTGCCAGAAGGTTCAGCCTTACTGGTGGCATGTCTGGGAAGTTTTTGAGGTATAACGTATCCTTTCTCCAACATTATAACAATCTGAAAGTTGGCCAGGCTACAGAAGATCAGATAGGTTGATGTTGATGGTACAGCTATTGTCAACATAAGATTAGTGGGTCTCCTTATGAAATCAACAGGAAAACTTTTAAAATTGAATAAAAAGTTAAAAAAAGAATAAAATAAAATAAATTAATTAATTAACCAAATGTAATTTGAATAAAAAGAAAACTGAATAGATTCTTTTTGTATATTTCCTTTCATCAGCTCTTCAATTTATTATAAAAAGCGAGTCTATAACAAAATAACATTTGGCATACAGTACAACACTTCAGGCATACATCTAGTATTTCTTTTTCTAAAAAATAACAATTTTATCATTAAAAATATATTTGTTTAGGTGGTCACTTCAGATGGCTGCAATTGTACATGAAGAATTGTACCAAGATACACTTGTCTTTCACAATAAACATGATTCACTGAAGGTGAATGGTGTACAAAATGAGTTCAATTTAGCAGTGTTATTTTGTTGACAAATTATGGATACCCTTTAAGCCTTAAATTTGCAATCCAATGCAAGTTAACTGAAAAATAAATATAAATATATAAATCCCACTATATTATGGGAAGAGCGGAGGGAGGGAGAAAGGGGGGGAGTGGGTGGGTCAAAACTGGAATATAAGTGACTTGAGTAAGCATAAACAGAAATATGCAATTCGGTTGCAATTTTATACTATTTACATCAGGGGTGTCTCCGGGCCATCCTGGAGATGGTGAGGGACTGCCCTTTGCTTCCCTTGCCCATCCTGGGCCCAGCCACTCAAGTCAACTGCAATGACCAGGCCATGCCCAACCCAGCCCTCCAACGGCAAACAAAATCCAGATATGGTCCACAATGGGATCAAGTTTGACACCCCTGTCAAAGTAAGATTTACTTGATAGTAAATAAAAAGCTGTTCAAGTGCTAGAAGAAATAACTGGGAGGGAGAGGGGAGAGGAGTTGAAGCAAGTCTGAACAACATGGTAGAAATGTTGTGAGCTGTAGCTGCTCCTGTTGCTAAACATGACTTGACAATCAGATCTTCTAATGAATGATTTAAACAGATTTTTTGTGGTCTTTTAAATCTTTGTTAAGGAAACATTCTGCATATTGCAGTCTTCCCCAACTAGCCTTTCTCTTCTGGAACTTGGCTGTAATTTTCAGAATTTCCAATCAGACTTGCTGTCTGTAATTTGCAGTATCAAATTATCTGGAGGCTGCCTGTAGCTGATATGCTATATTTCAAGGTCGAGGCAATCTGATTCTTTGATCCCTAAATGGTTTCTCTCAAACAATGAATTGCTACTGAAGCCTAAACATCTGGAAATTGCAAGATGGGCATTTTTTGTTTCTCTTTTTCGGAGCCCTGGTAGCACAGTGGTTAAGTCTTGCAGACTAATGCTTCCTACAACTGGGAGTTTGATCCTGACAAGGTTCATGGTTGACTCAGCCTTCCATCCTTCTGAGGTTGGTAATTTGAGGACTTAGATTGTTAGGGGCAATGTTCAAATAATGCTGACATTGTGAACCATCCAGAGAGTGCTGTAAAGTAGTATGGGGCAATATATGTCTAAATGATATTTGCTATTGCTATTACCAATTAGAAAATAAATGGCACCACTAGAAAAGTAAAAAAAAAAATGAATGGAGGAGAGGATCATTTACAAAGAGACAACAAGTAAAAGGAATCACACCAGAGATTTTACAAAGATGTTTGAAGAACATGGAGGGGGATGTTGCAGTATCAGCAACTAAATTAGGGATTGCATTAGTTAAAAGAACTTTGATGACACTTGAAGGGAGAGTGGTAGAAATATTTATAAATGGGAAATAATAGAATTAAATAATTGAAGAATCTGGAATAGAGATGAGTGAAGATATTTTTGGAAAAGAAGACAGAAATAATTATTGTGAGATGGGGAAAAGATTCAAACAATGTGGCACTACTGGAGTTAAGAGTTAAAGAATTTTGTTTAAGAGGAACTTGATGAATGTATTAAAGAGTTGAACATTAACAAAGTTCCTGGAATGGGATGAAAAAGATAACAGTGGTATAGAATTAATAAAAGTATGCAAAATTAAGAAATGTACCAAGAAGTATGTCACTGTGAGTTGGGTCAGATAAAATTTCTTAATAAATAAATAAAATATAATTGTGCACTTTGTCAGAAAGAAGACAAGAGATCAGGTTCTAAAACAACAATACTAAGTTAATAATAAATAGTTCAGAAGTAATTTTGCTCTGGAAAATACCTATTCAAATATTGCCCAAGAAAAAAGACTACTTTTTGACAGATAAACTTGAACAGAACAAAATACCAGGAGTGATTTAAACTTTCAAGCAACAAAATAATTTAATTCAGTTCAAAAGGCAAGAGGTTTAATGAAAAATTTGAAGAGGAAATGGCTTATTCCAGTTAATAAGATGTTGTATTTCCTTGTCTTATCCAGCTACAGTCTGCATGTGTTTGTGAATTATTCCATACCAAGAGAAGTACCAACATACAAATATTGAATTCTGAAGCTTCAGCCACAGGCTTTATGAAGAAATAGTTTAATTTCCAGGCATCTACCTGCAAAGTTGGCTAATAATAGCTTTGCCTTTTCTAGCTCTTTTCCATATCATAATGCTGAAACATCATTGTGCTTTTATGACAGCTCAGTTTCCTTCAATGCTAATGAAAGATCAAGATCAGTGAATATGAGTGATGTCTCTGTCTTTGTGAATCATGTTTATTCAGCCAACCTTATAATGTTTTTGGTGGAACACTCTTATTTTATTGATTTTGGCTTTTTGCTACATGACTCCTGGTGATTACTTTTTCACATACTTTCAGGATAGAGGATCTAAATGTTGTTTCTTATTTCCTATCAGATTGAAAAACTCTGAAACTATGGCAAAGTTTTGCATTGTAACTTGCCTTGCTGATTCCCCTTGGATTAGCAAGATTTAATGTACTCAACTTTTGGTGAAGGCATGTGTCAAATATCTTTATTACAATCTTTGACCAGCCTTTACAAGAGTATAGCAGAAAGAAATAGTTTGACTCAAATATTTGTTATTGGGGAAGGAAAAAAATAGAATAATAAAAGAATATACCTAATTAAAAGATTTGTGCAGTTGTATAACTTGAAAATATTTGGTCATCTGATATGTGAGGTTAGCATCCCTTAAAAATAATAAACATAAAATTTATGTATGTGGTCCTCAGAACACAACCAAAAACTTCATACATTATTACAAGCCCATGGTAGCTCAATCATAATTATCACTGCATAGTTTTAGGACCAACTTATATGAAGATGATACACTGTGAAGAACAACATACAGAAATATTTTTTATGATCCAGTGATTAATTATTCTCTAGTGCAATTTGAATAAATGGTTTAACATAGATTGGGGAAGCCTGCTTTATGAATCTGGGAACTCAGGGACTGGGAAATTTTATGGTCATTCAGTATAATTCAAGCCAAGATAGAATCATAGAACACTGACAGCAGAAAAAGACTGATCCTTTGAGATTGCCTTTTAAGTTTTTTTATTATTATTTTTTACTCTGTTTTTTTGGTCAGATGTTTATTCCGAGCATGTTTAAATTCAGGTACTTATAATAGGCTCTATGTCTGAAGTAATTTCAGGGAACATGGTTTTTTATGAAGTCTGACATATAGTGGGCTGTTTTGTCACACAGCCAAAATCCTTAGATGTTGCACATCTATTGGGTTAGTTCCATTCATTCTTAGCAACAGGAATCTGAACATTTTGGTAACAATGTCTGCTGTGCGCAATCAAAATTAGAAGGTTGGTCTGCAAAATTTCGATCATATAATTCATTCTTTCTCCAACTTATTGTAAATAATCTTGGCATTTAAATTATACAAACATACAGTTGACCTAGACATTTATCCATATTGTTTTGTATCTTGAGCTGCTTTAAACACTATTTGAAAACCATTTGGCTCTTGAAAAAAATATAACTATAAGATTATTAATTAAAGGCTGAAAGAAAAGAAAATATTACTCCGGTACTTAAGGGACTGAATGCTTCCTGATCTGGTTCTAAACACATCTTCAAAGGCTAGTGTTTAACATCAAGAACTTACAGTGTGGAACCAGGGATCTTAAAAGAATGATTTTCCCATTTCAATCACCTCATGCTTTGATCTGCTTCAGAGAACTCTTACAGAATAAATTTACAAAAGTGACACTCTACATACTGTCTTGTCTTTCTTGGGACGCTCATCTGATCTGACTTCATTTTTCCATGTGTAAAATATAAAGAGCTTTTACTTCTCTTTGGCTTATTTTTCTGTTATGGTTCTCTTTTCTACTGTCCAACCAAAGTTTTTAAAACAGTCAAAAGCATGTTATTTTTTTTGTTGCAAAGTACCCTCATGGCTTGTAAACGAGCTGAATGTTATTTCTTTCCACATCTTGTCTAAGAATAGAATTGTTAACTGAAATAGTCCAGTTTTTTTGTGGGGGGAGTGGTCAAAACATTTGCAGCCTTTTCTTCACCTTCCACAAGGCTGATTTTACAGCATCCATCTTTTTCAAACGGTTTGGTAGTGCTGGTGAGTGTTTTTGGTAAAGCTTTGGCATTCTCCCTAAGCTCTTTGTTTGCAAATGCAGAAAGATTCTCCTGCCCTCCTCCTCCTCCTCCTCCCAGGCACAGGAGTTGCATCATGCTTCCTGTATTTAACTTTGCTAACATGTTGACCATGTTTCCTGTAACACCCACGTTTTGACTCCATGGGTATTTTTATTATTGTTACCTGATACAAATCATGATCCTGACCTTTGTATTTCTTGGTGTGTAGGTGTTTTGCTGACAGGACCAAGGTGAAAGTCAAGGGCAAAAGCAAATTATTTTTGCAAGAGTTTAAGATTCTACTTCTTTTTCTTTTCTCCTTTTGCTACTTTGAATTTTTAGGTTAACTTTGTTTTTTTTTTAATGTCAATTCTTTTGTTATTGTTGATTTTTTTTTTAAAGAAAAGCTTAGCCTGTTTTCTGGCTAACCAGCAACGCCATCCCTCTTCAGTACTTGCCACAAATACAAATTAAGTCACTGGTTTTAACATATTGTGCTAGCTTGTGTAGTCAACAAATTATAATTAAGCATGATGTGTGTATCAAACCACTGGTTGTGCTAATTGGTCATTAGCTATCCCTGTTCTCCACTGAAGAGAAAGTGAGTTTTGTGTACCCTGTGCATTTATCAATTGTAGTAATAATGCTTTGCTTAACTACCATTCATCAGAGTCTATTAGACAGGTTCATGGTGTACATTAAACCAAAAATAATTATCTTCCCAGCCACAAAAATTTATATAATATAGCAAATTAAAATAACATCAATCATATTATGATTTATTGTAAGCCCTAATTTTATATATACTTTTTCATAGTGTTTGATGCTACCAGAAATTCTTCATTGCCCTTAGAGCTGTATCATGAGCCAGCCTGTCTTGCTTTTGTTTTGTTTTGTTTTTTGTTTTTTTTTGGGGGGGGAAGGTGCCCTATTACTTTGCAAAGCAGCTTTGAAGGAGTCTTTTGCATCAAGTGCCTTTAAAGAAAAGGCCCAGCAGCAAGAATGCACTTCCTGTTTTCTGGATGCCCATCTACAGCTTGCCCACATGCAAACACTGTGCAGAAGATTTGAAAGTTTATTCATGAAGTATGTAAGAGATGGATATGCCTGAACTTTCCATAGCTGTAGGCACTTTCTGCCTTCCCATTTCACATATTGTTTCAGAACTTGCCAAACAAGGAGAGGACATTCAATCATACAAGTTCTTGTTGTTGCCTGAAAACTGAAGTTGCTTTACAATTTGTTAATTGGATAAAAGAAACTACTTCCCTTAAAATTTAGTAAAAGTAGAGTATCTTTATCTACTTTTAAGGCAGTTTATTAATCATAGGGCATGCCCATTCTGTACTTTTAAAAAGCAAAGCAAAATTCTCTGTATTATGGAATTTAATGAAATGTGCCTCTTGTACTTCATCAAGAGAGTAAAATTAAAAAAAAAAAATACAAGTAGCTCTCATCAACCATTTGAAATTGGCGCTGAACCAAGGGAGTTATGACTGGTCCTCAGAATTCTATCCACCCCATCCCACAGTGCTCATAGGATCACAATCTGAATGTTTGGCAACCAGTTGAACCTTACAACAGTTTGCCAAGTACCCCATGATCACCTGATCCTCATTTGCAAACTCCACTGCCGATTTCCCAAGAAAGCTAATGACGAAGCCAACAGGAAAGTTTGCATCTTGCTGGGGTAAATCTCTCTCACCTGCACAGTCTGTTCCAGCTCCTTTGCATATCTGCTAAGCCGGCAACTCACACACCCTGCCCAACCTTTCTTTGCACTGTTGTGTACTCTCCTTGACCCTCTTTTGCACTTTGTATACCCATCCTACTCTCTCCCATTTCCCCCATATGTACCTCCTAGTTCCCTCTGCCACCCAGCAACAGTCATTACTTGTCTGCTGGTCTGGAACTTGCAACCTTCTGCTGGCTTCCCCACTGTTTTTGGTTGCGGGAAGCTGGAAGGAAGTTGCCTTGCCCAACAATCATGGGATGCCATCAATAATGGCTACCACAACTGAAGGCTTGCTTATTGCTGCAGAAGAAACATTCCCAGAATATCTATATGTACCCAAATAGCCTAATTTTTTAAAAACTATTTGACAGAAATATTCAGGGTTAGGACACTGCTTTGTATCAGGTTACTCACCCATCTAAGAAAATAATGAACGTCAGTGGCAGCAGATTTCCAGAGTCTCAAGTAAAGATCTTTTATATCATCTGGTACCTGGTACAGCTTTCCAAAGGAAATTGGAGGTACCAAAATTCAGTATAAAAACTATGACATGTAAAACATGGGTGATAGTATGCCTCCCTAGTTTTTAGCTGTGGAATCAGATGTAATATAAAATATGTAACCATTAATAGACATATTTGACTGCAGACAAATGACAATTTAATAAATTGTCTGGAGGGAACCAGGAACTATGAAATGGGACTTCAGGAGGTGTATGCAGTAGATCCACCATAGGTATCTATCTACCTTTACTACAACCTATAAAGTGCAATTGGTTCAATAATACATTAAGCCAAACCTAAAATCTCTGGTGTTTTCTCCAACTTGCAACTACTATTACTTTACTAAGAAACAGAGTTCTCATTTTACTGTATGTTAAGGATGTCTTAGAACAACACTTATTTACTTTTCAGTATGGTGATGAAAATAGTGAACTATGGTTAACCATATGTATGAAAAAAATATTAGCTGTGTGATCTGATTTCTTCCCATCCTTGTTTTATCAACCAATGATCTATTTTTATTCCAAAACTAACTGGATATCAAAGGATTGGTGGTTATCAACAATTATCTACACACACACACATACACACACAAAATTACTGCAGTACTGAAACACATGCTTTTCTATGAGTGGGTGTTTTTCATTTGCATGTTATTTAAATACAGAGGAACAAACTTGTTCTTAATTTATCTCCAAAGGATGAATAAAACTTAAATTAAAATCCATTAAAAATACTATAAAGAGTGTACATATTGAAACAATTTATATACAGGTAGTTCTTGACTTGAGACCACAATTGGCCCCGGAATTTTGGTTGTAAGTCATTATGGTCATTGTACTAGTTGTAAGTTGAGGACCACCTGTATAAAGAAAAATCTATAAAGAAATTTCAATAGGTGTCCAGTTTCTCCAAAGCGACAGAGAATAAAGGAAAGGAAAACAGCCATTTCTTAACCAACTGCAATTTGATGAGAGCCTGATGAACATATCTACTCCTGTGAAGATTTGTGCTGAGTTTTTCTGCCTTACAATTGTTAAGATTAAAAAGGGGAGAAAACAGGTAAAACATGATCTGATGGTTAAAGGATAATATCAACATCTGCTCTAATTGTCATGAATCATGCATATTGTATATTCATCTGGAATCATCTACAATTTTTTGTGTGCTTCCTGTGGAATTTGTGAAGTGGGAAGGGAAGCTGGAGTGGGTTGGCATGGTAATCTTATTGCTTCATCACCACTATTTATGGGAATCACAGTGAAATTGGCTGCAGGCCATCTGGATAAAATGAGAGAAGAAAACTAAATTAAATTTCTTGTACACATGAAGATCCTTTACTTGCTACTTAGGACCTTACCACTGATTGGAATACAACAGCAGTCCCCAACCCGTGGGTTGTGGCCCACTACCAGGCAGTGGCCTATTTAAGCGTGAACAACTCCACTTGCACAAGCAGTTGGTACTTGTGTGAGCACACGCAAGTTCATTTATATTAGCGATGGGTATGCGCAGCTGCCCCTTGTGCAAGTGGAGCTGTGCACGTTCACACGAGCACTTGTCACTCACACAGAACCATCGGCTCTCCCATCCACTGAGCCACCAAGACAGAAAGATTGGGGACCAATACATGCTTAAGGAGACATGAACCAGATTTCCCCAGTGTTACTTCCAGATTGTTAGATCTTGGTTACATATTTCAGCATTCCCAGTCAATATGTCAATCATATCAAGAGGTACCTGGTTTAGGAAAGTCACGCTATTTGCAACATTAGTCAGAAGCAGAATGTAGATAAGGAGTGATATTCAACCCAGTGAGTTGAATATGACGAGAGGGTAAAGTTTATTTTCATGCTATAGAAACTGTAGTCATCTGCCAGAACATCTCCAATTCTAATTCTCTGTTTGCTAGATGTCAGAAGGAGTTCATTGATGGAAGAACAGATGTGATCTTTTAAGATGGTGGGAAAAGAAGCAAAAATGTCACATAGATGGGAACTGATGGTATTCTTGCTTTCAAGATCTATGTTTGTGGGGGGGAAAAGAGGAAGGGTTAACATGTTTTTACTTGTGGGACCCATAAGACAAACATTGATTTTCTTTTTTGCTAGAAGGAAAAGAGAAAAAAAGAAAATGAGATACACTTGGAAATATTTATTCAGCTTGCCTAGAAAAAAATATCTAAAGCAGAAGTGACTGGCTGGGGAGTTGAAGTCCACTGGTCTTAAAGTTACCAAGGTTGGACACTCCTGATTTAAAGACTTGGTTTTTTTTTTTCATTTTAACTTTAATGAACTTTGTTTGTTCCTGAAAGAACTTCCTCATATGAGAAACTTGCCTTATTTTACCCTGATGATTTCTTAGTACTTCATGAGCTTGAATTACCATAGAGACTACCACATGGTCTAGGAGAGCAGTTCCCAACTTTTCTGGCTCCATGGACCAGCAGCAAGCAATGGCAGAAAGTGGATAGTTTCGTACCCACACACACTGCTTGGGCAATTGCAGCTTTGCACACTTGCCCATTGCTTGTGAAGCCCGGTTCCCAAAGGGTTGTGGACCAGCTCTGGGCTGCCAACTGGGGTTGGGGATCCCTGATCTAAGAAATAGAGAAAGCTCAGATGCCCACCTTAACAGGGTTGGGACCCTGAGACCTTTGAGCCCCCACTCAAAGAGCAAAATTACGTTGTTAAAGAAAGAGTGAGTAAAGCTCCTTTTTTGGGGAGGTCAAACTTATCTTAAGGGCAGAAATTGTTTTTTTAATTGTATTAATTGTATATTTAATTGTATCTTTTTATCTGTTATGAATTATTCCTGATTTCACAAATCTTTTGCAGATCTTGTGATTTGATGAATCCCTTTTCCTTCATTTATAGTAAGTCACCAAATCAATGGATGAGGCAACATACAAAAGTTTATTTAAATAATAAAATGCAACCAGGCATGTTTTAAATGTTGCTCGTCTTGATTTCTTTTCAACTTGTGAATTTATATTGTCTGTTCCTAATTCTAATTTATTGTTCAAAACCATCTAAGACATTTTAATTGAGGAGTGCATTATAATTATTTCACATGTTTACACAAATATTTTGTAATTGTTTAAAATGTGTATATGGTCTAAGTACCTTTTTTTGGTCTTGCAATTTATTCCCATATAATCCTTAGATCACAGTTCATTATAATTTAGGCCTTTGCTTACAAAGTTATTTTTCTTAAATAACCCAGAAACTATGCTTCTCCGGACCAAGAGATTACTGAAGCTCTAGCCTGATTTTAGTGTTTACCATCAAAAACATTTTAAATTGATAAGTTTCTTTTGCTTTTTCCTCACCTGGCTTTTAGAAGAAGGTTTCTTAATTCCAAAGCTTTGAGTGATCCTTTCTGTGGTGAATTCTTCCCACTTTCCATCTATTTGACACTGTGCTTTTATTTCATACTTAACTTCTCGTTCTTTCTGTAAACTGACAGGACTGCGGTCAGCAGTAAAATAAGAGATAATTGGATCTGCATGTCTGACTCTCTGAAATGACAGGGGGGAGGGTTTCAGTACAGTTCTTTGCTCACTGAGTTATTTGCTGAAGTTATTCAAAAACCTTTACCAATAACCAAAACTCTAACGTAGGATGGATGCTAGTCACTCCACTAGCATTGTTTAAGGACTTCATGAACTGCTTTTTAAATAGAAATTATTTTGGCAAGAAGTGCAAGGGAAGGGGGAGATTAAGTAAGACCAGGAGAGGAAATTGAGATTAACAAAGACCAGGAGAGGAAAACAGTATGAAACTTCTCTTTCTCTAATATTGCCTAGGGCCCTTTTTTAGCATGGGACATCCTGAGTCATATGACCAGGCAATTGCTTACAGACTGCACAATACTTTCAAAAAGAAATAAATAGGACTTAAAGTCAGAGTATTACTTTGAACCTCAAGTATAATAGAAATGCTGTTCTTACTTTCATGTAAAAACTGTATGCTGAAGCATCATGTTTTATTGCTTTTAGCTCAAAGAAGAATCCATAAATGGAAATTATCTCTGCATGATATCTTGGTTCCTGAAATAATCAGCATGTTAATATATAAAGGCCCACTATTCCAGTGTCTTAAAATATTAGAAAAGGATCAGTTATGAGGAATAAATACCTCATTAATGCCTCATTAATTCACTTCAGGAAAATTTGCTTTGTTGTTTGCTTCTTTTTACTAATCCTTGTTAAGAATTTTTAGAGCAGTGAAATACTACTTATTTTCAGTTTCATTGTCCATAAATAACACAATTTATTAACTGAGATTCCATACATATATATATTACATTTGTATTTGTATACCTGCAGTAGTAGTTTGTAAATATACCAGATTTTTCAAAAATTTTATTGTTGGAAAGAAGAAAAATGCAGAAACTAACCAAACCTGAACATTTTGATGTCTCATTCAGTTCCATGACAGAATTGAGCATGTGCTTAAGATTAAAATACTTATTTTTCTTCAGAGTAATCCCACCAAAATTCAGTAGGACTTTTAAGAGATATATCTAGTTTAGTACTGCAATATAATATTCCCATTATTGTAAAATCATTGCAATGCAAACCTATATGTGTTTAAGCAGAGGTCAGTTGCATCAATTTAATGGGATTTATTATTTAATCGGGTACATGTAGATATATCTTGTGTACATTTAATTTGTACATATACAAGAATTTTTGAATATCTTTGGGTAGAATTATGATAAAAGCAAATGAATTTTAAAGCTTCCATAAACTTGGTTGCTATCAAAATGATTTTTTTTCTTTTTTGTTAAAAACAACAGAATTAAAATCCCAATGGCCTTCCCTGCAGATATGTTACAGTATGATCTCTATCGTCCACCTTCAATTTGCCAATTATAGGTGAGGTGATTTCTACAGTGTAAAGAAGTTAGGGATAAATTGTATTACAGTCTGTTTCTTGGATTTCAGCAATGCACTTTATTACCATCGATATTGCCCTGGAAGATTGTGTAAGAGATTTTGTTGATGACATTTTGTCATTTCTCCCACTTATTTTAGCAAGTTCTTCACAGCTTACCTCCCTGAGCATAAGACCAAATCTCACTGCTTGGGTGTTAAAATCTGCCTGAAAGGCCATGTCACCACCATTCTCTAGCTGAAAGGAAAATAAAATCTTCCATATTTAGCATCCATAAATTTAGTATTTTTTCATTTAAATATAGCATTCAATAAAATTGAACAGAAAATGCAATTGTATTTCAGCTGTATGCCAATTTTCTTATCAATGTTATGTAATGTCACAAGTTTTCTATTTCAGTCACCATTTATAATCGTTTGCATCTTACATCATTGTTCCTGACATCCCACTGATATGACCTGCTTATGTGAGTCATGGCAAAATATCACAAGCTTGCCCATCTGAAATCTTGTAAGATTTGGGCAAACATAGACATTTTGTAGATTTTAGTGTTCTGATAGGTTTGGGTAAAATATATTGTCATCTAAATCAGGATCATCTGTAATACTCTCATAGGTGACCAAAGGATTAGGTATTTCTGCACTTTATAATGCAGAATGATTTCACTATAAATTGACACAACAATAGGTGGATAACTCTAGAAGATGCTATATTTAACAGATCAAATGACTTCAGTCTGGTATCTAAATGCTAAATGCAAATAGTTTCATGGCTCCCTGATTTTTCTACCATTCCTGACCTTTAAACTGAGCTATTAACTTATTTAACTGAACTATTTTTCAAGCAGAGAATATGTTCAAAAAGAGAACTATTTCCAGCAGGCTGGATGGTCACTCAGTTTCTTCACAAAGTAATGAAAACATTCCCTATTCCTATTTATAAACAAATGTCCAACACCTGGTAAACTTGTCTGATCTCAAAAAAAGAGCTAATTAAGATCAGACACTAAGTGGGACATTACCAGGAAATGGCAAAGCTCCAGACTAGACTGAGTGGGTGGGTGGGTATTGAAAAAACATATTGGGGGGCTGGGTTTGCAAAGAGGTTGTGGGTTAATTAATCAGTAGAACTGCTTCCTTCCAGAAGTTGTGGGAGCTGCAACACTGGAGGTTTTTAGGAAGAGACTGGACAGCCTCTAAGGTCCCTTCCAACTCTGCTATTCTGTTATTATGTTAAAAAAACAGTAGCACACCAATACTGTCCACTGTCATGGCAACTACATGGTTGTGTACATTCAGTTATCAGGGCTTGAAAGAGACTTTTTCCCCTGCATCACCTTCAAGTCAAGGGAAGTAAACTCTTGCTTTTTTTCTTTTCTTTTTAAAAGCCTTTGCAAAATAAGAATTGTGTTAATTTACAGTAATGTATTGCTATATAATGTGATGAAATGGATTCACTTTTCATATCAGCTTTATTACATAAACCTAGAAGCAATATTTATATGGCCATACATATTTGTACAGTTTGTTTTACCTGTGTTCTATATTTCTGTGCCTAGATCTGGGTAATGCCATCAAATATAAAAGTACAGTTCCAAATTAAATATTTTTGTCTTAATGCAGGGGTCCTTGCATTAAGGTATACTGTGAAAATACTTCATATGAAAAAACTAGAGTTTAAAGTCAATGCAGACTGACCCATTTTCACACTAAGCATACCAACTCACTGCATGGTAGTGATCAGACAAGATCCTTGTAAGCCACGGCAAAGGAAAGAAATTAATTTTCCATAGCTCCTCTAGATGTCTACCTTTGGAAAAGGCAAAAGCAACAGTTCAGTTGTTCTTTTTATATTATTCAGTACCAAAGAAAAAGCTGTTTCTGATACACTAGGAAGAATAACTTACAGGCAGGTTGGATAAGTATAATAAGAATATAGCAGGAATAAAGATATATGAGGTGTAGCTGGGACTCTAAAATGCCAGAGTTTATGAAAGAACATGAATAGTAGCTGTGGGATAAAGACTGTACTCCTCCTTACTTTCTAGAATAGGATTATTATACCACAGGCATTGAACAACATCCCCTTTGCAGATCCTCCCTTGTAAAATTCATTCCATCAGCAAAAGATAGTTTTATATGATAATCTGCCTGCTTTTGGAAACCATTCACAGCTTATTTGAGGATCTGCTGACTGGACAAGGAATCTCAACAAGGTACTTGGGCTATGGGAATACCATCTCCAGAGTGTTTGGAACCGCCCAGAGTTTAGTGGCATCAAACTTGAAATAATTAATTAGCTAATTTGCTATTCTCCTCTTTCTCTGAACACTTCCTGCATTATTTTTCCTGTTCCTCACTGAGTAGTCACAAAAGTTTTCTGCCTCCTGGCCTTTTATCTAATCATCCTTACCCATTAGCCCTACCTGTCTACCCTGCTATACCAATCTGATGATTTATATCTGGCGAATTATAAACAAAATCTTTTCTTCCTCTGTCACTATTTCCTCCAATCATAAATCTATCATTATGAAATTTATTTGCAGCCCTTCCCAATCCTTAGGAATCTGGATTTAAAGCCAGTGGTCCAGCTATAGTGTTACTACAGAACTCTTTCTTAACATACCAAAATTGATTATATTTAACTATAGTTGGTTTTTTTGTGGCTTAGGCTCTTATGCAAGACACAAGTGCCTTTTTAAAAATGGCCTTTGCCTTCCAATTAAAATGCTCTGAAAGAAGCCTGACAATTGCTCAATAAAACGCTGGTATAGAAGTACCTTAAGGCAATTCATTACTCCAGCTGTACTTTTCACCCAGTGCTCATTCCTGCTTTTGCTTGTAATGTTAACAGAATTAAACATTGTCAGACAAAAGCATTCTTGTGTCAACAATGCACGTAATCTAAACTTGTCAGAATTGGGAGTTTTGCATAGTCTGTAGTCATGCAGTTCTTCCTGTCATGTGTTTCTGCCAGCCACACATGCCCAGGATCAAGTTTAGCAACATTGGCCCATTCGCCTGTTTTGGGATGCTCACACAATGAAAAAAAGTTTGGCAATCATTTTTGTGTAATTGCTGCTAAATAATTTCCTATCATTTACTCACAGGGGGTGCAAAGAATGTCATTTACCTCAGACTCCTAGAGTTGGAGCCTCTGTTTTTCATTTGGGGAATTAAAACAAAGTGGATGGCTTAAGTCTTCCAGCGTTAAAGGACATTCTGACATTCACTCCTTGAAATGCTTGACCCTCTTTTCCCCAAAGGCCTTTGTTCAATTTTGCAGTTCAATCATCAACATATCACACCAATCTTAAGATGACCTTAAGTGGAAATTTCATAGCTTTGATTTAGGCAGTGTTTCTCAGCTTTGGCCACTTAAAAGATGTATGAACCTCAACTCCCAGAATTCCCTCACAAGCATTCTGAATAATTCTGGGAGTTGAAATCCAAACTCTACAAGTTCCAAGTTTGAAAAATTTGGTTTTTCAAGTTTGATTTTGAGAAAAAAAATGCATCTGAAATCTATGAGGTGGAGACTTTTAAGTGCTTCTTCTGGTTTGAAAGGAGGAAGTATACCGTCAGCCTGCAAATGAAAGCAATTATTGTTGAAGCTTGCAATATAGCTGAATGGTTTATTTTAAAGAATGTGAATAAAGAAGCTTTTCAATTACTTATTTCTCTGCCATTATAACACATAGCTGAAACTATTATATATATCTGACATACTGGTTAAAAGCTAGGCTGATATAGAAGATATTTGCCCTCACTGGCTAACATGCCAATCACTCTCTTTCAAACCAACCTCCGTCACTAAGTTCTTGAAGACAAGTGGGAGGAGGTAGTGTGAAGGATGTTGTCTTGATTTCAGAATGAAAGATAAGAGAGGGAGGGAAAGAGAGAGGGAGGAAGAGAGGGAAAGAGCGGGAGAGGGAGGGAGGAAAGGAGAGAGAGATTGATAAATAAGCATAGTGGGTGGGAGTTGTAATTCCATCTCATTTGATGAATCAAGGAAAGCAGCAAAAATGCTGTTAGATCTAAGATGGTGTCAGATTTCTTTTCCACTGACTTGACATGAAATAGTTGCATAGAATAGCAGGCAATGTATATGAGAGATCAGTCATTAGAACAGAATGTTGCATGGTTAGATCCACTGTCACAGCACTGATTAACTCTTGGAGAAGTTGGGTGTGTCAAAACAATGTGACTGGGCTTGGTCATTCCTAAATATTGTTTTTTGCCATCACAAAATTTAGGACATCTGATTTTCTCAATAATCACAGAAAAAATTAAACTTACTTGAAGTGATGCCATGTAAACGAAGAGACTGAAAAATAGCCATGTATTGTTGTCCTTCTTTCCTTTCCAAGAAGGCCCAAGTCTTGGGTAAACTAAAGAATCAGGATAATGGACCAAAGATTTTACTCAATGCCAACACAAACATTATCATCTCCTGAAACATTTCACTCTACAAACATTATTTTCCTCACAGAAAGTCTTTGCAGTGAGGTGAAGAGTAAAGTTCAAGGCAACCACACAGACACAACTAACTCAAGGCAAAGCACTACAAATGAGATGATGGAGAAATGCTCTTCCCTCAGCAACACAATGACCATTGAAAGTACATCAACTTCAAAGTCTTCATTTGTGCTATAGCTGGGTTTTTTTTTAAATATAACTGTTTGTTTGTAAATCTTTACACTCCCCAAGTTGACATAGGAATTGTACTGTATACAGATTGTGGCAAATACATAATAACAATAACAACGACACTTAGATTGATATACTGCTTCATAGTGCTTTAGAGCCCTTTCTAACCTGTTTAGAGCAGGAGTGTCAAACTCAACTTCATTGAGGGCCACATTAGGGTTTTGTTTGACCTCAGGGTGCCAAGGGTGGGCATGGCCAGGGTGGGTATGGCCAGTTTGACGTCACTCATGTTGGGGTGCCTTTGGTGTCCTGAGTGCTCTGCCAGCAAAAATGGTCTCCCAAGCTCCATTTTTGCCTGCAACAGCCTCCTGCAACCTTCTGCCAGCAAAAATGGAGCTCCGTTTTTGCTGGCAGAGGCACCAGCAGGCCAGGCCAGACCTTCACTGTTTCCAGGATGGCCCTCTGGGCTGGATGCAAACTGCAGGCCTTGAGTTTAGAACGGGGGCCATAGAAGGAGCGTTCACGTCGCGGCCCCTGTCAGGTATCTGTTTACCTGCGAATCCTTCTACCACGCTACACCAACCTACACCAACAGTGTTCTACAGTGGCTGGGAAAAGTGTAGCGACACGAGAGAGAGTTTAGAACAATCTGGGTCCTCTTTTTACCAATCTTGGAAGAATGGAAGGATGAGTCAGCCTTTCAGTCCTATCAGCTCCCTCAGAAAGCATTCAGGCATGTTGCTCAAAGAAACATGTGACTGACTTTTAACTGAAACTTCAGAAAAGAGGCCATTCAGGACTTTCTGAAGATTGAGAAGTCCAGGTGCTTTGCTCCCAGTGAGATTTAGAGATGGCTCTTCAAGGAAATTTTCAAGGCCACATATTAGAGCATCTGCTATAGGTGTGGTGGTGAGGGAGCTCAGGCAAGAGGGAGAAATGTCTGTCCTGGTTTGTTCTCCCTTCATTGTCTCCTTAGAATGCCTCACTATGTCTAATGCTAGAGTTGGCTCTCAGAAGAGTAAGAACTTCTCTAAATAAGAGGCAGTTCTAAGGAAAGTGGAAGGAAAATGACTGCACAATACAAAAGGAAAGTGACTGCACAACACAAAAACATAGCATCTAAACTCTGACTTACTAGCTTCATCCGTTTCATTGGCTTCTTGTGAAAACTACAAAACCAAACATGGCCTAGTCATTTGAAAGCAGAAACAAATGCCTTGGATCTCAGAATTGCATCAGAGGAGAGAAGGAAAGGTAAATAACTCAACTCTTACTTTAATGTAATAGTAAAAAGTTTATTGTTGTATTTATTCCCAGTCAGAACTTACACATGCATTTCTATACTGTAATAACATTGATTAATGTGTCAATGTTTATTTTGGGAGTGAAACACAATGTGGAAGTCTTAATCTGGTAATAAAACTCTGAAAGATTATACGCAAGGTCCCTCAAAGGTTGTTCCAAAGGTTGAATTGATTCCTAACTGGACGTAATATCTAACCAGCCATTTAGGTGGTTATATAATGATTAATAAAAAGTAAGCGCCTCATTTCAAGGCTCAGTCTTTGCCAATGCGGAAGAAAGGAGCAGCTATGAGTTGGTAGACTAAACAAAGCTGTCAAAGGTTCACTGATCTAAGCAGAGAGCACTTGGGTAGGGTTTGATAAACAAATCAAAATTTTCAGATAGTGGCGTTAAAGATTTCTGTAGTATTCCTCAAGCAAGTCTTTTCTGAATTATTTCATACAGACATGTCTAAATGGCCTTGTTATCTAAAGTGTGTTTAAAACACTGAAAAAAAAATCTATTATGATTCTTTAAAAAAAATATCTGAAGAATGCACTTGATTTTTTTTCTGATAAGATGGTACAGAAGTGTATGGCCTGAATAAGGTCCCAGGAAGCTGTTAGTAAAACATGAACTTAGTCTGGAAAGACAGAAAGCAGTGAAAAAGAAACTTTGAAGCAGTGAAGGCCTACCTTCACTCTCTTTGGTAGCAATAAATTGTTGTAAGTCAAGGACTACTTTTATTTGGGTCATACTTTCAAGATTCTGTTATCATAGCTTCATAGGAATACAGGTAGTCCTTGACTTACAACAGTTCACTTAGTGACCATTCACTGTTTGCTTAGTGACGGTTTAGTGACCAGCACTAAAACAAAAGTGACATGACCATTTTTCACACATCCCTATGGTCATATGATTTGACAGCTGACTAACATTTATGAAGCTTGCAGTTTTCTGGAGTCATGGATGCCCTTTTGTGACCTTCTGACAAGCAGTCAATGGGGAAACCAGATTCACTTACTAATGTAGCAACTGCAGTGATTCTCTTAACAAATGCGGCAAGAAAAATTGCAAAATGGGGCAAAACTCATTTAACAAATTTCTCACTGAGCCACATAAATTTTGGGCTCAATTCTGGTCATACGTTGACAACTGCCTATAATGAGGAATTCTATTTCTTGTGTTTCCTAATATGATCTGCCTCAAAGATCTGACAGACAACTTCAAGTGCTCAGCGCAAGGGAGGAAGGCAATAAGAAGCTTTCAGACTGAGAATATTGGCTTTTGCACTGCTGATTAGGATCGTCCCTCAGACATGACACTACTAACTTTAGGAGATTCAAAAGCCATCACACATTGTAACTGAAGTAACTGAATATATGATTACAACCCAAAGTCTCTCTGAGCTCTAGGATGAATTGTCAAGTACACAGCTTGTACTCTTTTTAAATATCTGTCTCCTTTTATTTTATTGATCTTTCCCACCTCTTGCTTTCAATTAGTCCCCAAAAGTTAGTAAGTTAGTAGATGTCTTCCAATGTTATTTCAATTAAGCTATTATCAACAGAACTTCTAAAACTGCAGCCATTCATAAAAAGAAACTCTGAAGTTGGTAAATCTCTTCATCTCATCCAGTGACTTTTGGGGAGTTCATCTGCAACTTTGCTTAATTTATTTCAAACACTTTTATATTTTATTTTATAGATGCAAAGCATCCAGAAGTAAGCTCTCTGAATACCAAAAAGAAGGAGGGGGAGGAGGAAGAGGAGGAGGAGGAGGAGGTAAGATAAAAAAAAGAAAATGCAATGTGTCATTACAAGGTCAGAAATCAGCCACTTGTTGCTATCAAAAAACTAAAAGGAACTCAGAAATAGCTTTCTTTTACTTTAAACAATAGTTCATTTCCAGTTCCAAAGGATTTGCATCGAAACTAACTGCCTCATAGAAATTATCACAATGTCCCTTCTCTGAATTTAACTCATTATTTAAACATAACCCATTTCACCTCATAATTTTGGAAAAATATTCTGAGTTCTGCCAACATATCTGTTTGACTAACTATTTTAGCTTATTTTTCACAGACGTTCACTTTCTAGAATACAGTATGTGCCAACTTCACTCTTTTTCTCCACTATCACATACAAATATTGGTAATAAATATGTTTAATGATTGACAATTAATCAGTTTATTTTTAAAAAGACAAATGATAACCTGTAGCTTAGATTCAAACTTTGCTTCTTGGAGAAGAATAAATCTTCTCTCACAGACATTCCAATCATTGCAGCTGAGAAATTTTGGAATGAGGATATATTGTGAAATTGTAGATCAGGGACTGATAATCTTTTTGGATTTAGGATCCATACGTTTAGCTCACAGAGTGAGACTGAGTTTACATATCATATAAAGTCACTCTTTGCTTAATCTTAATTTGTACAGGGAGGATTAAATCACACCTGTGTGGATTCAAATAAGTGGCTAAACTAAAACCGACAAGGCATACTTTAGCTTTGCATTATATGTGAATCTAAAAGGGACGCCGTGGTTCAGTGGCTAAGACGCTGAGCTTGCTGATCAGAAAGGTCAGCAGTTCGGTGGTTCAAATCCCTAGTGCCACATAACAGAGTGAGCTCCCGTTACTTATTCCAGCTTCTGCCAACCTAGCAGTTTGAAAGCATGTAAAAATGCAAGTAAAAAAATAGGGACCACTTTGGTGGGAAAGTAACAGGGTTCCGTGTGCCTTTGGTGTTTAGTCATGCCAGCCACATGACCATGAAGATATCTTCAGACAGTGCTGACTCTTCTGCTTTGTAATGGAAGTGAGCACTGCCCCCCAGAGCAGGAAACGACTGGCATGTATGTGTGAGGGGAACCTTTACCTTATATGTGAATCTACCTTCCTAGCTCAGTCCATTTTTGCTTTTGAAAAATAGTTGATGAATTATGAGAATTCGAGATTATTATTTAGAACAGGACTGGGGAATGATGGCCCTTTTATGACTTGTGGACTTCCATTCCCAGAATTCCTCAGCTAGGAATCTGGGAGTTGGAGTCCACAAGTCATAAAGGAGCCATCATCGTTCCCCAGCTCTGGTTTGTGCATCTGGAAGTTTCATTCTTTTTCCTTTCTATGAGTACCTAAATCAAGAAATAGTTCTAAGATCAGTACTTCAGTGCAGTTGATTTTAAAACTAGGAAACTGGTTTTGCAACCAAGTCCTAATTAGTAATAAACTTGCCACTGTATTCACAGAATGTAGATATAAAGTATTTTAGACACTCTGTTCAATATCTTTTTTCCAATTGATTATGAATGATTTAATTGTCAAGATATCAGAGAAATCCAACAAAGCAGACATTAAGAAATACAAAGAAGGAATACAAGGCTCATGCAATTCAACTGAGTAAGTGATGACAGGGATCATCATAACACAAACAAGTACACTCTTATATTACATGTCGGCATGTAAATATTCAGTAATGCCATCTTGATGTCATTGTTGTTTGAAGATGATGCTAACTAATGATTGAAAATAATCTTTAAATGGCCTGGAAACAGGAAACGGACTACAGAAGGTGGGCAGACTACTCAATAGCTAGGACATATACTGTAACAGAGATGGCATTGTAGAAACATTTGGCTAGCTAGTGTTGGAAACAGGATGCTGCATTAAATGGACTTTGGCTTTGACTTAGCAGAAGTCTTCCTATGTTCTCAGAGTCATTCTGAACATTAACTCTGAACTCTGCTGGGTTTTAAAATAGAGCTGTGATGTGGCAGAGGAGGCTTCTGTTGGAAAGAAATGCAAACACAGACCTCCTTTAGGCACTCTGGAACAAGTTCAGTTATATGGTTCTTTGGAAACTAGCCAGTAACCGGGAATTGGCTGAGATTTCCAGTGCAAGAAATCTCTTGCAGCTGTTTCCATGAACTGTGTAAGGAACTGTTATAAAGTAGCAGAAAGCTACTTGGTATCTCATGTGGCTGCTAAACAATGCAAAGCTTTGTATATCTGCTGTTTTCTCTTTGTCTATGGCAACCCAGGCCAAATATCTTGACTCTATTCTACAATTCTCTTTGCCAGACTTTTTTTTTTTTTGTACCCACAGAAAACTCTGCTTGAAGCATTTGCACCTACTACACACAAGGATAACAGGTAATAAACAAAAAGCCATCTGGTTATTCTCAAGATAACCTTTTAGGAAGGGTTGAATGGTATATAGTAATAGTATGGTTTTTAAGAGACTCCAGTCTCAATATGTACCAGCCATATCCAAAAGAGGTCTAAGTGTAACTGCAATGTCAAAAATTTTAACCATCCTCATGCAAGTTGATGAGACAGAAATTAATTTCAAATTTTCTTTTTAAAGGGGAAGAAATTTTCATCATCATTAAGAGTTAGATAGCATTTATCATAGGTTGCCAAAAATATTTGTGTTTTATCCTTCATCATGTATTTATCTTCACAGGGGACTGCGGGGTCCTTTCCATAAATATTTCATTAATTAGGTAATTTCATTAATTAAGTTTTGCCTGACCCCTGATAACCCAATGGACAAATGTCTATTATTACAACCAGTTCCATAAATCTTTCAATGATACTTGAACAATCTCATCAGACTTGTGTTATTCACTGACTTCCTCTCTTTTCTGCTTTTCAACCTTGCCAAGCAGAGTCAGTTTTCCTACCATCCATTTGACTCATAAGACCAGAGTACATGAATTTTTGCTAGCTGATCATGGCCCCAAGATTAAGATTAGAATAAGATCTCAAGGATGTCATTCAAGACAACCCCTCCAATGGGACACTTTTCTGAACCATGTGAAACCAGTGATGGAAAAAAAATGTTGCCAAGTACACACACAACTAGCATCTTCTAACCCCTTATAATAAAGCAAGAACAAAAGCATTCTGAGAATGAAAATCAGACCTTTGGCAGGGCAGGATAATGTTCATGAAGATGAATTTTGAAATAATCTATTTTTAATCAGCTGCATTAACTGGATTTCTGCATGTATAACTCTGGTTTCAATATGATATCTATGACTGGAAGTTGTATTAAAATAAATAGATTAAAAGCAATCAGATATACTTTTGAGAAACATGTTTAGCGTGCTAGGGGAGTTTTAATGGGTCCTATTCATACCTTTGTTTCTCTTGGTTTTTTTCTTGTTAAATTTGACTTTGGTTGATATGATAGAATTTCAGCAAAACCTAGCTGATTAGCCAAAGAACAATCTTCTAAAGCACTGTCTATATGTACATATTTCCACATGGCTTAATAAGCAAGTGTTACATGATCTATTTTCCCCTTTTCAGCTATTTCAAACTGAAGCATGTTACAGAAGATTAACAGAATACAAATCTGTAAATGTCAAAACTATTTAAAATTCTACAAGCTTAAATGAGATGATTAAAAGGATGGATTTCTGGTCAATTAATCATCTATTTTGAAAGGAAATTGCCTTTGAAACGCAGATTGTCACATCATCTTACTGCATCTTGTACATTATATTAAATATAACCTGTGGAAGAATGAGTTCATGCATCACATTAATCCTGTACATGTGCCTGACTGCAAATGCCCTTATTTTCAAAAATCTTTTGACAGAATGAGTGCTTCTCAGGTCAAGCTAATAAACAATGATTCATCTAGGCCTTCAACTCATTCCTATCACTTGGTTAAAAAAAAAGCAGAGCTTGTGTGGGAGGAGAGGGAGAGATAAAAAAGAAGAGCATTTGATATTCAAGGCATGGGAACTCTCTTTTGATTCCGACAGTGATTTCTTTATAGTGGTCCATGACTCACAAGAAAGAATGGCTCATGGGGTAGCACCAGCAACATTAAGACAGTCTTTTAAAATAAATCAACCTAAACCACAAAAACTATATTTCACAAGCCAGGCTGGAAATCTTTCATGAACTTTGTTCATTTCTTGGTATTCTGTTTGGGTCAGGAAAGGACATGAAAAGGATAACCGGCTGGCTTTCTGCCTTAGCAGCAGCAAATGCAACTTAAGGGGGTGCTAATTCTTTATATTATGTTTGACTGAGATTGGACCAACATAGGTTCACCTATAAAATGTAGGGGGAGTTTTCTGCAGGGAACCAGGGATGGCCTGAAGGGCACCTTCAAACTCTTCTTAGTCATTTATCTGAGGCCAGCACTCTTTCATAGCCCAACCGATAGCATAGAATTTTCAAGAAATATAATAATGTAGCCCATTTAGATAATGTGGTCTGTTGATGACCACATTGGATCTAGAATCTCATATCATTACATAATGGGTGTGGCTTAAAGAATCCTCACCCTCTTTTTCCACTTTCATCTGTCCTTTTCAATTTGCAATAGGCTAGGATGGGATTAGTGATATGTTTGCTAGCAGAAGACATTTGGATTTAGGCTGAGAGCTGAAAGAAATCAGGCCTAAGCCCAAGATTGCTTTACAGGAGGGTTATAATCTGTGTAACAAAAGTATACCTGCTAAAATATCTGAGGATAGTATCATAAGATGGGATTATCTGAATTTTGGGATTTTGCTGCAGGAATACCCAGTATAATGCAGTTCTCAAGAGGTAGAATTCATTGACGGTAAACAACCTAGCAAAAGGGGAAATATTAATCGATTAGTTACATTTTGAAGCAAACTTTTTTAAACAGAGACTTTTTAAGACTTAGAAAAAACATTTAATCTTAGAGTATTTCTCTTTAATAATGTTTTCAAAAGTTCCATTATTTCAAATGAACATAATATATTTGAGCATATTAATTAATGTCTGATCTGGCAGATAATGATTGTAATTCCAACAGCAAATGACATGACCCAGTGTTTGCACAATGCCAAGTTTAATAACAGCCAAAGGCACAAACTTGTATTTTTTTTAAAAAAAAAATTAAACCTCTGAAATAGTGCAATTAAGATCAACATCAATGCCATTTCAGGTTTCAGTAGGTGCAGGGACCAACTTTAACAAGGAAAAAGTCCAGAGAACTTTGATTATATTGCAGTAAACATAATGTGAAAGCCCAACCCAAAATCTAGATCAGTGTTTCTTGACCTTAACGGCTTATGATGGGTGGACTTCAAGTCCCAGCATTCTCCAGCCAGCAATTCTGAGAGCTGAAGTCCACCCATTTTACAGTTGCCAAGTTGAAAATATTGGTCCAGAATATTGTGATGATTACTTCTAATCTATAAAAATATTATCAACACATGAGCAGTCAGATATGACTTTGTTGTAAAAGCAAAACGTAATTTTATTTATTGATGCATATTCTGTATACATGTGGTGGCATAATGATTAGAATGCAGTCCTGTAGGTTTACTCCGATTCTGAGAGGCTCAAGGTTGACTCAGCCTTCCATCCATCTGAGGCTGGTAAAATCAGGACCCAGATTGTTGGGGGCAAAATGCTGGCTCTGTAAACCGCTGAAAGAGGGCTGTAAAGCACCGTGAAGCGGTATATAAGTCTAAGTGCTATTGCTATTTCCTGCATTTTTCATAAAAATCTCCACTGGATTGCTAGTATATCTTCTCTAATCAAGACAAGTCTTGGCAACTAGTTGCTTCCAAAACTAATTGGATGAAAAGTTATCTTCTTGGCCCTTATCCTACCCATAAAGTAGACTTTGCAAAGAGGAGATGATATGGTCAGACTAACATGACATAATCCAAGAAGACAGAGGCTTTTGTGAAAACCATGTACCGGCAAGGAATTTGAAAAAAAACAGTTCTTAAAACTTTGGGGGAGAAAACTAATTGCTTTCTGAGAAGAGTGAAATTAATGAAAAGCTCAGACAAGACAAGAGTCCATTCAAAGATTAGAAGTGTGGAAAATGTGGGCAACTTTCTGCAATAGTGTGGAAATGAAACAGTCTGGCGATATAACTCATTAGGAAAATTGAGAATTTGAGTAATAGACCTGGAGAACCTGTCACCTCCTGCTAATATAGCTCCCCAGCTGACATCACTTTTATCTGGAAAGATATATTCAAGACTCATGCTACCTAATCACTTGCTGATAAAATACACAAGGGGGTGGGGGAGAAAGCTAAAATGGATAATTGTACACTGATCATTCATTTCTCTTTTTCTGTCCTGGGTCAATTTTCATTTCTTACTATGAAGCTCCAATCTTATAAGGTCAGGAAAAAAATATAATATATTGAAGGGAGTGGGGACACTGGTGGATGTTCACTTTTTAAGGGTTTCTGTTCTGTATGGAACTTGGTAGGTTCCAAGTACTTCATTCTGATTGGCCGAAAAGGCCACTTACAGATTGGTTCACTAGGAACCAATCCGGGAAGCTGCCAAACGGTGGAAATAATTAAATAACTGTCATTGGCCACAAGCCGGCAGGCTAGCCGCTATATAAAAGGCTGCCATGGCTTGGGCTATATTCTGTTTCTTTACCTAGCGGTTTGAAATAAAAAGTTGTTGTTTGGAACCCAGTCTCATGCACTTCTTTCCGGACAGACCAGTTTCTACAACAACAACAACAAAAGCAACAACAACAAAGTATTTCCAAGAAATATGCATGGGAAGTGGGAATACAAGACCATTTAGTCCAGAATCACCTAGTGTCATGCCCCTGTTGGAATCTGATTCTGAGTGGGAGGCTGAGCAACTGACAGGGAGTGGGAGTGTGGCTCTGGTGGCTGTGGAAGAAACTGGGGAAGGGCAAAGTCCGGCTAGGCAGAGCAGGGGAGAGGTAGAGCAAGACAGAGGGAATTCAGAGGAAGATCCAGGCCCATCCCCTCTTCAAGCTAGTGAGGGTGCAGGGAGGAATGGAGAAGGAAGCAATGTGAGTTGTGTGGCTTACAGGGGAGGAAAGGGCCCTGATTCCCTTCATTAGCTGCAGCTGGGAACACAGTGTTTAAAACGGGAGTTTGCGCACAGCAACTTGTGGAAAGCAAATCGTGAATTATCTTTTATGGTCGAGGCTTTATCTGGGTTCCTGGTGCCTTCCCAATGGTGTGTGTTTTGTTGGCCTTCAAAGTCTGCAATTCCTTATCCTGCCCTGTCCAGTTAATTGCTGCAACATGGTTTGTGCGGATTTTTATTTACAGTTTATATGTACTTTGTTTTTGGACTGAATTTCCTTCATTTAAAGACTGTTCTCAGGAGAGTTTTTTCTCCAGCCTTCGCTATTCACAATGATCAGGTTCAACCATTACCTGGTGAATCAGACTATCATAATCAGATTTGAATGATTCCATCAATATAGCCAGTATGGATAAAAGTAGCCTTCCTGTTGAGTTGATTTCTTAGGTCTCATCTAGCTAGTGGGACAGGTTTGACTATGTTGTACCTCCTTTCTCTTTAATCTCTACACTTTTACAAGCAAGGTAGTTAACAGCTACCTATATAATTATGATATCACTGCTCAGTGAAGATTAACACACACGTGTTCTTTGTATTTTATGCTGCAGTGCCTACTATTTTACATTTGCTAAAATAGTGCTTGCATTTTACCTCATTACAATGTAGTCCTTGATTAATGATGATGATAATTAGGACCAGAATTTCCACTGGTAAGCAATGCAGTTGAAAGGCTTAATGTCACATGACTACATTGCTTACTGATGGCAGTCCCAGCAGTCCCCAGTGCTGTTCCTTGAGGATAATGGGTCACTAAGTGAGCTGCTCAGTTTTAACAATCAAAGTCAGAAGGGAAGTTGATAGGAAGTTGCAAGTCTTTGGTGGCTTGCACCAGGTCAGCAGACAGGTAAAGAGGTCCAGTTTAACAATTTCAGGTCCAGGGTGGCTACTGCTGAATGCCAGACTGTGTATGGGCAGCTATGCATAATTTTGGACTTGGGGTTGTCTGCTGTCGGGTGGGGGTTTGTCATAGGTGTTTGCATCAATATGCACAAGTGATTTCTGGCCTGGGGTATAGTTGTTGCCAAGCAGGGGAGACTTACTGGAGCAACTTGCAACCTTTCTTACATTATCTTGATGCATCTTTACTCAATCTAAGAAGACCACACCTGCATTCAGGAACCCCTCCTTTTAGCCAAGCACTTTCTGACCTTGAAGATTTAAGCACTTTCTGCAGCAGCTCCAGTGGCAGGTTCCGCAGGCATATCTGGGAGCCAAGCTGTGGGACAAGGTTAACCTCAGTCCATCTTTCACAGATAGTGATCAAGGAAGGTTGCTTATACTGTTTCCAAAGTGGGGAGAAACAGAGAAGTTAAAGAAACTCTGAACTCTAGAACCATCTTGTGGTAAAAACTGGAAATTAAACCACTGTGTCTATATTTGATTGGAGACCAAAAAAAAAAGAACATTCATTTCTTTTGGAATGACATTTTAATAGTTGCAAATTTAATGTTATAAAATGAAAATGCAACTAATACATTTAGAATTCCACTCAGGAAGATTTGCAAATCTCTGTTGAGTTTGTGATAAGTTTCTGTAGTATACGTGGAAAATATTTCTTGTTTTCAATACCTAAAGAATTCGAAGAGTACTTCTACAGCCAGACAGCTGCAGGACTATTGGTTTCCATCCTGGAGATACACCCAATTTTTTTAAAAAACTGTTTCCAGAAACCTCCTTCTTGAGCAAGTAGAGGATATGTTACAAATAAAGAATCTGTTTGTTAAACAGATGGGTGCAAATTTTACTAAAACCCAGTAAGAGGCAACCAACTGATGAAGGAGGAGGGGGGAAAAGGAAATAGAGACATCAGTTTGTTCCAAATCTTCACAACGATACAAAAACTTGCACAAACATAAGGAAAGAAAAATGTGCCTCCTAAGTGTAGTATATATTACCTTACTACTTAAAAGAAAAACCATTAAGTTTGCAGCTCACCTTGCAGCCTGCAGTATAATAACTACAGACATTGGTAGGACAGATACTCCTTCTCATGACCTGGATGCACCTGGAGGGCAGAAAAAATTGAGTTACAAGCAAGAAGAGGGTTAAGAGGAGAACCAAAAGAAGGAAATGAAAAATACAAATAATCTTTCTAGCTCTTTGGCTCTCTCTATAAAAGCAAATGCCCGCCAAATGCATTTTTGGAGATCACATAATTTCTTTAGCCCCTGGGTGGGAAATTCTGGTGTGTCTCTCAGTGATTCTCTAGAGAATCATCTTGAATCCTTTCTCTTCATAGAGAAAGCTTAGCCTAGCACACTCTGTAGCATTTATCCTTTCATGGGGCATAGCAGACTGCTGTTGCGGGGAAACAATATTTGTTTGGTTTGTTTACCTCATGTTTAACTACACAATTCTCTCAGGGACAACACGGTTAGCATATTGGTCAGATGCTTTATCTCTCTGTGGGACAAGTCAGGCTGCTCCCTTCCCCCCATCTTTCCAGTTAGACAGATGAAAATGACTCTTCTGAAGTTTTTGTAGTCTCTTGGCAAAAAGTAGTTATTTAGAATTGCTGGTCAACTTGTCTGAATTTTGTATAAAGGCCATTTAGGGACAAGACAGAAATGAATGGAAATCAACATATTCTGTTTTGTTTTTGTTTTTAAAACAAAACTTAAAGGGAAGGAGAAATTAACCCAAGACATCACTTCATGAAAGAAATCAAACAATAATTCCTTTCTGTTCCCTTCACTAAAATCACACACACACACCCTGGAAGCAACGGAGAAACAATTAATTTTTTTCAAAGCAAACAGCAATTTTATGACAGTTTCATAAATGGATATGAAAGTGTTTTAAAAACTCTGTCTCAGTACCAGAGATCTGATACAATGTTCTTTTCCACCTGAAAGAATTGTTAACAGTTTTTATATATTATTCTACAGCAGCTTTTTCCAATCTGGAAGCCTTCAAATGGATCAGACATCTCTTAATCCCAAAAAGAATTATAGGAGCATAACCACTGGAGTACTCCATTGATTAGAAGTTATGAGAGCTAACTTTGAACATATCTGGAAGCCTGCTGATTCAGTGAAGTCTGCTTTACAATATTACTGGAGAGACAATAGTTTAGATCAGGCATGGGGAATCTACATTTCTCCTACATGAAATTCTGAAATTGTCTTCTTCAAGATGATTCTCTGAAGAAATTCCAGAATTTCCCACTGGGTGGCTAAAGAAATTCTGAGGCTGAAATGCATCTAGTGCCTGCTTGCTTGTAAAGCCTCAGCTTGGTGAAGGTGCTGGCCTAGAAACCAAGAGACCAATCCTGCTTTAGACACAAAAGCCAGCTGGTAATTTTGGGCCAGTCACTCTCTCAGCCCAACATTCTTCACAGGGTTTTTGTTGTGGGGAAAAGAGAAAGAAGTACTGTGTATGTTTGTTCCCTTCAGTTACTTATGAAGTAATCAAGGTGGGATAAAAATCAAATAAATAAATAAAATATTGCTGAATTTCTCTTTATCTTCTGTGCTGGTAGATAAAGTTCATCAAAATTTAGGAGGCCACAAGTTTCCAATTCCTGACCCCTTGGCATTTAAATATAAATATAGTTTAAACACAGTTTTGGGATAGACTGGCTGATGAAGGCTGACATCCCACTCAGAACATTTTTGTAACAAGAGGAGTGCCATGGCATAACTCACTCCCCAAATCTCGAGCAAATTGTATACGGTATGTCATAATCTACTTACTTCTGAAAAAGGCTAGGGAACTGTAACACTTCTGCTGCAGCCAGAATTCCTAGAACATCTTCTTCATTCACTTCTGGTTCAGAATTGTACATGTTCTTGAGTGCAACAGCAAAGGCTTCGTCGTATCCACAGAATATGCCAATAAATGTGATTATAAATATAATAAGATGTCAGCATTACCCCTGCTCCCAAACAAAATATTTATTCAGATTGCTGTAGAATGTGTATGGAGATTCTTAATCATCCAGGTCATGGTTGTATTGAATGTGACTCCCCCCCCCCCCAAAAAAAAAAAAAAAAAAAGGCAACAGGATTTTCTTCTTGTTATTGTTTTTTCTTTGAAAAAAAATGAAGAAGCTTCTTGTATGAGAAGTGAAACATTTTCAAAGAAAAAAATAAATAAAGTCCAGTTGCCTTTTGGGGAAAAAGTACCTTTGAGATTATTATAAAACTATCACTATATATACGTTAGTTGCTCCCATCATCAATGATTTTAAATAATAGATGGATACCAAGAACACCTTTGTCAGTCACCTAGGAATTCTAGACAAAAACAGATCCTGAAAAGACTGCTCAATATTTGTGATATCTAGCGAACATAAAACAATATAGACTGTTGTTGCGAGACATAAAATACAAGTCGGCCCTGAGCTCAGTATAGCTGTTTCCATGCAAGGAGTCTGAGGAACAGATTGAATTCATCCTCTCCCAAGTATTATTAGTATCATATAGCAGTAGCAATAGCACTTATATATCACTTTATAGTGCTTTAAAGCCGTAAGCAGTAAACAGAGTCAACTAAGCAGTAAACAGAGTCAACATATTGCCCCCAACAATCTGGGTCCTCATTTTACCCATCTCTGAAGGATGGAAGGCTGAGTGAACCTTGAGCGTGGTGGGATTTGTACTGCCAAATTGTAGGCAACTGGCTGCAGAAGTAGCTTTGCAGTACTGCACTCTAACCACTGTGCTACAGAGGCTCCTATATGCTTGTCATCAGGATAGGTATGGGGCACTCATGGCTTTCTAGATATTAGACCTGTTTCCATGAATATCAACCAGCAAAGTTAATGATCATAGATGGGAATTATTTGGTTCCAGATACAGGTTGTCCTACAGTGACAACAGTTTATTTAGTGACTGTTCAAAGTTACGATGTCACTGAAAAAAGCGACTTAAGACTATTTTTGATACTTATGACCATTACAGTATCCCCCTGGTTATGTGATCAAAATTCAGCTACTTGGCAACTAACAAGTATTTATGACAATTGCAGTGTCCCAAGGTCACATTATCCCCTTTTGCAACCTTCTGACTAGCAAAGTCAATGGGGAAGCCAGGTTCTCTTAAAAACTGTTCTAGCTTAACAGTTGCAGTGATTCATTTAACAAATGGTGCAAGAAAGGTCATAAAATGGGGTGAAATTCACTTAGCAACTGTCTCATTTAACAACAAGAATTTTAGGCTCAGTTGTGGTCGTAAGTTGAGGACTACCTGTATTTACTATTTTTTAAAAGTTTTTTTAAAAAATAGTTTTAAAAGACTCTAGAAGATGAAGTAGGAAAAGATTTAAAAATTACTAGTCAGTATCGGTACTACAATGAGAGATGTAGCCTTTTCCATTATAGTGGCCTGTGAAACACCTTCATATTTTTGGCAAATAGTCAATTTATAGAGTAAGATAGTTTGCATTACCAAACCGAGTGACATCTTGATCACTGATCTCCAGAGCAATGGTGACTTTTGGCAATTTTTCCTTCTGTTGGCAGAATTCATCTTGCTTACGACCAGCTAGCAGACAGCATTTATAACAACGGGTTTCTGCTAAAAACATTGGAAACACAGGAAATATGACACTATAAAAAGGCAGCATACATGGTCTATTCAAGGCAATGGTAAACAGAGAAATGTCTAAATCATTTATTTTTCATTAATATATTTTGTCCACAAATATACTAACAGCTTAATAGTTCATGATAGTTCAATTGTTACTTTCAAAGAACTAAACATTTTTCTAAGATTTTCTATCTTAGAACATTGAGAAGAGAGAGAAATGTAAAGATACTATAGGCAAATACCAACCCTATTTTACTCCCTGATTCCAGCTGGAAATTATGATTATAGATTTATGACTTAGAGCCAATAAGTAACCATGAAATTTTCTGGCTGTAAACCATTGTGAATCCAGTAAAATAGAAGATGCCATATATTAAGACCCCAGTGTCTTAATAAATTCTAAAGACATATAAAAATAAATTTTCTAACATCTATCAATACCTTTTTTAGATTTCAATATGCTTCCTGTGCTTGGGGAATGGCTATGCTGTGTTGCTTCAGCAAGAAGTTGGGAAAGGACGTGAGATTTAAATAAATACATTCGATGAAGTTCCCATTCAAAGCCCAAGCAGTCCAAAGTTACATCTGAAGAAAGAGATGAAAACTAGTTAAAAGCCACAGCTAGTTCACTGAAGATGAAAAATCAGTCATGCAGCTTATACAGTATATATCAATTCAGACAGCTTACCTGGTTCCATGCCTTCTGTGATCTTCTGTGTATAAGAAAAAAGCATTTGATTGGGCAATCTTTGGTGGGAGAATATCCTTAGTGGAAAAGAAATGAATGATAAAACCATGATTTTAAGGCGCTTAATTTAATTAAAAACCATAACATATATATAATGCACCGTAAATTAAATTTCCCAAACCAGAGGAATCAGGACTGCAATTGTGTGGGTCATACTGGCAGGGAATTTAGAAGGTACAGACCCAACTCATCTGAAAGATTGGACTAAAGTGAAAAATAGTGATATTTTTCATCTGAACTTAAATTACCTATATAATGCAGTAATAATGTAAAATGACCTGTGTAAATCTCTCTGGGTATGAGAAAATTAGCCCTATGAGTGGCAAGATTATAGGAGAGTGCAGTAGCACTTGGCTAAATTCTTATCAATGTCTGTAACTTAATGTTCACCTGACATATGCTATATACAAAATAAACTGATTTTCCAACTTTGTTTCCACCAATCAATGAGAACCAATGACAGCTTACTTTGAAACTAACCCAGGAACTAATGATGATTTTCCATAAACAGTCGCATATTGGTCAGCCAAATGCATGTATTATGTCAAATACATGATGATGTATGTACATGCTATTATGCATATGGGCAACATCTTATACATCAGTATTTTTCAAACTTGGCAACTTTAACATGTGGATTTCAATTCCAAGAGCTCTCCAGGCAGCAGGAGTTGAAATCCACATATCTTAAAGTTGCCAAGTTTGAAAAACACTGACATATGAAATTTTCCCAACTTCCTTCTGCCTTCTGTTTCAAATTCCAAAATGTCTATTTAGAAGAGCAGAAGTTTGGCAATGTTTAGCAATATATTATCTATATAAGTAGGAAGTATATTCTTACTACTAAGCATAATGAAACCCAAATTTTTGGTCGTTTGCATATATGGTATATTACTTTCTTCAGCATCTATAAGCCAGAAATAAGCTATTAATCATTTCCATATTGAATCATTTGATGCAGGATCATACAAAAAACTACTTCTGACTCTTACCTGGGTCTGGGTTTAACTTGTGGACACATACTTGCAAAAGATTGGGCACTAGATTCATCGAGAAGTTCTGCACCTGTTTTCCAGGACCCAAATTCTTCTCCTAGAGGCACAGAGCTATCCACTGAACAGTCGGGGAGAAAAATGCAAGGAAGCATGTCAGTAACTATAAGATAGCACCAATATTTACTGTGTATGCCATTAATTCAACTGTATGATCTGAAAGGGAGAGGCATTTGTGTTTCTTCAACATTACTTTATACCATTCTCTTTGCTAATGGAATCCTTAAGCTTGCCTGCAGATAGCTAGGCTAAATGCCTGAAAATAGGTGAGAATGAATGGATTTTTACAGCACAATGAACCATGAACCAACCAACCACATTGTACCTCTGTATAACATTTAAACTCAGGCCATGTAAGTAGTTTATGGTTCTCTTTTTTTATGGCCAACCCAGAAAGCTGGCTTGGCCATTTACTAATTACTTTTGATTGTAATTCTATGTTATTGTTTCCTAGAAATATTTCTATTTTATAGTTTTATAGTTTTTAATGTTGTAAACTGCCCAGAGTTCCTTCGACCCAGAATGGGTGACAAATAAATCTGATAAATTTTGTGGTTTCCCACTTGACATGTAAGGAAGTGTACAATTTAAATGACAAATATTCCTAAAAAAATAAAATATAGAAATTCATAAAGCAAGCAATTCCACAAAACAACAAATCTTGACAGTTCAAAAGACCTTCTGATCTGGGGGAGAAAATCAGGTCTTTAGCACTTTATACAAGTCAGGCAAGCAGGATCAGGCCAGCTCAATATCCAGGAGGAATTCAATTTTATAGGGCAGGAATTTGATATTGTTAGTTGAATGATCAAAGTAAGTTATCTAAACAAGCCATAAGGACTCGTCTATAGATGTGATTTCTATTTTCTATCTAATTTCAAATCCTTGTATAGTGAAGCAAATATCCCTAGTTCCTCATCATACTTTATTTCTCTATCCCTTATTGTTCCTAGTAATTTTTTTTGCTCTAGCTCAGGTACATCTACAACATAAAAAGGGATTGGGGTTCAAACACTTGATTGTAGTTACTGTCTTGACTTTTTATACCACCTCACTGCAATACCCAGAATTGGATACAATAGTCCAGTATGATTTGATCCCTACAAAGTACAGTTGAGCAATTAGTTCTCATTATCTTGAAATAATGCTTCTATTGCTGCATTCTAAGGTTCCACTGGCTGAGTGCACAAGGTTTAGTTATCCAGTAAGACCCCTAAATTCTTCACTCATGCATTACATGAGATCTCCTCAATTCTGTACTGTTATACTGTTTTTCTTTTCTGATGTACTTATTCTTGCCACTTTAACGTTCAACTCTGTTAATACCACTGTGAGTTATTATGAATTGGGTGGCCTTGTAAATTTAGATAAAAATGTTGTCCTTTGAGGTGCTAGTCGACTCCCCTAGCTTGGCAATTATCTGTACATTTGATTGCATTTCCCCAAATGAGTTCCAATTCTCTTGAATAGCACAAGGCAGAAGATGAGCCCCAGGGGACATCACTCAATACACAGTCATGATATAAGAAGCCATTGAGTGAACTTGTTCAACCAGCTGTGAATGTACTGAATCACTTGTCCATTTTGTACATGTTTTCACAAGACTGTCATGTGAGATTCCCTGGCCCTTTACTGAGATCAGGTTATACTATGTCCACAGTATTCCTTTGGTTTTTCTAATTAGTAACTCTGTCATAGAAGGATGCCTGGTAATGTGGGCATTCTTTTCCCTGTGCTCATAAATGCAGGCCTCGACAATCTGTTCTGATAATTTGCCCAGCACAGAAGTTAACTGGCCTGTGGTTTCCCGATCCTCTTTTCTGAACATCTAGTCTTAAGTTGATCTTTTATATAGATTTCTGACAGTTCAGTGGCATTTTTCAAAATGTATATAATTACAATAGCATTTTCTACCAAATCTTTACAGGTAGTCCTCAATTTAAAATCATTCATTTAATGATGGCTCAAAGTTACAATGACATTAGAAAACATGACTTATGACCGGTTTTCACATAGATGACCATTGCACCATTTCCAAAGTCATGTGATCACACTTAGGGAACTTGGCAATGAGCATGTATTTACAACAATTTCAGCATCCCAGGTCATGTGATCATCATTTGCAACCTTTTCAGCCAGCTTTCAACAAGCAAAGCCAAGTGGGGGGAGAGCCAGATTTGCTAAAAAAACTGCATGTTTTGTTTAACACAATATTTATTAGCTTAACAACCATGGCAAAAAGATGGTAAAATAGGGCATGACTCACTTGCTAACTGTCTTCCTTAGCAAAAGAAATGTTGGGCTCAATTGTAGTAACTCAAGGACTACCTGCATATGTTTTACTTCTCTGCTTCACATAGTATATGAACTCGTGCATCATAAGTTGTTAGCAAATGAAGGGTAAAACAAATACATTTCTTATTGTGGAATCTGAGCCCAGCCAGTATTTCTAGTTATCACCTTACCAGTCATTATTTTCAGCAAGCTATTATGGAGGCCATCTTGCTTCACTTTATCACTCTGTGAAATTCCTAGTAAGTCACAGGATGAAGTGAATGGAAATTGACAGCGATTGGTGGGTCCTGCTTGATTGCGGAAGAAACGTTGTTTCATGGGTCCTGAAATCTTATACAAAAGCATTTTTAGCCCATTACCTTACTTAGCATTTTATCCAAGGAGATTGATTGACTGCTCTATCAAGGAAATAATTAGTCAATCCAAATTTCAAAGGCAATATGGTAAGGTCCTAGAAGGAAAATAGAGTGTTGCTTCTTGCCCTTATTTTATTATTTTCTTTAGATAAACTGGTTTTCTGTGTTGAAAAAAAGTTGCTGGATTAAGGTCCATTCAGATATCTCAGTCTACTTCCCCCACCCTTCATGTTTCAGCCATGACAGATGGAGATAATGACAATTGTTGGGCAACTGTATTTTCACTGAAGAAAAATTGAAAGTGAATTCTTTATAATATTGTTAAACAAATCTGAGACTACCAAAATTTTTTGAATGGAATGTCTGCTGTGCTTTTATGTAAGAGGGCTTACATAATAACACACCCTTCCCCTAACTCTAGAACAGGAGTCTCCAACCTTGACAATTTTAAGACTTGTGCACTTCAACTCCCAGAGTTCCTAAGCCAGAGTTGAAGTCTACAGGTCTTAAAGTTGCCAAGGTTGGAGACCCCTGCTCTAGAAAATTAAAACTGAGCCAAAAATTCTCAGTGATAATGTGGGTGATAATGTGGTATGAATTCTCAGTGATGTGGGTGGGTGAAAGGCATTGGGAGGCTAGACATAGACCTTTGTGAAGCAACAAAGATACATCTTGACAAGGTGATTTAGCTGTAATCAACAGTTGTTAGAAAGTAGGTTGGCAACACAAGCATTCCAATGAATACTCTAATTTCAAATGAGAAATCTATATTTATCTAATTTATGGCAGTAGCACCCTTAACCATTTTCTTGAGCTTCTTTATCCAGAAGGCAAGAGGCTTGCCTCTTTTGTAAAATCATGGCAGTCTTCATCTGTTCATTGTTATTTCTTTTGTCGGTATGAAATATAATATTTGCAGGATGATCTAGGACATTCATTTCAAACACATGCTGGTATCTCCCTTATGTTATGTGAGCTTTGCCTGCTCTAATGGCAATGTGCATTCCAGTTCTTAACAGTGAAAAGTCAACTATAAAATATTACTAAGCTATGCAGCTGTGTGGGGGAAGTTAACAAAAAGTTCATCTAGAAAGAGAAATAAATAGGGAGGAACAAACTAAAACTTGCTGGAAAGAGAGATGAGAAAAACTGGTTCATATATCATGCTAGCCATATGATTTATTTTTGGCTAAGCATATTGTCTGAACCCAGAAAATGTGATTTATTATTAATCATAATTAAGCAAACCATGGCTTACTATTATATTATTGAATGCCACTAATCTTGATGACAAGAAATATAATGGAGAAAGACAGTGAACAAACAAACAAACCAAAAACTGAAGGTCGCAGTGAAAGAAACAAGATTTCATGAAAATCTAATCCTGAATGTAAAGAAAAAGATTCTGTAATTTTGAGGAAATGGAACTTGAAATGCAGGGGATCTATCAGTCAAGGAATTGAGAGTTGGGAGCAAAAATACAGGATAATGAATGTTTAATATTGATTTTAAATATTGGCTGAATTATATTTTCTCCTTCCAACAGAGTAGTTAACTGAAGCACATACTCTTGTAGCTTAGCTTTTGCAAGTAAATCTTGTACATATATAGGAATAATATAGTAGAATCTTTACTTCATGTAAGTCAAATAATTGTTCAATTATAAATATGATAAAGCTTTTAATATCCGAACCCAGATAATCTCTGGATGGCATCATACGCACAAGCGCACTGTGGCCTGTACACCTCAGTTTATAACTCTAATGGAAGAATCTCAGGTAAGTAAGGGGTCATCTAACAGTCCAGATTAAGGCAGTGCTAAGAAAGAACAATTGAATTTTAGGAGAGTACAATGTCATGAATTTGGAGCAGATATTAATCTCATTAATTTGGAGCAGATATTCTACAGCAGTCAGTGTCTTGTTTTCTTTCAATAGCATTGTCACCAGAGATTACACTTACCTTTGCTATTTCTTTCTCAGATGGTGAAAGTCCTCCCAGAGATACAAAGGGAGCTGATAGCAGATAACTAAAAGTTAAAAAGGTATAATCAATGCCATACCAAGGAAAGCTGCACAGGTAAAACTTTGCCTCCCTCTCAAAAGGATACAATTATTTTCTTTACATAAAGTACAGCATCCCATGCAAAAACAAATGAAAATTTTGTCCTCTACTCTTTTACTGTCATGTACTTTATTTTACCTGAAAGTGGGACATTTGCTAAGTAGATGGAAACAGTATCTTGCGAGGAGTTGACCCAGTCATCATGACATATATCATTAGATGTCTTTGCCTTATTCATTCTGTTAAGGTGCAAAGAAAGCCCTCTTACGGCATAGCCTTGCCAAAATCTCCCCAAAGCTTGCTACCAAATCATAATTTTAACATGTACTGAATAATCATATTAACTGTACTGAATAGTTAAACACTAATTTAATTCATTAAATATCATTTGCATTTAAATGACAATAAATACAATTTAAGTCTGATCCTCCTTTAGTCAGGGGAGCACAGAACTCAAACAGAAAGTGTGAGGAAAAACTCTGAGGCAGAGTTCCTGGCTGAGGAATTCTGGGAGTTGAAGTCCACCTATCTTAAAAGTTGTTTAGGCTCCATGGCAAGAGTCTCCAACCTTGGCAACTTTAAGCCTGGCAGACTTCAACTTCCAGAATGCCCCAGTCACGTGGGACATTCTGGGAGTTGAAGTCCTCCAGGCTTAAAGTTGCCAGAATTGGAGACCCCTGATCTACGGAAGTGGGACGCTATGGCCCCTTTATGACTGTGGACTTCAATTCCCAGCATGGCTGGCTCAGGAATTCTGGGAATTGAAGTCCACAAGTCATAAAAGGACTATAGTTCCTCACCCCTGCTGTAAAACATAATCCACATCCTATGAAATGCCTGGAATCTTGTATCACAGCCTGTCTCAACTTGGTTGTCTTCAGTATGCTGGACTTCATTCCCCATCATCCTTAGTCATGCTATCTAAAACTAAAGGGGGTTAGCTGAACACTCTAGAATGGTATTCTGTTGAAGAAGGTGGATCTGCTAACAGACATGCTAGATAGAAGCAAACAGGAACAAATAGAAGTAGTCCTCAACTTACATAGTTCGCTTAGTAACCGTTTGAAGTTACAATGACACTGAAAAAAGTGACTTATCCTTTTTCACACTGATGACTGTTGCAGAATCCTCATAGTCATGTGATTTACATTCAAATGCTTGACAACTGACTCACATTTATGACAGTTGCAGTGTCCTGGGGTCATGAGATCACCTTTTGCGATCTTCTGACAAGCAAAGTCAATGGGAAAATCTAATTTCCTCAACAACTGTGTTACTAATTTAATAACTGCAGTGATTCCCTTAACATATGTGGCAAGAAAAGTAGCAAAATGGGACAAAACTCACATAACAAATATCTCACTCAGCAGCCTAAACTTTGGGCTCAGTTGTGATAGTAAGTTGAGGACTACCTATACCAAGAAGCAATTTTCTTTCCCATCCATTTGCCCGTTCCAAACTTATTTTGGTTGTATCAGCATCTACTTACTGACATGCTGTTTTATCTGAATTTGGCATTTCCGGAACAAAGGAAGAAATACGAAACAAGTCTGCATGATTCTTTCTTTTCCCATAAAAATGCCTGTAGTGAGCCATTTGGCAAGAAGTTCAAAAATGCTACACTAGTAATTGTTAACACTCAGGTGGAATAACCAAAAATTGCTGATGAGAAGCTTCCCAGCCCCTTCCAATTTTATTTTCACTACTCTCCTTCAAAAGAAGAAGATGTCCAGTATCAATATAATAGATGAATGAGAGGGTCTGCATACACTTAAGTCAGCATTGTGACACCTTACATCACTGTGGCATCACAATAAAGCTTCAGCAGTTCTTTCATTTCTGATTCAAAGCTAGGAACAAAGTTAATACCACATAAGTTCTCTAAGGGCAGGCATCCTAGAAAGATGGTGGATGTTGTTGATATACAAATACAGAAAAGTACACCAATTATCTCCCTGTTGCCAATGAATAAATAAGCAAGCAATATAGAAACCAATGGAATGTATTCTTTAAAAAATTATCTCTGTCTCTCCTTCCCTCCCTTCTCTACGACTAATAGCTCTCCTTTCTATAAGCATTAAGCAAACATGGGGACATTGCATATCCTTGATCCACTTCCTGTTCAGAGTTTAATCATTTGCTAAACGTTCCAGTTACTCTCATTTTAATCTCCCTTTGTGCCTCTCTGATCACATTCAGTAACCAAACCTTTTGTATATTTGCACAAAAAATCCCTAATTCAGAACTACTTTGTCTAAATTAACAAATTTAATTTAGCTCCTGCTAGAGCTGGGGGACTGGACTACAAAACCTCCAAGATCCCTTCCAGCTCTATTCTGTTCTGTTCTGTTCTATTCTATTTGTTCAATAAACCTTTTTTCATATGTTTATCTATTTCCGGTGACCTGCTGAAGAACAAAAGATCTGGTCTGCAAAACCCTGTCTGATATAAAGCACTTCCCAGTTTTGCATTATTGCCATTTCTGACCACTTTTAATCAGAATTCTGCCAAACCTACTTCCGGGAAACTTCAATGAATCTTGTTGTAATTTTTGTGTTCAGTTTTGTTCCCTTTCCCTTTGCAGAACAAAACAATAAGGACATTAGTCCTGTTCTCAGGCACAGATCCAATGTTGCAGTGTTCATGTGCACATCCTTTTTTTGTGTGTGTATTATTCCAATTTTAATATTTGGGCTGCTATTCTAAAAGCAGACCATGTCTTCTTCTTCTTCTTTTCATTTCTCCAAATACCCTTTTCATCTTCAGGTTTACCTTTTGTGAAAGTTTCTTACAGGCTTTATGACTTCCCTCTCCGCTATCTTTTTCTTGTGTTTTTCTAGGAACATACTTTTTTTTTTTTTAACAAATTTTATTCAGTTTTTCACATTAAAAACAAAAATCTCTTTTTAGTGGACAACATATTTCCGGATCATCACCTTTACATACAAATATGACAGCAATTATACATTCATATATGCATGCTTAATTCTATTAATACCTTTTCCATTCCAAATTTTCAGTAAGGAGAGAAACAAACACATTAATTCTGGCCTCTTTCGTTAATCTCAATCGAAACATCTTTTTGTTTCATTTCAATTATTTCAAATATAATCCTTTAATATTTATTTAAAAAATAAAAATAAACAATATGTGTTTGCCTAATAATAATATAAAAAAGTTACCAATGTCTCTCCTTGCTTTTAATAGTCTGTATTAACTTATTAATTTAGTTGGTTCTTTAGTCTGTCATAATACCTTTCCATTACACTTTCTAGAATTTTATAAATTCTAGATTAAGACCAATTTTAACACTAAAAAACAAACAAACAAGTATAGGTTTCCCCCTTTTTACTGCTTTGAGTGTGACACCTCAATGATTAAAATATACCTTTATTCTCTCATCTTGATTCCCAATAAACCATTATTTTTAAGAAGTTACAATAATAATCATTACATCTTTTCATTTGGATTCCGCAGCATATTTCCCTCCCTTAATTTTAATAAGAGTTATCAGTATCTATATTACCCTATTTTCTAAATATTTTTAATTGCAGAAATATTCTTTTTACCCCTTGTCATCCTGCAGAATCCCCTTTTTAATTCATCAACCATTATCTCTGAAGAGACAATTTCTTTTCAACATTTTACTATTTCCGTATTTCTTTATTTCATGCACCTGTTTCTTACTGCTTCTCCTCCCCCTCTTTTCCCCATTTCTTTTCTCATTCCAGTTTACATCCCTCTCTTCCTTAATATCTTCCTTTCCCCTTTTCTGCTGGGTCTTTCTGCCTTTCCTGACTTCACAGGTATTCCCCCTTTTGATTGCCTTCTTAAATCTCAACTTTTTAACCTTCCTTCTTTCCCCTCTTCTTTGTAGCGTTCTTTGTGTTAATTGTCCATTTAAGATGTCTTCTCCTTGAGTCAATTCCTCCTCCTCTGAAGCTCTTTCTTCTTGTTCTTCAATCGCCATTTCCATTTTTTCTAACACAGAGCAAAGTAATTCACCTCTTTCCTGTAGTAATTCTCTCATATTTTTAAGTTCCATTTTTAATTCCCGAAGAGATATCATCATTACACATATATCTTGTATTTTATGATCATTAAAGTCCACAAAAAATCACTTTCCTTCTTTCTTCTTTCAATTTTCTAAAGTTCTCAATTATTCCAGCCCAGGGTCTATACCAAAAACATCAATAAATTCCACAGTCAATCTTTCTTTGCTTTTTCCTTTATTCTGGTTCTGCTTTCACTTTCTAAGATTCTTACTTTGTTTCAATATTTCTTTAATGTTATATCCACACAAGTTCATTCAGAAACAGGATGTTTCCCTTTTGTTTGAGCTCAAGTTTTTGTCAAAAGGTGGCACTCTCCCTTATACAAAGTCTTCACCTTTTCCCCCTATTTTTTTATTTAGGGTTTTTAAAACCTCAATATTCCAGCACAGTCCAGTCTCCAATTTGTAAACTTTATTATTATAATTTTTTGACAATCTTAAGTCCAGCTTTGTTTTATGCCTGTTTATTGCCAAAATATTTTAGTCCAATTTAGTTAAATCTTTAGTTCTGGCTTCTTCCTTTCCCGGTTCGAAGCCCCACTTAGCTGTCAAAAATACTTTCTTATATTTTTTCCTGTCCCTTTGTAATTTCGCCACTCAGTTTTCTTTTCTTAAAAATTCTATGTTACCTTAATCCCAGGGTACTTTTGTTTAGTTGCATTGCCCAGTTGACCCAGTTCAGACATTATCCACCTCTTTCTTCCCTCCTGCACAAATCTTAATCCATCTGAGTCTGGATTTAGACTTAATCCACCTCCTCTTCGGGGTGGCCATTTTAAACCACCGCTGCAGTCATCTTTGGGGGGAAAAAATCAAGCTAAGGGGGGGAGATGTGGATCCCCTCAACCTGGCTTGTGGCTTCCCCTTACTCCGTCACCTCTCCAAGGCAGCTTCAGCCCCTAATCGTAATAATCAGGGCTCTCCAACGAAAGAGCACGAACCATAGCCACAGAGAGTCGCAATCTATGGTCCGTCAGTGAGGAGGCTCCCAGGAACATATCTTTGAGTTCAACCTTTCAGTGTATAATTCCTGTAAAACTCTCTTTTTGGCATTGTCTCATTTCAATTTCATCCCAAATAATTTGATTTTTTTTCATTCACTCTGCTGGAGCTGCCTTGTATGCTGGCTTAGAATGCATGCATATACACTACGGAAATGTATTAAGGAAGAAACACTGGATCCAATGATGCTTATATCTGAATACATGAACCATATTTAGGTATAAGTATCATTGGATTCAATGATACTTTGCACTTGCATATGGATTGTAGACTTTACCACTGCATGAGATTCAATTCACAAACAACTTTTCTCCCACTTTCATTTTCTCTTACTGTTTAACAGTGGCAACAGATGAAAAAAGAGACAAACTGGCATATTCCTATCAGCAATATAAATCTAATTTTTTCAGAAAGTGCTCCAGGGAGCGTGTCTTCATAAGAAACTAAATGAGATTCAGTAGAATCTCTGTGCCACTTTTAGGTGAGTCTCGAACATTTCAGCTCCTTTGTGCTGGAACTGACAAATGTTCTAAGTGATCTGTGATGGCATAAAGGTGTCTGATAAATCTTTTTAATGAGAAATAGGAAAATGCTTCCAAAGTGGTAACCATGCCTTATCTGAAGATGTCTGATTGGCAGTATCAGTACAAAGAGACTTGCTTGAATCAACATTATTTTCTGAACAATTTTTACCCCAGAGGTATAATTGCAATAAACAATGAACTTCAGGACCACCATCAGTGAGCTATTGGACAGTATTACTTGGTCTGATGTATGGATGCTTGTGTGTTTTTAGGGGCGGGGAATTTGAGCAGGTGTTGGGGGATGTTTGGGGATTGTCATGTGTGTATGCATATTGGGTCTGGTCTCTGGGTTTTATGTGAATTTTGTTGTATGTATACTGTGTATATATGTACAATGACAATAAAGAATTCAATTCAATTAACATATAATAGTACTTCCCTTTTCTTTTTTTGTTTTAATTCTTCTAAGATTTTTTTCTTTTATCCCAAAACAGCATTAAAAAAAACCACCCAACCCTAAATTCTTAGGTTTGAACTCAGCTAAAGACTCTCAGACAAATAACAGCACACAATTAGATAAGAATCTTTATTGCATACTAGGAAGCAGCCACCCATAAAATTGACTACCTTTGGTCAAGTCCAATTCTGGTGCTTCTTTGTCCTACCTCTCCCACCATTGTTTAATTGACTTTTGTCCACATTTCTTGGGCATATAGCTAGCTGACTGTTGGTTGTTGACCTAATTAACATCTCTGTCCTGAGAATATCTCTGGTTTGCAGCTTAAATTCCACAAAAGGCCAAGATGTCAAAGAACTTGATTGGTGATTATCTGCTCATCTCTTTTCTTGTTCCTATTAATTCTCTTAAATCAAGAAGAAACACATTATTGCATCCTGACAACATTTTATTCTGCCCATTCTTGTAAGTTAATAACATCACAATGCTCCATTTATAAGGTTAATTAAATGGATGCAGATTTGTCATTAAATATTGTGAACAAAAGCAAAAATAGATGCTAAATATAGTACAGTATAATTCAAATATGTCAAAGGAATAATAAATATAATTTACCATTCACAATAAAGAGCTTTAGACTAGTTTTGTGGATATACTTTAAAATCCCATAAATGGACTATTCTTGACAGAAGTTGTAATTAAATTCATCTGGCACCAATGTGCCTTCATCCTACCCAAGAATATCAGTTTTGTATTTAAGTATCATTGGCATTCTTAGGGCAACAATTTAAGAAACCCAGGGTAGCTTTGGAAGTGAAACTAAAGCTTTCATTCTGTGCATACCACTATGGAAATTATTCTCACTGCTTTCAAATGGGTTTAGCTTAGAATTAGGTCACTCAATGGTTCCATAAGAGAGTGTCCAAAATGTTCATACCACAGTTGTATTTGGATTCAACTGATGATTTTCTAGCTAAAATTTATTATAACTAGTTCTGCAGCAGGAAAATATCTTAGTAGAACCTACGACATTCAACATGTACATTATTAAATGTAATTGCTTAAACATTTTTAAAAAATGAAAATAGCATAGTAAAGTAGTTTTGAGTGTATTAGAATGGGGGGGGGGGGGTTTGCAAGTTTCAATCCACTGTCAGACAAAGAAGTTTATTGTATGACTTATGTCAGTCTCTCTTTTAACCTAATCTATTTTACAGAACTATTTGGGGACATAAGTTCCTGAATGAAACTTGTAATATATGTCTCTCCTCTTTTCAGAATCACTTCACACTTTTTTAAAATAATAGATACCAGGAGTTAGAAAAACATTCCAGTGACAACAGAGTTAAGATGAATCAATAAATGATATCCATGGATCTTAATATTGGCAAAAAGTAAGTATAAAATGACCCAGAAATTAGTCCAAAAAAAAGTACATACACAAGTACTATGAATTAACTTCTGCAGAATTTGAACTATTTGGAAGTTTCAATGAAAGATTGTAGAAAAACTTCTATTGGTATAAAAACATGAGCATAGAATAATTCCTATTTTTCCACGGTAAAATGCTTGCTGTACATGCATTATGTTACCTGAATTGTATAGTGTTAAATTAGGACATTGGGACTAAATCTTCCATTTGGTATTATTATAAAATTAATTTTAAAATGATAATAGCATAATCCCAAATGTCTGTTCTAAGTAATTTGAGGTCAGTAAGATTCAGTCTTAGAAAAGCAGATGGGACTGAGGTCTCATAATCCTGCTGATGGAAACTGTGTTAATTTAGTTTTTCAGTTTATCCTTAGTAAAAATCCAAGACAAAGATATATGTTCCCTTCTCAGTCATTTTTTGTTGTTGGATCCACTTAATGCCCCATGCCTTTAATTTTCTTCTTCAGAGTAAAGTAGTTTTAAATATACAAAGGATACCAAAGTGGTTCATCTATAAAATCAAGCACTGTAACAAATTCTAATTTTTGTCTTATCTGTTTTTTTTATCACTTCTTCTTGTTTAATAGGATTAGAATTTTCCTCTGAAGGATTACTATTATGATTATATTTATCAAATTGCAAACAACATCACTTAGAGTGGCATTTGTGAGAAACGGTTAAATCAAAAAGCTGTTCATACCACAACTGTTGGTTGTTCTCTGCAAGCAGTTGCTTTGTTTACTAGATTAATAAAATAAATCAGAATAAACAGTATAAACCTGATATAAAGCAGGCTGCCTGTGAAAGCATGAACATTGAGGGCCCTACCCGCACACTAGTGTCACTGCCCAAATCATGGCACTTTGTTGTTCATACATACTTACAAAATATAACTGTGGTGAGAAAATCTTTCAGTATCCAACTGCACACACAAAGACATCCAATCTAAAACCCCGACACTGCAAATTCTAACTTCTAGACCGCAAGCATTTAATTTCCTGACTGCAAATGCTTAAATGTATTGGGTGGAAAAAGAAAGACAGGTTACTGGAAACCCCCTCCCTTTCCCACTAATGGATTCAATGTGTGGGCATTATAAAGAAGAAGAAAAGTAAGCAGGACCAGTTTTTAAACCACATGTTTCTTCCAGTGATAATTAATATCATCTTTGTAGCTCAGTTCCATAAAATATTGTCATCTTCTAATGACACAGACTCTTCTATTTATTGCATTTTTCCTGAATCAAACCATGGTGAGTTTCTCCCAGGGTGTCCACTGAATTAGATTATAGAATGTGTGCTGTGCTCACAAGGATCCTTCCTGTCTCTGGAATTTAAATATAGTTTGGAAAGTTGGGTTTTGCAATCTTTTATCCATCCCTCTTTCTGGATTGAGTGTATCAGTTCAGATTAAACAGCAGGTGCCAGAAGACAAAAAGGACAAAGAGAGAGAAGTAACCCATCGAGAAAATGTTTCTGGATCCCAGGCCTTTGGCATTGCAGTTATTTGAGTAGCAGCAGTAAACGCTCACTCCAGGAGCTTGTGAACTTCCTCGCCAGGCTCGGTCACAGAATGACCTATATGAGCAGGACTTCATAATGCCACCTAGAACAGATTCAGAGACAAATCTAAGATATTTACTATCCATGCTAATCTGCTCCTTTATCTTATTAGCCTGAATTAGAACATCTTGGCTCTTTGAAGTGCTTATCTGAGGGAGGGACAGTTCAAGGAAGGAATAACTTTAAGGACATTTTGCCCTTCTCTTGCATTTTGTTTTATTTACATCAAACACAGATGGATCTGTACAAAACTACAAACCTTTTTTTTTTAATATAGAAAAAAGTAGAACCTTTCATGCACCATTGGGCTACTTATAAGTAGAAAATCCTTCTTGCTAACTGAAGTTTCAGATAAACCATTTATTTATTATTCATCAATCTTAACAACAGATAAGTCATTTATTCTTACAGAATGACTTTTTTGTAAAAGAGGAAAAAAGTGAACATTCTATCCATAGGCAGACATAAATCCAGTCATTGTGCAAAAGGTATATTTGGAATTTATCAACAATGCTAATGATAAAACATGAATGGCTTCCAGTTTTGATATTATGTTCAAAATTTGATTCCATTTCTTGCTCTTGAGCCAACAACAGCAATACTGACATATTCTTCTGCTGTTTGACACACTTTGAATTTAACCAATTTAACTTCAGATGGTGGTTATTATAGAGCACTTACTTGATTGTCCTCTGATGATTGCACAAGCATCAGAATGTCCTGGACATTGTTCAGAGCCTTGTTGGTTACACTCCTCATTACTTGCACCTGCACACGTATAGCACTGCAGCCCTTCACCTGATATTATTATATACATAAAAAAATGAATTGCTTTATTTGCAGTGAAAACAAATCAGCTTTGATTCTTTCTACTAGGATACAGTTTTAACTACAGTAGAAACATCTGATAGCAGTAATGTTAGTGATTTCAGTCATTTTCAAGAAGGCAGTTATGGTTTCCCCTTGATGGAAGAATAGCCTCACTATAAATATTTTAATATATTTCCAACATTAACTCTCAATAAATAAAAAAGAACCCTATGTTCTTGAAAATTCAAAATTGTATCATGCAATTCTTTGTAAAGTTCAGTCTAGAAAAAAGCACAAAAAACTAAACCCTAATCATGTAAATTTCAAGATTTCAACAGGATAACTTCTTTTTCCTTTTACATCTGTAGTTATGAATTCTGAGGAGGGAATTTAGATACTTAGCCACTACAGACCTTAAGTAACAAAGTATTAGTTCCATACTTCATTTACAAGTTTGTGTGCACACACATATGTAAAGCTGTAATTAAGAAATAGGAATTTTCTCCAAGAAGAAATGTTAATTTATGTTTAAAATAATTGAAGTTATCCAGTTAGACTCCTCTTGAATCTCAAAGATGGAAAAGAAAAGACCAGTGGAAAGTAATTGGTTATTAACTATTCTAAGCTACCTTAAAAAGAATTATTATTATTTGTAAATCTGGAATTTTTAAATCCTGAATTATGGTAAGTGAGAGAAGAAACATGGAACAAAATTACTTACTTTCTATGGTGAAAAGAAAGCTGAGAAGGACGAAGCTGATGAATGGCTTCATCATGGAGAGCCAACAAAAGTATTGTTAGACAAAACAACTGATTGTCATTTACGCTCTAATGCTTATTCAGCATAGTTAATCCTCTCTAGAGGATCATGTAGGGGCTAAATGGTGCAGGGTATACTGTAATCTGTTTTTTTTTCTGGCTACTCTTCAAGACAGATGTATTCCTTCATATCTCTAGCATTCTCAGGAAATACTTTTTATCAACTATCTAAAAGGGAACATCTCATCTGTCCAAACATTCATGTTTCTCTATTTCCTAAAAATAATGGAGTACTAACTGGCATTTTATGGAAGTATATGCATAAACGTTTTCAGATGCACAATTCTTAGCTTGCTGAGCTATTCAGTACTTAACCGGATTCTCATAGATCAGCCAATATATGAGAAATCAGAAATGTTCCTGTTTATTTTCTACTAAATGTAAAGCTATTGTGAAAAAACCAGCATCATCCATTTTACTGCCTTATTGTAGACTGAGTAATAAGCTCACATATACTCCACCCTAGTGAGAATGAGCGCTCCAGTTGTAAACCAAGGTCAAATTATGAGAAACCATAGGCTTTTTCAGTTAATTCAAGCTAAACATTACTGTAACTTTTAAGGTCAGTTGTACTATGCAAAAGTTTCTCTTGAAGCCAGTTAAAGCTCAGAAGAGATGAAACAAAGATTTTTGCCCTCCCCCACTTTTCAGTTTTTGTATCAATGATGTGGGGAAATGTCTAAACAACCCAAACTTCCATCCCTCTAAACTAGAGGATCACAACATAGCCCTGTTGCTCCATACAGACAACACTGTAGTTCTTTTCAGGACACTAATTGGCCTTAAATGAGATCGGAAAACTTTGGTCCAATATTGCAACAATAATAATCTGGCAATAAACTATCATAAAGCCAAGATTATGATTTTTGCAAAAAGATTGAAGTTCTGGTTATGGAGCATTAATGGCCACAAAATAGAACGAGTGATTAGCTTTAAGTATTTAAGAGTAGTCATGCATGCCTCTGGCTTGCTGGAAGCCTACTGTTAATATGCCATTGCTATTGGTCAAAGATTCTTAATTTTTTTTTCCAGTCCAAGGGAGGACATTATGTTCTAGTGGTATTTAAACTGTAACAAAGAAGCTTCCAGTCCAGATCCTTTATGGATTCTGTCCCCCACCCCCAATCGTGTGTTTCACTTTTCTGGAGATGGTAGGATCCAAATTCATCAGAGAAGCTTTCCAAATCCCATGCTGTGTCTCAAATGCACATCTGTGAATGGAAACAGGTATGATCAAAGTTGAGTCAAGAGTGCGCCGAGCTTCTTTAAACCTTTGGTTAAAGCTCAACTTCTGTCTTCAAGACTTAGAACCATTAATTCTTCAAGACAATTTGCAATCCACATGGATCAAGACTGTTGAATCTAATCTTTTAAATCTAGGCTGCTCTTCCTCTTCAAGAACTGAGGCAGTAATTGTTCTGATCTAGGCTTCACAAAATCACGAAACAGACTCCTTGTCCCGACAAAACCTCTTTTTATTTGGTTAATGTGAATTCCTATCATTCACATCCAACCAAGTCCCGACAAAGTCTTTCAAGGATGAATTGTAACCACAGAACTTATCAGGCTTGGAGAATTGCCAGGCCGATAGCTTCCAAGCACAACACTGTACAAGGAAATACTTGTCAAGGAGTCTCTGTGAGTCACAGATAAATAAATCTTCACATTAATTAAAAGAACTGTCTTTTGCAAACACCACTCCCCTTTCGCTCCTATTTATTCCCTAGGGGAAGAGGCCACTCACCATTCACCTGTGCCTTTACTCCCAAGTCGACCCTTGTTCCTTAACTGTTCCCTTCTTCTGATGGCTCTGTGCATGCATATAAGTCTCTATTAGTGCACTGGAATACTCTGCAGTATAGATTAAAAATGGCCTTTGGGTGAAAAACTGCCTCTGTGATTTCAGAGAGGTGGAAATTACAGAGCATGTTCTAGTTCACTGTTCCTTTTATGAAAACATGTGAACCAGATTGATCCCACCTCTGATTAGAGGTCCTGGTTGTTCAGGTTTAGTTTATGCCCAGATGCTGCTCATAGTTTAAGTATCCCTTGCTAGAATGCATATAACTAGGCTTTGTGCAGGAGTATAGAATCTTGATGGGCCAATCTCCTGCAGTGCATTCTTTGTAACTATAATTCATTCAAAATTTAGATATTACTTTGTTGGTACTAATAGTTTTATATACTATTACCTTGTTGTAATTTTAGAAGCTATCATGTTTGATATAATGTTAGTGTTTACATTTTTTTTTAAAAAAGCACAGGAACTTTTAAAGTCAAATATTTCCAGTAACTTGTATCGGCCCTAGCATCATTTGTACAAGCATTCAGAAAAAAAAGTCACATATTTTATGCTAGTAGATTTTTAAAATATATCACTTATTATATTCTCTTGGGAGTTTTGTATACAGTATACCTGGGTGATCTCTAAAGCACCTTGGCTGTATTGGTATTCTGAGAAATAATGTTTTTCATACCAATGAAATAACAGAATAATATATAAAAAGCTGATGCTACTCAATATCAGATTTAGACTGATTTTCAAAGTCCCAATTAATAATATGAAATCCATTTTCAAACTGGAAGGGAAAATTATTTGTGGTAAGTATTACAGAGGCAAGTACCGTATTTTTCGGAATATAAGGCACACCTAAGAGCCTTAAATTTTCTCAAAAATAGGCCTTGTGCCTTATAATCCAGTGCACTTTATGTGTGCACTGAGTTCCAAAATCTGTAAAAATGTTGCTGTACGACTTTGGTAAGCTCCACTTGATTGACTGTCAGACCATTTCCTGCTGACACTGGGACGTAATACATATACTACGTAGCTGGCAGCAATAAACCAATCAGAGAACATAAAGTAATACGTACAGTACGTACGCATTACATAATAGGTACAGTACATACCGGTACGCTTGCCGGTATCTCCGCCATGCCTCCGGTAGGTATACTACCGGTATACTGCAAAACAACATTTGTTTGTCTAAGGACCCCCGAAAATGGCACCAGTGAAGAGACATGCTTACGAGGCACAATTCAAACTACAGGCTATCAGTTACGCGGTTGTAAATGGGAATAGAGCAGCTGCGAAAGAATTCAACAACAATGAATCTATGGTTCGGAAGTGGAGGAAGCAAGAAAATGAACTGTGTTAAGAAGACAAAACAGAGTTTCCGCGGGAACAAAGCAAGGTGGCCACAGTTAGAAGACCAACTTGAACAATGGATGATTGAAAAAAGAACAGCCGGGAGAAGCATCTCTACAGTCACCATTCGACTGAAGGCAATAACGATAGCACAAGACATGAAGATCGAACACTTTCATCCATTTCAAGGAGGTCCGTCTTGGTGCTTTCGTTTTATGAAAAGGCGTCATCTCTCCATCCGCGCAAGGACTACGGTGGCACAACTGCCAGCGGATTACAAAGAAAAACTGGCCATCTTCCGCACCTACTGCAGTAACAAGATTACAGACAGAAAGATCCAGCCCAACCACATCACCAACATGGACGAGGTCCCCCTCACTTTTGACATCCCCGTGAACCATACTGTGGAGAAAAAGGGGACCAGCATGGTATCAATACGCACCACGGGGCATGAGAAGTCAGCTTTCACTGTTGTTCTTGGTTGCCATGGTAATGGACAGAAGCTACCACCTATGGTCATTTTTAAGAGGAACACCCTGCCAAAAGAAAAGTTTTCAGCCGGAGTCATTGTTAAGGCCAATCAATAGGTCTGGATGGACGATGACAAAATGAGAGAGTGGCTGAGAGAGGTGTATGTAATGAGACCGGATGGTTTTTTCCACACATCACCATGCCTGTTGATCTGCGACTCCATGCACGCCCATCTCACCGCTACTGTGAAAAACCAAGTAAAACAAATGAATTCGAAGCTTGCCATCATTCCGGGAGGATTAACAAAAGAACTCCAACCACTGGACATTGGTGTAAACTTCAAAGTGAAGTTGCAAGCGGCGTGGGAGCGATGGATGACAGACGGCGAACACACCTTTACTAAGTCTGGGAGGCAGCGCCGGGTGAGTTACACCACCATATGTGAATGGATTGTGGATGCCTGGGCGAAGGTATCTGCTTTAACTGTTGTCCGAGCTTTCGTGAAAGCTGGCATCATTGCTGAACAGCCACCTGGCAACGAGACTGACTCCGACAATGATGAGAGGGAACCTGGCATGTTTGATGGCGAAATTGCCCAGCTGTTCAATTCAGGCACAGAAGATGAGGACTTTGATGGATTTGTGGGAGAAGATTGATTAAAAAAATAATGTGAGTGTATTGTTAAATAGTAGAATGAAGTTCAAATAAACTCGATGTTTTGCTTCCGTTACCTTTTTTTTGTAGACTGTATGTTTTAGCATGCGTCTTATAATGTGGTGTGCCTTATGTATGGGTTAAGTACAGAAATAGACCCCGTAATTGAGGCTGTGCCTTATAATCCGGTGCACCTTATAGTGCAGAAAATATGGTACTTTAATTTTTCAAGTTTCCATTTTATTTTACAAATCAGAAAATGCAGATCAAATTTACACTCCTTAAGGCAAGAGTCCCCATGCATGTAATACACATTTATATTAAATCCAAAAAAGACATCCAACATGGGAACTCATGTACAAAGGGAAGGCGAGGATGAGCAACTGTAATTTATGAAAGAACTTGACAAATCTCCCTGATACAGGAACTTTTAGATCAACTTGCTATGAATTATACAAAGGAAAGAATTGCAGACAATAGCAAGGATTTCTGATAGTCTTTGTACTGCATACAATCAAATCAACATTATTAAGAAAAAATACAGTAGTGCATACAAAAAGTGAAAATAGAATCCGTTCACATCGCTGTCTGGATATCACTGTGCCAATGGTCATATTGCACTCAAGATTGTAATTTAGGGTTTGGGTTTAAAATTAGCTTTTCCCCATTTTGGCAATCAGTTCATCACAAATCTTCGTCAACTCTTCTATTTCTTTATTCTAAAAAAAAAAACACATACACAGGAAGAAGGAATAAATATATTTCAGTTAAAAGCTGTACTGTACTCTTTTTCAATTTGAAAATAACATTTGTTGTACATACTGGGGAAAGAGCAATATCTGTCTCAATTCAGTTCTGCTTATACCAGTCATCTTTGCTTAAGCACATCACTGTGGGATCTTTCAGGAAAGCTTTCGTTTTATGTTCTTTTATGCCTAAATCTTTTCTTATGTTGAAATTATGCTAAAAGGATAAACCATTGCCTCCTAGAAGCCAGATTTTCTGCTATCAATAGGCAAAGCCAGTGTTTTTCAACCTCGCAACTTTAAGGGACTTCAACTCTTAGAACTGTCCCAGAATCTATATACTACTGAAATACTTGTCTGTTTGACTGTTTGTAACCTTCAATAGGGCATAGAGGTGGATCATAGCGCAATGATTCAATTTTTGAATCAACATATCTCCAAGGGGGTAACATTTTAATGCATCCAAAATTTGGGACCTGTGACTCCTGTAGGGTTAAAATTTGAAAAAACTATGGCTGCTTCAGTGGTTTTGCACTGCTGCACTGCCATGGTCAGCTATGATTTCATGATTGTTATTTCCAACACACCCTATCAGCAGGGGTGGGATTCAAATTTTTTAACAACCAGTTCTGTGGGCATGGCTTTGTTGGTGGGTGTGGCTTGGTCAATATCACTCACATCGAGGCATGTATCTCCTTGCCTGGCCTCTCATGACTGTGGGGATGCTGCAACAGTTGTAAGCGTGAAAAATGGTCATAAGTCACTTTTTCAGTGCCATTGTAACTTTGAATGGTAACTCCACACAAGCAAAGTAGCACAAAGGAGGAAAAAAAACTCCAGAGAAGTTCCAGAGACAGGAAGTCTAGTCCTGTCAAGAATGTAATAAGGGTTAACAGAAGAACAACAACAGAATGTTTCCTTCCTGCCTTCCTTACAGGATTAGGCCAGTAATTTCTTCTAACAAACGGTTCTCCGAACTGCTTATCATGTTAACAACTGGTTCTAGCAAACTGGTAGAATCCCAACCCTGCCTGTCAGTTTTCTCCAAGGAAAGTCAATGAGGACTTCCATTGCTCTTTTGGTCATTCTGTTTCTCTGCTTAGATAAGGAAATAATCTTTAAAATGATAACCCAATGGGTCACGGGTTGTCTACTGACACCTTGAGGCTGAGAAATGTTGCAATAAGCCACAGTCACCCATCCATGAATTAAGGCTGGTGTGAGCACTTTAACTTGTTTCATTAAAAGCAGATAAATAATATGATGATGCAGTGCTTTAGTTTTGATCTCCAACAGGCCTTTGTACTAGGAAGGACAAAGCATATGGGAAAAGATCCAGCAGCTTTGAAGCATTGCATAGAGATATAGTATTAACACTTTCTCCCATTCCAATGTTTTTGGATTTCAAGCATGAAATGCTATACAGCCCTAATAAATAGTAAAATAAGGCACTAAGCCTACCCGATCCTTGAACTGCCTAAACACACACAGTGAAATCTAACCTTCTCTCTCTGATATTACTACATCACCATCACAGACAATTAGCCACCATCCACAGACAACTCGGTCCAGGGTTACCCTGGGTGGTCAATAAATTTGATAAACAGATAATATCAAATTGTTGAGGCAGATCCACTACCAGCATCCCAAACCAATTTAAAGACTTCTTGAAGTTTTTTGAGGATAGCATTTGACAGCAAAAAGATTGATGGTTTTACATTTCTAAAGTACATATTTGTATCTGTTAGGAAGCAGCTACGAAACCCAGAGATTCCTCTACAAGCAGCTTTGTACAGTTCAGAGCTAGTCACCTTTTGTTCCAGTGTTCTTTCCAACGCATCCACTTTTAACTGCTCTTTACGAAGGCTGGCTTGGTAAGCTGCTTGTTCTTGCTGAGCCTTTCCCCGAACTTGTGCAATTTCAGCATTGGCTCTGCAGAAACACGGGTATATTGAGTGCCAAGGAACCTCTCTCCCTCTCTCTTTTGCATTCATGTCAAGTATGGGCTCTTGGCAACTGGCCAGACTAGTTCCTAAAGTTTTCTTGGCAAGATTTTGCATACATTTATGAAAAGCATATGTTATTGTAACTTGTGAGACACACGCATAATTCTTTATGAATTTCAATACCATACTGGTATATCAGCTCTCCACATTTACATTACACTGTATTAGGTAAGGTTTGATACTTGGTGCTTAACTGAATCTTTCCTGAATGTTTTAAAAAGTAAGGGGTCAAAATGGAGAGGAACCTTAAAGAATGACGGGATACATTTTATAGGAGTCAGGTCAAAATTATATGTAACTACTGACAAGAACCAGATGGAAAAAGAAAGCTCCAGAATTAGTTTACAATAGATTTCAGAACAGAAGTTTGTTTGTTTATTTATTTTGTCAAAAAGCTTACAATACAATAGAATAAGAATAAACATAGTTTAAATGTAAGAAATAGGAACTAATAATTGGAGATAATAGGACAGGGACAGTAGGCACAATTGTGTGCTTATGCATGCCCCTTAAGTTCTTGGTTGAAATGCAGGATTTCTCCCAAGCCCTAATAAAATACCTGTCCAGTTTTTCCTCTGCATGAACCTTGAGGGCTTGATATCTCTGCTCTTCTTTTTTAACTCGTGATAAATATTCTTGTGCGCATTTCTTTAATACTTCTTCATTCTTTAATGGGAAACATAAAAATAGCTTAACAACAGACCATAAGGGATTCGCAGTAAGTTGTAGGCTTTTGACCATGCTCTACAATTTTAGGTAGCAGATCATTTTTTTGAAAGCAGACATAAAAGATTTCCTTAAAACAAGGGAAACAGAAATATAATGTATAAATGCAGTGTATATATGCTAAGCAGCCATCTCAATATGAATTCTACAGGCCATGCCTGGCATATGAAGCTCAAGCCCTTCATAAGAATCCCTTTTCTGCAATGTCAACTCTACAGAAAATGGTTGCTTTGGATTTTTGGCAAAGTACAGTACACAGTTGCTTTTAAAACACAGTGAATGAATAGAAAATCAATTAAGGGAAAATTAGTTCAAGTTATATCTTTTGCATAAACCAGGGAATAATGTATAATCTTGACCCTACTACAATTATGATAACAATGTACTTCAGTGTCCCCATTGTACTAATTACTGCATCTCCAGACTGAAACTGCGGAGCTATCTCAGTGCTCGTAGATATATTGCACAAAAATGTGACTTCACTGAATCCAAAGGCCTACTATAAACTGTTTAAACTTATTCTTGCAATATGTACAAACAAGTGTAAAAAGTTTCTTTGGCTGTTTTCTCCTTTTACGAGAGCTAGGTGGCAGCACTTTCAGGCTGATGCACTTTTGGTTATTAGATTAAGGATGGTTGCTATATAAAGCCCTAACAAATGGGTTATAATATAAATGTTCTGCCAGAAGAAGCACTGAGGATGGAAAGGAAACTTGTGAAATATCCAAGAAGAATTCTTATCCCCAAATTCCTGACTGCAAGGATCTGATCTTCAGCCAAAAGCTGCTGGTGAATGTGGAAATCAGGAAAAAAAACCCCACCAAAATGAATACAAAAATACAGCCACACATAACTCCAGACATGCACCTGAGTGAATGTGGGTGTTTTGATGGGATCATTATTCACTGTGACCTACCTTCCTAAATCCTTCAAGAACTTCTTTCATTTTTTCGTATCTTCTGAAAAGATCTGCCAGAGATTTTTCCACAGAGTTCAGATCAGCTAATGCTTGCTCTTTTTCTATAATAAGTTGTTGGACAGTGTGATGGGACATGGATTTTTCTCTCTGCTCATCCTCTATAGGAGACAATGATTAAAAGGCTCAAAGACAACAAATAGTTTTTAAAAAATTAAAATTAAATTAAAGCATGAAAATGAGATCATGCAAAGTAGAACGAGGGGCATGTTTGCTTGGTAAATCTGTTAAGCATTTAAAACATTGTTTTATCATGGGGATAAATATTTTATTGTAGTGAAACATTTAAATCGGGCAACAGGACTGACATCTTGTCCTTTACAAATAACCAGAAGCAAATATTTAACAAAGAAAAGCTCTTTTATGGGAATCACATTGCTATAAATATGCAGCATAGATTCAGCAAGAATAAAAAGTGTGAATCGATGTAAAAGAAGTTCTTTCTGCTGACTCAAAACCTCCCACTAGTCTTCATTTCAATTGAAAACTTTTAATATATAAAACTATATATTTCACATTATGAAGTGGCACCTCAACCCTAAAATCAAATGTTCCTTAAATAAAAGAGCAGACAAATCTATACAAATATTTATAATAACTTCAAAAGAATCCTGCCAGGTAAAACCATTCATGTTAAGACATACTCCTCTGATTTTGGAAACAGAAAATTATTATAAGCTTGATTCTGCATTAATTTATTTGATCCTCACCTTTAAGCATTATATGTGTCTGTGGCCTTAGTAATCTTGTGAAAGTGATTTTATAATTTAATAGTGAGCCCTGCAAATTTCTCCTCTGCTTTTCCCAACTACTGAATTTCATTGGGAATTATCTGAGAAGTTCTTCCTCTCATTTTCCCTCCAGTGTGCATGTATTCTCTCTCTTTTTTCCTCCCTGTTTTCTAAAATTGTAATCTAGTTTTATCCCCCTGCTGTGTTTGGGGCTACAACACCACAAAATCTGAAGGTGTGCCAGATTTTTCAAACATTCCACCTTAGAAGGTCACTCTTTTTACAACATTACAGTTATTATCAAGTGTCTACTTTTATCAGAGCTGTAGCAAATCAGAGCTTACACAGCATGTGAACACTGAACAGCTTTGATTATATGTTATTGTTAGATGCATGTGTATAACACTCATGCATGCATAATTACAGTATACCATAAAGCAGTCTTAATTTGATGATGAACCAATTTCATTTGCTGCTGCTTTTCTGAGAGCAATTCTATCAATAAAAACAATAAAGATGCAGATAGTCTTTGTTTAGCGACTATTCACAACGATGAAAGCAACTTTATGACCATTTATTGCATTTATAACATTCACCAGTCTATATAGCAAGGGGAAAATTAATTAAGATTTCTTAATAACCACTTCGTTAAATGATCATTTAAAAATGATCATTTAAATGATTATTGCCACTCTTAATTCTGATCTTTAAATGAGGGTTACCTATTGTGGCAAAATCAATTAAGAACTGGTTATTCTTTAATTAGATAGCTTTGTTGTTATAGAAATGGCTGGTTTATATTATTAGGTAAAAGTAAAAAAGATGAGGCTTGATTATGTTATTATCTGATTTTATTGTACCAAAGAGAGTCAGAAGTCAATGCCTTTTCTTTCCTTCCCCCCCTTTTCCTTAAACTTTTCCCTTCCCTTCTCTCTCTACAATTTTCCGACTATTTACTTTTATATTTTATATTATAATTATAAACTAACAATAAAAAACTGGTTATACTTTTAATAAATCGAGTATATTTCAAAATGGCAGTGAGTTATTCTAATTTATTCTTAAATTTAAAGATGCCTTTAATATATCATTTGTATATCTTTTACTCCACAATGGTACAAAAGTATGAAAAGAAAAAGATGAAAGAAAGAATGAAAAAAAACACAGATTATCTTCAACGGACAAGTTGTCTGTTACATTGCTGTAAAATTCAATGACTGAGGAAAAGTGAAAAAGAAGAAAACTTGGCTAGAAGCAGCTTTACAAGTAAAGCAACAGAGAATTTGTCACTACCTCTTGTTTATAATTTAGTATGAATATACTAAGCACCTGCACATGAAGTATTTGTTCTTTCAGAATTGTCATTCTTCTAATATATTACAGTATTTGAAGTACTAACAACATGCGAAACAGAACAGGGCAACATCTAGACAAGAGTAATATGTTGTAAACCCCATGCATAGTTGAGAGGGTTATTTTTTTTGGTCTTGTTTTCTTTCTCCATTCTTTTGTGGAAGTTTAATTGACTCTGATAACTGCAGAAGGTTTTTGAAGGTGGATTTGACTTTTTTGCAAATCAAAAGAACTATGTTGCATGAGTACAATAGTGAAACTAAGCCTAATGCAGACACTCCTAAAACTAAACAAAACAGGGAATTCTTTAGAGATCCATCCAAAGTGTTTATCTGAATGAAAATCCTACTGAGTTCCATATAAGTTACTTTCAAATGTAAATAGAAATGGAATTGGAGTCACATTTCCATAGAAGTATGTTTTTAAAGCTAAATTTCCTCCCATTTTTTACATTTACACTTTTGGAGGGGATTGCAGTTGAAGACCAAGGTCTCTTTCAACTCTATTATTCTGATATTCTGATTAGGAGTCTGAAATCCTTTGCATAGATTAAAGAATTTCATTACTATTATATAATTTAACCACAGAGGAAAAATATTTTTCTAGCAGCTTCTTCTAACCCCGCCCTGCCCAACAATGGACTGCAGTAAATTGCTAGCCAATACTGAAAGATTAAACTTAATTTTCACATTTAATATGCTCCTTGCTGATCATTTTTCAAATATAAATTTTCCTCTATGCCATTTAGCAGATATGTTTCTCAAATTCAAGCCAGTTCCAAATCCTAAAATGGAAAATATTTGGGACAGGTTTTCATTTTGACAGGGTAGAACAGACAGCCTCCAGGTTTTCTGTACTGATTATTAGGGTCTTTACAGAAGTGATCTGTTTATCCAGAGCTCCAATAAAAAGCCATGGAATATGAAAAAAGAGAATGTAGGTCTAAGTGACAAGCTTGCAGAATCAAACATCTTTTGGAGTATTCAGATCATGGACAGGAAAATAAATTATTTTATTATTTTCTCCATGAAGTGAGTCTGACATGCTGTTGGTTGGTTAGCCTTTCATCCTGACCAAGTTGTGGCTACGAACTGATTTATGGGGAAAACATCAAATCCATCCATCTTCCCTCACTGCAAATTTGACAATCAGCATCATTTCATTGCAAAGAGTATCATCATTCATCCTAAGGTATTAATTATTTAAATAGCTTATTGGCTGCTTCCATCAATAAACCCTGAACAACTTACAACTCACTAAAACTGCAGTTTAGATTAAAACAATTAAAACATGGTAATCAAAAATTAAAACCCAAACATGCAATGCAAACAATTATATGCACCAAGAAGCAAACATTCCAAGGAACACCAATAAATAGATGTTCATCCACAGATATAGTCCTATTAGCCCTGCCCACAAAATTGGTAAAAGAAGCCAAATCTGCATTGAGCTTCAGAAGATACAAGGACATCCTGGTGTCCAAGCCATACTATATCTGATGAGAGGTGTAGCAATTGAAAAAACAGGTTTCTTATCCTCTGTCAGTAATAGTCTCTTGACTGAAGAAATATGTAAATAACCTGTTCTACAATGGTAGATCTTATACGGCAGATAGATGTCTCCTCCAAATTATTAATTTTTAATTTATGTCCTATTATCAAATAGTTTTGAAAAAATCTATGGGCAATTAATTGCCATATAATTACTAAAATCAGCAAAAAGATAGTTTACATATTTCACAATTGTAATTTAACTAGAAACACAATTAAACATTGTGTTCCTTGACTCTAAAACTATGAAGAAAGGCTTTTGCTTAAGGACACAGCACCATCTAAGACAATGTAGTTCAGCCTTTCTTACAATAAATTTTCAAAGACATCACCTCTAATATGGGATCTAGAAGGGATCAAGTGCATCTAGTTAAAAATTGTAACTAGCATCCAATATAGAAATCTACGTATTTCTCCTCTTATGAAATAAATGAGTTGTCCCTACCACTAAAACCTGCGCATATTATTGCAGGTAAGGCAGAGGTCTCAACCCCAGGTCCGCGACTGGTGCTGGGCCACAACTCATTCAGAACTTGGCTGTGGAACTAGTGGGCGTTCATACGAGTGAAGCTGCATCTGCTGACTGCCAGCTGCCAGCAGTCCGATTCTCGCCAGCTCAAGGTTGACTCAGCCTTCCATCCTTCTGAGGTTGGTAAAATGAGGACCCAGATTGTTGGGGGCAATATGCTGATTCTGCAAACTGCTTAGAAGGCTGTAAAGCACTGTGAAGCAGTATATAGTCTAAGCACTATTTCATTTCGTAAAAGCAGCACACATGAAACCATCCCCTCTTCCCTCGCCACCACCTCCACCAGTCCACTGACCTGGAAAGGTTGGGGGATGCTGAGGTATTCAGTAGGTAGGATCTAAAATGGAGTGCCTTGACTCTTTTTAAATTGCATATTTAGATGGCCAAAATAATCATGTGAAATTATCCAAGTGAAAAAACAGTTTCTTATTACAATTTTTATGATGCCCCACTGCCACTGTAAATACTGTGGAAACTTTTGTAATATAGACAATTAATGACAATATTTTTTCTGCACCCTATTCCTAAAATGAAATGGAATAATGTATATCACCATAAAAAAAATCCATCAATGCTTCCAGTATCTATTCATCATTTAATCACTATTACTGTTAGAAATAAGATTTATATCTACATTCCCTGTAGATATCAGAAGACAGAGATCATCCGAAGATAGAGCAAATACATAAAAGTAAATGCCAAAATAAAATAAAAATAAATTTAAAAAATGCAATATGCAGGTGCCAAATTTGGCAAAAGCAATACTTACCAGGCTTGCCTTTGTTTTGGATTTGCAAGCAAAGAACAAGAAGCAACAAAAATGGAAGCAAAACAGAAAAAAAAGTCAAGGGATTCATTAAGAAAGCAGAAAAAAACGGGAGGCAACAATCTGTAATGCACAAAGCACAATATTCCTTTTAGTTCAACTATGAAAAAGGAAGAAGCATAATCGTTTTAAGTGGATGAGTTTGTTTTCAGCTTTCACACAAGCATATGAATGAATGAATGAATGAATGGCTGAAAAAGGTGGCAGCAGCTGGAGATAATGGAATTCACTGAAAACGGAAGTACTGTATGAAATTCACCTTGACAAAATGTCATGTGTAACAGAAATGGTTCAAAAAACACTCACATAATCTGTAGACCAAATGCAACAGACAACATTTTCTCTGATAAACTTCTTTTTTACAGAGACAAGCATGCAGTAGAGGCAAAAGCTAAATGAAGACTGAGGATTTTAAAGGAAATTATAGATGTCACCTAAAAAGTACATGCCAGGGAATTACCAGGAGCTCTACAAACTCAATTTGCTCAAGTTTCTGCCTCCTAATTATATCTTTAGGAGCCAATCCTTTTTACATTTGCACCGAAGCCATTGATTTTTGAAAAACATTAGGGCATTTCTTTAACCCCTTCTTCTTAATGATCTGGCCTAAATCAGCTTTCTCTGAAAAGGTATTAGTTTAATTCAGATTTATAAAGTGTTCAGAAGGATCTTTCCAGCTATAAATATAAGGTGTTATTATTTCCCTTGCAGGATACCGATATCACAGAGCACACTTCAGCATATTTTCTCTGCGTATATTAGAAACTCCTGCTATGTTTCTAACCAGGACAAAGTCACATGCATAATGATTAGTCAGAAATAACCACGTAAGTAATATTTCCTTCCCTTTTCTGTTAGTTTATAAAATACTCTTGTGTACAAGAATATTTAAAGCATTTAAACGGAATTTCTAGCCCAATTAGCCAATTCTGAATTTTTCACTAGATCTGAAAGTCACTATAGAATTAGCATTCAAACTATACAAACCTTGTCTGGAAAATCAAATACACATTTCCTATATCTAGGTCACAAATAGCTTTAGGCTGATGCTGAATAGGCACTGGCCAAAGATAGCCAAACTTGGGGGGGCACAAACCCTCCTTCTGAATCTTTCTAAAAGTCAAATGTTCACATCAATGGGAAATGGCACCTTCAGCCAATGTTGCTAAGGGTGCACTCATCTAGAGGCATATTTAATCTCCATGAACTATCCTTTTCTATTCTCAGACTCCAGGATCTCACTCAAATAGTCACTTACTGAAATACAATTAGCAATGATAAATATCCTGTAGACAAATCACAACTACCCAGTAAATTAAATAACAGAACAATCAGCTATTATTTTAATGTCTGCACATACTTAATTCCTCCATGTAAAGAAGACTCTTCATGAAGGGGGTTGATTACATAACAGGTCAGCCAGCTAGTTACACTTCTGAACTTTTATCACCATCTAAAAATGCTGTTTGAAAGGACAGCTCAATTTTTTCTAAGTGAACTTTATAAAGATTTAATCTTGGTTTGCATCTTTTCCAAACCATATAAATCTCTATTAGTGCACTGGAATACTTGTACTGGAAATATATTCTAGTCTGCATAAGAAGAATTATGTCTAGGTAACACACAAATCTGCAGTATAAATTCAATGGATGTGGCTCAATTTAACATAACTGCTCTGGTGGAGAATTAGTGTAGCTTCTCCAAACATTAATTGTAAAAGAAATATTTGCAATTTGCAAGGTTAAAATTATCTCAAATGTTAAAATTTTTTAAAAAAATAACCTGGGGAAAACTAATACACAGAATTGAAATGCAAAAGATGAGCAAAATTTATACACTTTTATCTCATATTCAGCATTTCTTTCACAAAAATCACCCACATTAAATTTTGGAAGCTGTTCACCAGAATATTCTAGAGATATGGAATTATAGAATAAAAATAAATACTAATTTTAAATGAAAGGGTCATGAAAATATAAAGCCAAACAGTTGGACAAAATTATGTTGCCCCTAACTTTGCATGATTTACCTTTGACTCAATCATATTATATACTCTTTAAAGATTTTATTTAAGTTTAAAATATTTATGCCACTCTTCTAAATCAGGAAAATCTACCAAACAAAATTCTCAACAATACATAATACAACAGAGTACCTTTAAAATAGTAATACCAAAAAACAGTAGCCCTAGTAATTAAAGTATTACTTTGATGTGAGAAACTTTTATGAGGCTTAATACTTTATGCTTATTTGGATTATATTGCTGGTTATATTTTGATATATTCTTACAATGAGTACCAATAATATAATTAAAATACAGTGATGTTTGGCATAATAATGTGATTTGTTCTAAGAGACCAATGATATCTAGAATACTGTAATTTCCTACGCCTAAATATTATATACCAGTATTGTTAAATGTTTTGGTTGATATCTGCCATCAAAGCAGTGACTATAATATATTTAGGTTTGTTTGATAATTGGCTGCTGTCAAATAAATATGTTCTTCCTGGCATTTACTTGTCTTTTTTTTTTAATGAACAGTGTTACAATACATATGATGAGATGAAATTCTGCATTGAATTAATTCATACACATAACATGAGACACAGGAAGAAGAGCATGTTTTCTCCAAAGTAAATACTGTAAGTAATGAAACAGGCTAAAGTAAATAAGTAAATAAATAACAGTAATTTCCAAGACAACTTCCAGGCATATGTAGCAACCTGCGGATGTGTTGTAATTCCCAAACCTGTTTCTTAAACATCTTTGTTCATTGCACAACTAATTTTCTATTATTGTATATTCCTTATAACAGAATAAGAAAAACATTTTCTTTTCATGAAAGTTAAAACCTACCTATCATTTGAGCAATTGTCTTCTCATACTCTGAAACAATTTTCCTGTTAAAAGATGAAAAGATATGAAAATGAACATATATCCACAGAAACAGATTTTCCTAATGCCAACTCTTCCGTTAAAACCTTACAAATTAGCCCCAAAATCTATGACAGAATACAGTTGTTACAGTATGGCATTTTTAAAATCAAAATATTAATTCAGAGACAGCTAGGATACTGTTACATCCATATTTATGCTATAAAATAGGTGATAGTCTGTGACCTCCATAGTCAGACTTGTTTTAGTAGTTTCTCCAGTAGAAGATAGATCTGCCATTCTATGTACTAACTTGTGGCTTCTTACTAATCACATTTTGAACTGATTTTCCCAGAAAGTGGTAGCAGAGGGGAAAGATGGATAGTTTCCACATATATTAATTTACATTAATATATTAATTTAATTAGCAATTACATTCTGAATTTCAGAAATGGAGAAAAGAACCCTATTGCAATATTCTAATTCTATGAAACAGCCATAAAAATGTCACAAAACAAAAGAACAATTCAAAAGGATTGCCTTAAACTTTAAAAACATATCCTATTTTGAATTTGTTGTCCCAAGAAAGCTAGCTGATTCAATCTTATTTAAACAACTGAAGTACTTATTTGAATTTTATAAGTTCTTTATAAGATACCTTGTGATTATTTGTGAGATTTCCAAACAGAAAGAGATAGAATATATATTTATTTAAACTATTTGATTGACTTGATTTATATCTTGTTTTTCTATTCAGTAAGATAGTTCTTGAATACCACAGTCTTTTGTTGTATCATATTCCTGTGTTGAATTTATTTAATAACTAAATAAAGGAAAACTATTTCCACATTTATGGAAGATTATGTTGCCTTATGAGAAAACATACACACACGCACACACAGAGAGTCACTTCTTTTAACAGATTTACTTTGGTAAACTGAAGATTCTGGCACCAGCAGTATGATTAAAAAATAAGATTTGTTAATTCTGATTAAAAAATAAGATTTTTTAATTGCCTCATAAACTTGAAAAGTATTAATTCATAGAAAATTACACAAACCTCATTTCCATAACTTCCCTTCTACTTTCTTCATATTTCTCTTTCCATTCTGAAATCATCCTTTCCTTTGCAATTATCTTTTTAAAAAAGAGAAGAAATAAGGTTGTATCAGCTTGGAAAAAAAGACAAAATACTTTGCTACATAACATTCTAAGGATTGATAGAAAAGTACAACAAAATTATAATTATGGCATCCACAGGAAAGGCAAGGAGAGCAACGTGCACAATTATGTTATCATACAAACATTGTGATCTACATATTTGCGTCAGATGTCAGGATGCAAGTACAAAATTGTGGCACATGTGATGTCACCATGTGCATGTCTTTTCTATGTCATCACTGTTTGCTGCAGATGCCATTTTTATAAAATCAAAATCTGTTGGCATTTCTCCCTCTTCTAAGCCAAGACAAAGTACAAATACAAGCAAATTATATTTGTCCAAAAATCATAGTTTTTTGCTGAGAATGGATTGCTTTGGAATCCACAGGAAGCTATTTTTTGAGTCATGTTGTCCTTCAGGGTTTCTCAAGCTTACCTGTTTAAGTCATATAAACTTCAATTCCCAGAATTCCAGACAGCCTGTCTGAGGAATACTGAAAGTTGAATCCATGTGTTTTCAAATTGCAAGGTAAGAAATTCTGTGAGTCCTATTCATGCCTTTATATGAACTCTATTGCACCTATGGAAAGAACTACTAAATATCTATGTTCCCAAATATACAAAACTATATATAGACTATAAAAAAAAAACTTGACCTAGGCCTTGCCAAATATTTACCAAACTCTTTGAATATATAATATAAACAAAAAAATGGTGCTCTTATGTAGTCTTCTGTTTGGTAAACGAAGAAATCCTGAACAGAAATATATAACAAACATTCCAGCCATACATGGGTTTTCTCAACAAATAATTATGATCAAAAATAAATGGGACATGCACCAAATTTGCCCAATGAACTTTTCTATAACAAATTCTTGCTTTCTGTTAACTACTACTAATATATATTACTATATAGAATAATACATAGTTCCTTATTGAACCTGCAGTCTAAAGAAGGTAACTGGAACACATCCACTGAATTGTTTAACAGATAAGCAGAATTGATTCTTAAAAAAAGATACCACAGTGTTGGTGTTGATCAATAACTGAAAAAAACATTAATTCGTTCAAATTTATTACAATGAATTAATTGGAGAACAAACTTCAAAAAGTGGTTGGTTGCTTTTGTAAAATGCCTACTGACAAATAGGCAGGGCTTCCTTGATTAAAATTGCCATTACCTCTTCCCTGGTAACTCTTAAGGCGGTATCCAGGTCTTGCTGTTTATAAAGCAAACTGGAGACATTTTCCCCCTCTGAGCTGCTTATCCGGGAGTACAATGCATTTTTAGAGATCAAAGCATCACCTGCAGGGTCTCTCTGTTCATTTCAAAGAAGGACAAACAGTTAGTAATATGTTCCAGTAGTGAAATATTTCAAAGGAAGTGAGAAAAGAAGGCAATGTGAAAAAAACATGGAATTAATTAAAATATTAATCTGGGTTTATCATTAAGCTATTTCACAAGAGTTACCATTACAAGTGTGGCATTATACAGAATATTGGAAATTCCGATCTTTCTTTCTTGCAAAGCAAAGAAAATTTGTTTCATTGAGCTTCAGAACCAAAAGTGATCATTAAAGCTAGTTTGGCAAGAGAGTACCCTTTTGTAAGTGTGTCCAATTTGATGACTTCCAAATATATTGGATAGTATCTTTCAGGATTCTGAGTCAACATGAAAATTATGAAAGTTGGAATTTTTAAGGTGCCTGAATGAGCTCAGGATGGAAAAGTCTGATTCATAGAGAACCTGCCAACTGAAGTCCTTAAATGCTTTTTTGCTGCTGTTTCAATTCTTAAAATTTCAATTAAGAAAAATTTTCCCCTTAAAACGATATCAAGTTCTCAGGAAACAAAATACATTTGGACAACTGTACAGGATGCAGCCTGACATCTACTGAAATGTGTATAACTCGCCATGCAACAATGGACACAAACATCAGCAAAAGTAAGATGAATTTTATTTGAAAGTCAATAGTAAAAGAAAAGAACAAAGTTGTTCTTTTGTTGGAACAAAGTATGTTCCAACAAATACCTCAAAACACATTTTTGGCCAGCATATTTAAAATGTGTATGACATAGCTTTGGCTTATACTTTTTCACAGCAGTTACCTAAACATAGTTTTGCAAATGGTAGAATAATTTAGGATAAAATATGAAACTGTTGATGTGGATTTATTTTTATAAGAATGTGATCACAATATGAACAATATAGTTACTTAATATTCAAGTTACTGACAGAACATTTTTAATTAAAATGCATTTATACTAGGGTAATTCAAGCACCTGATCAGTGACTAAATAACATCTAAAGTTAATTAAGGTAAGTTTAAACAGGAAACTATAAATTACAAATTCTTTCAATTGCAATATACAAAAGTAAGTTAAGAAAATATTGGCTCTGCTATTTTTTGTACACAGAACTAATGCAATTCAGATTCTTGCTTTTGATTTTTAGGAAGAAACAGAATTATTTTCCACTAACTGCTTTTCTTATATTATGTATGAACAAATCCACTGTAGATACTGTCCTTGGGACTAAATAATTGGGAAAATATAATCTGACAACAGGAATTCTAATTGGTTTGCTTATTTGTATAAAGCAGTGAACATCAGCAATGTACTGAGGCTAAATATTTTATAGTTGATTGTCAAGAATCATTTTGGAATCCACAACAACTGATATGAGCCACTGCTTGTTTTATATTATATTCAGAAATTCACAATTTATTAAATTATTAATAATACAGTAATTTAATTTATTAAATTAAAAGTAGTATAGGACAAATCAGTGAAGATCTCTTATAAGAGATCAGTAAAGATACATAAGAGACTGAGCAAACTGTTTTAAGAGTTATTCAGAAACACTGGCTATAACCAGGCATGTTAATTCCATAATTTCTATGATAATATTAAAGTTAGACAATTAAATTATCTATTATATACACTATGTATGCTATCTCTGTCTCGATATAAAATTCAAGTATTTGAGGATTTCCTTTGTTTTACCTTTAGAAGAGAAATGATATGATTTATATTATTCTAGGCTAGACAATGCATGTGAAGGAATGGGGTTTTTGTTTGATTGCAAGTTTTTATTTTTCTAAAAAAAATTTTTTCTAAATCTTGAAATCCTTCTTGGTTTCAAAAATAATATCTACAAAAATATCTATTTTGAAATTTTATATAGACACTCACGCATACACATACATTATTTCTCTAAAAATAATTATAAAACCCCCAATGGAATTACGATTCATATATGAAACTGATATGGCCCCAAATTAAGACTACTTTATCTGTCATAACATGCAGTTTGGGTTACTTTTTATTTTATAAATGAGAACTAAAATGTTTCTTCTGAAAGACATGGGAAATGAAAACAATATTTTTCACACATAATCTTTATTATGAGAGCAAATATACTGATTTTGTAGCTGGCAGCAAGATTATCATGAAGATTAACAGGTTCTCTATTGGAAATTTTTATTGTGCATTCAAATAATTTGAATTCAGCTGTCATTTGCATGGAATCCAAAGAACCATAGCACAAAAATAATTATACAGATAAAAATTAAAAAAACAGAAATATTTTTGGGAAAAATTGCAATTTAGTAGTAGATATGAAGCAGAAATGTTGATCCTTTAAATGAAGCAATATAGCAACAAGATATTCAAAAGAAAGTCAATATTTTCAGATATTCTATATACTTAATTTCAACTTATTTCTTGTCCACTGTAAATCTATGGATGTTCTATTAGATGAACTCATTACTGATTTAACATATTGGCTATGATAATGAGTGCTTAAAAAAGTAAATCAAATTGTACTTTCAGCTGAACATGTTATAGGGAAAGATTGTTTAATTTAATCAGGCCAGCTTGCCCAAAAGCTTGTTTTTCAAATTTGTCACAACAATCTCTTGAAAAATTTAATTAAGATAAATTACTTAACAAGCTATTCATATAATTATATCACATCTTGTTCATTCATTCTGGGAAAATGCCCAGTAGTTTTGCAATACTTCATGGATTCCAAATGACATTAAGTTATTTAGTACCTTTGACACTGTAGTCAACAAGGCTAGGAAAGAACACAATAAGCATTAGGCTGGGAATATGGAGGAAGCAGTTATATAATCTGCTTCATTTGATATTTCCCCAGTCACCGCGGCAGCCTCAGCTCAGCAGAAAATGTGTATCAATCCTAGAGGTGGCTTACAATTTCTAAAAGGAATTAACTCTGGCTTTGAGAAGGAGATGCGTGAGGTAAACAGTTGTTCAGCCCAATGAAATATGAGAAGGAAACAACCCATTCCTGTAGACCAGGTGTGTCAAACTCGCATTGACATTGCGAGACATGACATTGTCATGTCATCATCATGTGTCATCATCATGTGCATGTAAAAAAAAATCAGCTGTGCCACTTGGACAGTTGAAAAGCGCTGTGTGTGGGTGCGCAGCATTTGAAAAGCCTCTTTTTTCCTGCTTTCTCAACCTCAGCTGTGCCACACAAAGCAGCCGAGGTTGAAAAAGCAGGAAATAAAGAATAAGTAAGAGCCCGGGCAGGGGGGTGGACAGTTGTTCAGCCCAATGAAACAATCAGAAGGAGACAACCCATTCCTGTCGACCAGGGCTGCCAAACTCACATGTCAACATCATGTGATTTATCTCGACTTTTTCCCCCTTTGCTAAACTGGGGGTGGGCATAGCCAGCACCCCCAGTTTAGTATCTGGCCTGCAGGCCGTCAGTTTGACACCCCTGCTATAGACCCTCCAGGAGTAGAATGCAGCAGGCCTGTTAATGCATTTTATAATAATAAAGTACTCTGCCTAGAATCCTTGGGGTGTGTTTCTTGACCTTGAAAAGTGGATGAATTTGTTTTATAAATAAAATAAATCATCTAGGCAGATGACACTGAAAAGGTGACTTATGATCATTTTTCACACTTTTGATCATTGTAGTATCCCACTGGTCACATGATCAAAATTTGTACACCTGGCAATTGGTATGATTAATGATAGTTACAATGTTCCAGAGTCAGGTGATCAATCCCCTTTGGCATCCTTCTGACAGGCAGAGTCAATGGGGAAGCCAGATTCACTTAACAACCATGTGACTAATTTAACAACTGCAGTGGTTCACTTAACCATTGTGAAAAGAAAGGTCATAAACGGGAGTGGGATGCTATCAGTTCTGCCCGGCTCTTCAGAACCGGTAGTTCTGAAGAGCAGCAGACACCGAACCGGTTCTGTGTTTGCTGCTGTTTGGTCCACCTGCCCGCCCAGGCTCTTACTTATTCTTTATTTCCTGCTTTTTCAACCTCAGCTGCTTTGCATGGCACAGATGAAGTTGAGAAAGCAGGAAAAAAGGGGCTTTTCAAATGCTGCGCGCCCACACACAGAACTTTTCAACTGTCTAGGTGGCACAGCTGATTTTTTTTTACATGCATGCATAGCACATGTCAGGATTATGCATGCGCAAAACATAATCACCAAACCAGTTGTAGCATCGGTTGAATCCCACCCCTGGTCATAAAATGAGGCAAAACTCACTTAACAACTGTTTCATTTAGCAACAGAAATTTTGGGCTGAATGATGGTGGCAATTAGAGGACTACCTGTAGCAATTGATGTCTCTCCCAAACTTCCTACTGTCAACGCAAAGTGGACCAGCAGTATGTCTGTTCTGATAGAGATTTAACTCAGAGATGTTATAATGTTGGAGTTCTACTTTAATAGAAGAAAAGAACGTTTTTAGCATTATCTTCATTAACTCAGACCTGGGAGCCAATTCTGACTTAAAAACTACCAAAATGTGTGTGTGTGTGTATTACTTATAATGCTCAGCACTGGAAACACAGAATAAAAAAATCTGAAGTATGAAAAATTTAAATATATAAAAATGCTAAGGTGTTTAAATCAACACTGATACAGATTCAGATGAAATACTATCACACCTATCCAACTTTTCAGACTACACAATTTTACCAAATAATTATAGAAAGGACAAACAGGAAGACTTTTCTCCTGAGCCAGCTTGGTCACAATCATCAACAGCAGAGTCACAATAATGCAAAATACAATTATGTTAAAATGTACAGCTTGGTAATCTAATAAATTAATTGCAATAGCTCATACCTGCCTGTTTCGAAATGAATGTTTTCAGTCTGTAGTACAGCACTGGCAGGCAAATATTCAGCTGGCATCAGTATTTTAAAAAAATCAAAAACAAGAACACAAAGCACACATAACTTCCAATAAGGGAGACCCCATGAGCTCCTTTCTACTGATATCACCCCAAGGAATCTTCCAGGGGAGCTGCACAGATCAAATGAATGATTTAAAAATTAACATTTTACTCTAGTTTAGGCTGCATGCACCACAGCCTCAACTTCAGTATGGCAACAGCCAGCATAGCAGAGGGAAAAAGAAAAACGAAACATTTTTGATCTTAATGAATAAAGAAGAGATTAACATATGAGGCCTCTTCCTCCTCCTCTTGGAATCTGTTTCCTCCCATTATTTTAAATCACCTTCTTAGACAATTGAGATGTGGATTGTTGCCTACAGAGCAAAACCATCATCTTTAGACAATTTCTAACACACAAACACAAAGAGGGGGGAGTAGGAGGGAGGGATGGGGAAGGGGAGGGGGAGGGAGAGATAGGAATCCTGGCATTTGTAGTTTTTTGTGTACAGTGTGCAATTTTGACCTCACAGAGTTTGTCAAAATTGTCTAAATCAACAAAGGGCTACCTCAGTTTGCGGGTTCTGTTTGACTATATAGACACCATTTCTTTTCTTGCTTAAGACTAAAGCTCTTTATTGCAGTTTTGGACAATTTAGACAATGATTAAAGTCCATCCCATCCCCCATGGCAACAATTCTAGATGCAATTTCGTTTGTGCCAGCCAATGGGAAAAGATAGATGTAGCTTGCTTAATCACCCATTCTTTTGCAGGACAAAATTTCACTGAATTTTATGTGGCCAACAACCATATAGGAAATATTTTGAAAGGGCATGGGGGATTACAGGAGGAAATAAGAACTTTGTTAGATCAGAAAGATCTAACATTTCCCATCTTTTGCAGATGGGAAAAGTTGGGAAGAAACTGTGGGAAGAAAATCCTGGATCCAAGCCCATCCATTTTTTAAACTGGGTGGTACCAGTTTTTACTTCTCAATCACTGCAGATAAAGCCAGTTTTCAAGCAATAACATGTTATAGTAGTCTCCCCAATTTGGTGAATTGTTGTATTTAGAAAATAATTTTAAAAAAATCCGGCAGAACAGTTTTCTGAATTCTTACCATACTGAACTTTTGGATATACAGCGATATAATTCACACAACTGTTGAATATTTCTCATATATTCACCCAATTCTTCTAAGATTGCATGCGTTTCTGGCACTCTCCGAACTCTGAGTATTCTTCATAACATACATAGTGTCTTTTCCATGTCCTTCTAAAGAAATCACCAAGCTCATTTACATTTCAAGTATGTATCAAAACATTAAACTGTGAAAGTCACAGGTTTGTATTAGAAAATGGCAGCCAAATGTATTCCTGTGATCAATAGCAGTAGCACTTAGATTTATATACTGCTTCACAGTGCTTTACAGCCCTCTCTAAGCAGTTTACATCGAAGTCAGCATCTTGCCCCAAACAATCTGGATCCTCATTTTACAAACCTCAGAAGGATGGAAGGCTGAGTCAACCATGAAACGGTCAAAATCGAATGCCAAACTGCTGGCAGTCAGCAGAATTAACCTGCAATACTGCATTCTAATCACTGCGCCACCACATTATGTGATGGTCATTTTTGAAACATATCTGCAAAATGGAATGCAACCACATCTGAGATTAGAGAAAAGGATCTTCCACATGCTCTTTTCTATCTTTCTACGTAGCAATGAACCAAAATCATCCAGCATCACCACTCAGAAAAACTTATTGTTAAAGTGAAAGCAGCAACACAGTTTTTAAGCACACAAACTGCAGGCACAGGAGATACCTCAGTATCTAAGGAGTTGAAAGAAGACAAGGTAATTTGTTTGGCTAGCTTCAGGGCTTCTATCCTCATTGCAGCAAATTCTAATTCCTCCTGCCAGTGAAATGGTAGTGACAATGTACAGGGAAAATCCATTAAGCATAATGCAAATACAAATGCCCATACTTACAGAATACATTAGAACCATTTTAGAATATTGTTTTAGGATATTGCATACATATTGGCTGAGGGACATATACTCTTCTCGGCCATAATGTGTTTTAACTACCAATGATTGAAGAAACCACAATGGCTGAGCTACCAAAACAACAATATAACTTAGAGAGTTACATTATAGCTCATTGTGATGCAAGATTTAAGGAGAAATGACATGAAATATTTAACATGCAAGCTGCAACTATCTCTCTTAATTTTTTCATTAAATTAATAAAACCCTTTCTGATGTGCTTTTATTTCTCAGGGAGCTCATTACACATACCTGAGCTATGGCTATAAACTACATTGAATGTTTAGTATTAGTATTAATGTCACTAAAATGATTTTAGAAAGGCTGTTTATGGTTAATATTGTGTAGTTATAGCTGACAAAGGAGGGGAGAGGGGAAAAGGGCATATCAAAATCGGCAAAATGGCAGATGCAGCATTGTGAATGAATCTCTAATCATCTGTCATAACCAGAGAGCTGGGTAGATGAAATGAATATACTGTAAAGATGTAGACAGACCGTTCACATAGCAGATACTGAATTATTGGAAAGGAAGCTATAAATATGTGAAACTATACAAAATAAACATATTATACACTCACTTTTTCTTTGGAAATAAGCTAATTCAATATGTTAATGTATGTGTGTGTGTGTGTGAGAGAGAGAGAGAGAGAGAGAGAATGAGCAAAAATTTTAGGGTTTTTTTTAATGGCAGTTTCGCTGCGCTTTAGAAATCTTCCCTTCTCACACCAGAACATTCATAAGGAACACAAACAAATCTGAATTACAAACCTGAAGTTTCTGAGCAAATACTGGGGGATTCTTTTCCGCTAAGTCAGGCTCCAGATACTGAAGCTGATCACATACTGAAGACGGATGAGATATCCTACTAAGGAGAGCATCAGCGGAAACATAGGGATCTTCAGGACTTATCTGAAGAATAAGAAAGATAAAGAAATTGAAAGAACTATTCAAAATTAAAACTGCTAATTAGCTCCTGTAAATATATGGCAAATGCCAACCAAATCTGAAGGAAAATACATATTTTTTTCAATTGGATCATAAAAACTTGAGATTTGGCAAGAAAAAAAAGGGAAATTGAATACCACAGAATATAGTTCACTAGATGTGTAAGGACCACAAATCCCAACCAGGCTTGGAAAAGTCAGTCCATAGGAGAGTTTCCCAAACTATAGCTGGAAAACTTTTTTGGGAACTAGTGTTCTATTATATGTTTGTTTGTTTCAGATATGCAGAAAACAAGAGATGGGATTGCATAAATCTATCAGAGCAGGGAGAATATTTTTTTAAATATTTTCTAAGAAATGGCCCTGGGCCATTTCCTCACTCTAATAATCTAGAGCAGAAGGGCATGTCCAGAGTAAGGCTTTATAATTCTTTGTAATTGCTAATTTATATGTTGAGGATCCAGTTGCACTGCCAAGTTGTTTGCACAGAACAACATAATTTTTTTTGGGGGGGGGGTTGGTGGGAAGAAATGGGAGGAAACAATGTTATTTAAGATTGGGAAAAGGAGTAATTGGGTCAAACAGTTTCAGACCGATCATCTACAGCAAGCTTGCTTTACAGTCAAGCTAGATACCCAATGAAGATATGTTCCAAACTCTTACTATGTTCCTTCCAACTTACTATGTTGTCTGAAGCACTTCCTATAGACACAGATTCCAGTTCTTTTGTTTTATCAGAGGACTGTACTGATGATTCTTGGTTAGCTACCAGGGATCGTGAAGCTGGGTGCTGTAGTTTTATACTACAGGGAAGCTGGCTTTCTGTTTCTTCCAGACTTGACCTACAGGAAAGAGAATATTATGTTTCTGAGCTGGCTAACATAATACATTCACTGATTGCCAAACCACCTACATATTCTTTTACTACATCTCAGTCTTAGGTCTCAAGATTACGGTTAGTATTTCTGTTTAAAATTAGCATTTGTTTAAAATGACTGTGTCAAAAACTCTGAGACAGACATCTTCTCAAAGTTTCTTTTTATTTGAAAAGTCATCCTGGCACATCTGGGAAAACCCGAATCGGAGAGTTCTGGGTTTTCCTTCAACAATTAAAAATCACAAAATCCATCCCCTGTACCCATCATTCCATCACATGCCCCAATCACCATCTGTCTCAAATTGAGACATCCCTTAAACACTCCTCACTCAGGTGTAGGAATAACATGACCTTGACTGTAAAGAAGAATGCCATTATGTCTAACTACATACACTCTATGAAATTCCCCCTCCCAATTTCCCAAGCACAAGAATGTGGCAGTGTGGAAGCTTTGGTTCTAATATGGCTTCCAAAGCTGACAGGCTGGCCATAACACAGGGTCTTATTCCAGCATCTGAATGGAAGACTTAAGAGAACAATATGGTTAAATTCTATATTGTAATTACAATGCAATATTGTACTTTTTAGTTTATACTATTGTTAAATCCATATTTGCCAGCCTTACTACTATAAATGGATACAGCAATTATTAGATGTTTGAAGTTGTTGGTATCAATCTCTTTATGAATTATTTTAAGTTGCCATTTTCTCTTCTCTGACATTAATTGGGTAATGTCATATTAAATGTTAACTGATTTTATTCTATGCCATTCCAAAACACACCCAATTAAATAATTTATCACACTATCATGCAGTATGTAGTACTACACAAAAATGTCAAGAAAAACTATTTCTAGTTCTGATTATTCCATATTTCTTAAAACAGGTTTAATAGATAATGGAAAAAAAGTACCCAGAACAAGGAGTTGTAGAATCTGATAAACGGACTGGAGGAGACTTGATTGGACTCTCTTGCTGAGCATTGAACATAAGGTACAAAGATTGCTTTGTTTGGCCATCATCATCCTTGTGTCAAAGAAAATGTAAGAACTATGTTACTATGCATCTTTACCTGAAACATCTCCTAATTACCCTGTCATATTATATCATGCAACATATGTTAAAAGTAATTCTCCAAATTCAAGTATATCAAAGTAATTACAGAATAAATTGGCAAAATTGGCAAACATTTTAGTTATTCTGCATGCAAATGAATTAGAAGCACTGTGACTTTTCTCTATGTATACCATAGAGAAATACTGTAAGAGAAAACAACAAGAAATCCATGAGTAGAAACTTACAGCTATGGAAGAACCGATTTTTTCCATGTATTCTATTTCATATGTGTTGCCATATTCCAGCTCTGAAATACAAGGTAAAATGTCTTTAGTAAGGAAAGGAAAAATGTTTTCTTGTGGACAGCATACATTCCCCAGACATTAAAATCAGAATAATAAATTATAACCCAGAACATGCTGAATAAAGATTTTGACCAAGTCACAGTTTGAAAACATAAACTAGGACTAAAGTTTGTTCATTCCAATTATAATTTTGGCCCTTATACTGAATGTGTGTTCTTCATTTCTTCTTCATTTACTTTTTGTCAAATTAACTCAAGGGTGATTTTAAAAAAACCTACCATAAATACCCAAGAATTTTTAAACTATTACTATATAGCTAAGGTAGTTTTTAAGTCCTAGTTGTTCAACTAGAAAATCATATTTATAAGCTGCTGAATTGTCAAAAAGTCTTACTTAATATGATAATGCATCTTTTATTTATGGATGAGGTGTATATTTATATGGGAAAAGACTACTACCTCTTTTATTATTACATGAGGTGTAGGAAAATACTACCCCTCTAAAAATATTTTAAATAAATATTTTTAATAAATCAAAGCTAGGGTATCCTTTATCTGTAAAGGAAAAAGTGTTGATGCCTTTTCCAAAATTATTTCTTTCTTCCTAACATGGATCTGCTCTCATTATTTAAACAATCTCTTTCATTACTGGAAGAATAAAAAAGTAGCACCATCTGGAATTGCCAGGCTGTATGCCTATTTTGTACTTCTGCTTCTGTTTCCAGAAACAGTTATGAGAACATCCAGGAGCATTAAGTTCAATTAAACACAAGAAAGTCCTCCTCTGTGAGAGAAGAATGCTGCTACCCTAAGCATTTGCTTAGAAATATGATATTCAGTAGCATTCAGTGGTTTATGGTAGGAGAAATCTGGACAGCTTCAGCTGCTATTGAACATTTGAACAGGAAATCAGCCTGGTGAGGATTCAGAGGGCAAAAGGGAATGGATGCTCAAATGTTATCCTACCCTTGCTCTCTTTCTATGAGATCATTGTACCCAACTGCTTTCTTCCATACAAAAATGCTTGTCTGCCCAAAAGCAAAAAAAGATTGGACAAAAATACATACGTGGTTGGAAAAAATGGTAAAGCAACCAGAAATATTTTTGTTGGGCATGTTACCAGGTAAGTATAACAAAGGGAATACAAATTTGATTTTACATATATTGACTGCATCCAGAATAGTATTGCACAACATTGGAAAAGCGAAGAGATCCCTACAGATGAAATTGTGATTAAAAATATTAGAACGTGCAGAAATGGATAGATTAACACAATTAAAGAAAAGGAAGAAACTGAATACCTTTTGACTTGGGTCTTATTTTATCAATGGTTAGCTGACAAAAACAGAAGTTAGAAATATGGAAATATAAAAAAAGGAACAATGAAAAAAGGGAGGCTTGTTAAAATGGATAAGCAAATATCAGTATTATGATCATTATGATAGAATGAAAATGTAATTAATATTGTTGTAAAGACTTTGATGATTATTTCATAAAAGTATTTATACCCAAACAACAAACTGTTTAACCAAACATGAAATTTTTATGTTATAAAATAAAAAACTTCATGCCAAAAAAAAAATGCTTGTCTCCCCTACTATCTAACAAACAAATATCCTCCCACTCCCCCTCAAAAAACCTGGCTAGGCAGGATATTTTACACGGGGGGAAGGGTTAAACCTTCCTATTATGAGTCTGATGGAAATTATACTCCCATTTTTCTACTTTGAATTATCATGAACCAGCCTGTGTGCTATCTCTACTTCCATCCCTGATCTGAGTGTTTAACCTTTCTTACTTAAAATAAGTAACTGCAGTTGAAAATAAAAGGACTTAACATTTAAAAGATAGGAAAAGGGCTCATTTTTAGGCAAAGGTGATGAAGCAGACGACCTATGAGGCAGACGACCATGTACATATACAAATGACTTCAACCAGTTTAAATCATTGTTTAGAAATGCATTTAGCTGAAATCACATGCTATCTACACTTAAAATGAAAGTGTCATTTTAAAAATGTCTTCCTTTTTTAAAAGATATGTTGAGAAAAGAACAAATTGAAATCATTATCACATTTGTATTATGTAATGTTTTATGGCAGTATTTTAAGAATTCAGAATAAATCTAATCTTACTCCTAATGATTTTTACCTTAACCATGTATTTAATCACCAGCAGCCCTGATGCAGAAATGGGGATACAACCATGATGGATCCACAGAATGCAACTGCGGGGAGGCTCCCCAGACAATGGAACACCTATTAAACTGCACCCTGCTACCACAACCCTGTACATCACATGATCTCCACAATTACACCCCATGTGCCAGAGCCTGTGTTCTACAGTGGCTGGGAAAAGTGTAGCGACACGAGAGAAGAAGAACCAGCAGCATGAACCTGTTTCAAGAAAATACCTAGGATTGCAATCTAATAAGTTTACTTTTCAAGTATCATCACTTCCTCATTCTCTTTTGTTGAGGGAGAATATTCTATGGATAACATGATAAATCCTTCTATGTGTGGTTTATATGTAGAAAGGAGAATTAGATAGCCTATAGAGCTTTGGGTGATTCTGTTTGTGTAACATTTCTATATATTCTTCCATAAAAATATATTGGTTAATTGAAAGAATGGTGTAAGCAAATCCTGCCATAATCACAGAAAAATGTATTAATTGTAGCATTTGTTAGTATGAAAATGTATTCTCTTTCCTTATTTCCTTTTAATATGCCAGATGAAATATTTCTGGAATATTTAAATGCAAACATGGTATCAGTTAAATATCTTACACCAATTGTTGCTAGTTAAATCCTGACTAATTTAATAATAATTAAAAAATAGCTGCTTTCTATAATTTAAATCAACTTAAAAACAAAAACAAAATCTGCTCTTCCAAACGTATGGACATGTTCCTAATAGTAATGAAATAATAAAATTAACAATACAAATGAATTTAAGATGAAAATTAATTAAAAACAAGCACACTCTGGAGTATTTTGCCCACGCATAATTTTTATTTCTATTGGCAATGTTTATTGGAAAACACAAGTTTTTCCAGCATGGAGAATTGGGAGAGGGACTCCAAATGGGTTTCATTCTAACCCATAAATCCACTGTGTAGGAGAAAAAATTACAGAAGCTGAGGGTGGAATTAAAAGAGGGATGAACCTAGAATCCCTACACAGTCACAATCAGATTAATATCCCCCCTACCCAAATTCTGTGTTCCCTTATCTAATTCCAAGCAGGTGCTAACCATTGTTTGAGAGGACTCCTGTACAGCGATAATTCAGTTTAGTTGGACCTTCATGTGTGGACCTGAACTTTCCCACCTGACAACTGAGAGCAGCTGATTGAGAATCATGGGAACTGTTGTCTAGAAAACCTACATAGCTTCAAGGTGGGAAAAGTTGACCATAGGCATATGAAGCTTTTTGTTCTCTAAATATATTCTGAAATGTTTACCATAAGTACAGTTGAATTTTAGAAACTAGGGCTGATAAATGTTTAACCCTCGACATTCCCTCGAAATATTATACAAGCTAGCAATTCAAAACAAAATTATATAATTTTTCATAACTGAAAAATTATTAATTATATTGAGGAGCAAGGCAAGAAAGAATTCTAATGAATTAGCAAAGATATAAACAGGACCTCTGAGATATTTGGGTGATAGTTTCAATATTTAATTATAACATAGTCACCTTGAGCTTCTTTCTTTGCTAATTGGCATTCTTCCTTATCTCAGTATTCAGCTAACAAGAGAAAGTCGTGCAAATTCTCAGAATGCTTTAATTACTCTGCAGTTTCCAAATGAAGCCCATAGGAAATTCCAGGGGGAAGGTATGATTATGTTTAAAAAACCTCCACAGAGGAAGCACTATCATAATTAATAGGCAATCTGAGCCACAAGTAACACAAGTATAAAATAGTATTTATATTGAGGTTAAATGACAGCCTGCATTAACCTTAAATCCCATGTTATCAATATAATGATGTACCTTTGACTGGAAATCTTGTTCAAACAAGATTTAAACAAGATTTAAACTATTGTTGCAATCTTACTTATGTTCCATAACTACCACACTCCAATTATTTCATTTTTATTCCAGCCTGTTTTCAGGAATTTCAAGATAGAATACATATTCCTTTTTTCTTGTTGCAATATTATTCTTACAATTAGCTGCTATGGCAGGCATATCTATACAAAGGTGATTAGACTATGGTCACTCTGTGATTCATAGATGAGTAGGTATTGAACTATAATGTGCTAGCCTCAGATAGAAATTACAATTCTAATAGGATGGTTCCCTCAAGAAAGGATACTATTTCCTTTAAATATTAGGTAGTTGTCTTTTAACTAGTATCTTCACAAAAATCCCATGTAAAATCTCTCACTATATTTAATCCTCAACATCTTATTATGATATTAGTCAGAAATAATCTTTTTCCTCAAGATATTTGATTCTTGTAGGTTAAGTCATTGTTAAAATTAATGTTCTATTGGCAAGTTCAATGCTGTCTCATATGATTACTTTAAATGCTCTTTATTGTTTTTTTACTACTACCTGGCACTTCTTCTCTTAGATGTACCCTAAAGCCAAAGAGTTCGCTGGGACTGTAGGAAGTAAGAGCAAAACACAGCCATTAGACTTAAGGAAACATTTTAACCTATATAAGAAAAATGGCAGAAATGTTGATCTTAGAGAAAATACAAATATATTGTGCTATTTGGTCACAGAATGCTTTCTGTCTATGCAGTGTTATATCAATTATTACACTTACGGTCCTATCTTCTGTAATAATAAAGATAACATGTACTTTTGGCATTCCCGTCAAAATATTGAAGGCACTTCTTTTCCACCAGGCATTGAATTACTACTTTGAATTATTTCAATATTCTTTAATGGTAAGGAGGAGAGTTCTTATTTCAAATTTATTTGATTTTTTTTTTTTACTTATACCAATTTCTATAGCCTGTTTAACTTGGTTAATAAGTTAAAATAGTCAATGTAACACTAAATTAAACTACCCAGAATCTAGTGGATGAGTTATCTTATGGCAAGATGGGCAGCCAATAAATTTTATACATAACTTCAAAACAAATAATTAATGTCTAATTAAATGGAGTAGTAAGTAACTACTGATAGCAAGGATATCCTCGTTTCTCGTTATTCTGGGTCAGTATTTCCCTTGTCAAATAAAACAGTGATTCTATTTTCTTTTCCCAGTTTACCTTCTGTAGGGGATCTGAACTTTGTTTCATTTACAAATGTTGAGAGATCTGATGGCTGAGGATAATCCTGCTTATCAAGATCCACGGTCATACAAGTCCATTTCTGATTACCCACAGAAGATGCCAGTTTTTCCTCATCTGTTGCATGTACCACAGTGGATACAACAGAGGGTGTTTCAGTAGTAGCCAGTGCCATAGATTCCTAAGAAGAAAATAAAGGTTAAACAATTGTCTTCTTTCATGGATCCAGCACTCTTAGGAGTTTGACTAAATGTAGATGGTTGTAGGTATAGGACAAGAACCACTTTACTTTTCCACGTGAGTTCTGAAACTCTTTTTCACACTATGTAAGTTATTCTAATTCATGATTAGGTCTTGGGTTCTTCATTTTTAAATGTTAGAGTGACATTTGATCTATTTCAGGGATCTGAAAATCACTGCCTTAATTGGAACAGATCTAATGATTGATTAAATTGAGTGTTTTATGTTCTATTAGTCCTAGTTCCTTAATGATTAGTTTGCACAGATTTTATTGCAAAATTTTAACAAATACATATTGGTTTATAAGAACTTCAGACTGAGACGGAGCTTTGGAGTTCACCCAATCATTCTCGGTAAGTATTACCATAGTACTTAAAAATATCAACTTTCATAGAAATGAAGGCTTGAACAATTTCAACATTTCTAAAAAAAAATGGCTAATTTTTAAATCTTCCTAAACATTAGTTGAATATGATCTAACATTTACTTGATGCTTGCCCATTTGATCCTTTGTTTTATGTCGTGATTAGTTATTTTCTCCTTATTGTGCTGGCTCTATAATATTAACTGTGGGAAGATTTTCAATCTAGCATCTGAGCTGCCTCCTTTTTTTTTTGCAAGATAATTAAAAAGTAGATAATTAATTAATATTGAATGTACCTTAAAAATACTTTTTAAAAAGTTTGTTGAAGGTCCTTACCTGTGAAGGTGCATCAGATAGTGGAGATCTTTTTGGTGATTTTTTCACCCTAAAAGTATCACTGGAAAGAAAATGGAAACTCTTGAGTATGGCTAAACAAGAAAAATGACATAATAAGAATCAGCTAATGAATATATTATGATGAAGATTGCCTGATTCAGAAACTTAGCATAAATATCAAAGAAGAGCATGCTATGTCTTTGGCTTACCATGCACTCTTAGACTCAGTCTTTTCCAAATTAAAATTCAAACATAAGATAATTAAAATAATTAAATTAAACTGAGTTTTAGATTAAGGTACAAAGGCAATCCAGATAATGAGATACATGGGTTGAAAACAATAAAATGGTTACAGTGTTCCTGGAGAATGGCCAACATAATATAATTCAGTAAATAAGAATCTTGATCAGGAATAAGTTGTTGTTCTGAGATCTACCAGGATATCACTGTTTATCAAATACAACACCAACATAGCTACTGGTATGTAAATGTTGTGAAAATGTCTTCAATTTTATCTCCCAAACTATCATCTATTATCTACCAAACTATCATCATCTCAGGTATCCTACTTCCTAATTGCCAAACAAATGATGAATGAGCAAAATGCATGCGAAGAACCGATGAACAAAACCACACAATTTGAGCAAGGCAGATATGGGACAAGGGTTTATGCCTTGATATGGGACAAGGGTTTATGCCTTCTAAGTATTGCTAGCTGCAGTACTGCCTGATAATTTATTAAATCTTACAATAACCATGTTTAACTTGTTGGTATTTATATCCTTTTTGTTTTCATAAGGTTATATAAACATTTATATTCCAAAAGCATTAAAATATTTGAACAGGATATAAAAAATAAAATATGATGCTATAGTCAATAATGTGTCAAGAAATAATTAATTGGTTTCTTGCTGATCTTATTTTCCTAATTTAATTTTTTTTGGGAAAAAATATGATGGCATTGATGATAGTAGTGGTCTTGATATTAAAAAATACTGAGAAAACTGGCACATTGAAAAAAATACCCAGGCCTTTAAAACTGTATTTCCAAGAATGATTTCAGATTAGATTTTTTTTAGAAAATAAAAATGATGGGTTGCCACAATTCTGTTCTTTGCTTGTCAAATAAGCTCAAGAGTTCAAAGAAAGAATAAAAATGAGTTGCTAGGTAGCAAGAAATATGATGAGCATGCTCAGCAACATTTATTTGATAAATTGGATGGCCATTTTGTGAATAGACAACTTTCCCTTGGCAGCTATTATTTGACTGTCCCATCATATACTCTCAACAATATTGCCAAAATGACTACCATCCCTCACTGCTTGGAAATTTCTAAGGTAGATTCAAATTTCTACCTTAGGTGGAAAAAGAACTATACAGAGAGATCTTAAAGAAATGCTTTGTATCAGAGACAGAGAAAGTGAAATAAACTTAGCTAAAAGTTATTGATATTATGTTTTGGTGGGAAGCAATTGTATGAGAATAAGATTTTCAAATATTATAGCTTTGTCTCAACTAATTTTTGAAATGGCAAACAAAACAAAACAAAACAAAAACCCATAAGGGAGCCAAAGCAAAAATGAGTTGATTTATGTAAAATATATCAGTACACGTAGTCCTTGAATGACAACCAAAATGGAGCCCATCTATCATGCTCATAACTCATGACAATCATAAAGCAAATCAGTCACATGGCCAAACCAATTTTACAACAACCCTTTTTTGTAATGGTCTTAAGCAACTCACCATGGCTGTTAAATGAATCTACAGAGGCTAAGCAAAACCTTGGTCTTTAAGTGAACCAGTAGTTCACGAAGAGTGCACTATTGCTCAAAACAAATGTCTGTTTTCAGCAAAACTGTTGTAAAATGCAGTCACGTGGCTATGGTATGTTACTAATAGCCATAAATACAGTCCAGCTGCTGAGTACTTAGTGCAGTCATAAGGCTGCAGGGGAGCCTGACCATCAGAAGTTCAAATCCAGGTCATAAGTACCCTCCCCAGATAGGTCTGTCAGAACTTTGATTGGTCACTAAGTAACCATTTGTAAACCAAGGACTATCTGTATCTTAATTAATTGTTGAAACACACTGAGAAACATGCTGGCTAGCTGTATCCTATTTAGAAAATAAATTACAATATAACTACATTGCATTAACAAGTGTATTATCGAAGGAAAATAGCTTTTCAAAATAAGTTTTCATCTATAATCTTGTGAAATGTTGCCAAACCCATGCTAAAGCATATAATCAAAAGATAAATGGGTTATTATGGCTTCATGCTTCATCTTCTGGTAACCAGACTTTATGATGCATGCACGCCACTCAAGCAGGCACAGGGAACAATATGGAAAGTGAGAGTGGAAATTGCCACTTGAAGACTTAATTGCAAAAGTATAATCTGCCAAGCACTTCCAAATAACATGTATTTCAGCTGGAAAACATTAGACAGATAGACACAGACAGACAGATGATAGATTGATCAAGAAATACTTTTCCCCTCTCAAAATAATCTTGATGCAAGTCAAAATAATCTTAATGAATATAGGTATCATGACCTACATTACTGGATATCACTGCAAGCAAACTTGTAAAAATAAACAACTAAACAAGACTGAAACAAGGCAAAACAATACATAAACATGTAGACGGGAAAAAAACATGAAGCATTTCTGCTGATAACAGGTATGGTTTAGGGTTAAAAGTTACTTACAACAGAGAACATACAGATATCACATCTTCAACCATCCTAAGACAAATAAGACAAAAGAGAGAGACAAGACAGAAGGAACTCACTGACACAGAGGAGAAATTCCATTTATTATGTTGTGGGGGCGGGGGGGAAATCACATCCCATGTTTTTTTTTTTTTTTAAATGGACATGTCTCTAAATATTGGACACAATTTTTAATTAGTTTATATAGCCTTTATATATGAACCGTAAATAACGGTTCATATAGCCACCCATCTCACAATTGCGAGTGGCAAAAAATAGGATTAAAAAGCCAACACATAGAAATATAAGATACTTAAAAATAATAACATAACGGTGCCAAGAATAATCTCAGACCACATAAAACACATAATCACATTGATAGAACACTGAACTGCGCAGTCCAATGCTTTAAGGATTTACAAAATTCTAGTAGGCTATGGGCAAAATAAATCTCAGGAAGAAGTGTGTTCCCGAGTCAAGAACACGTGGAGTTACTGCTGAGTATAGGTAGTCCTCAACTTACAATCATTTGTTTAGTGACTATTCAAAGTTACAACAGCACTGAAAAAAGTGAGTTATGACTGTTTTTCACATGTATGACAGTTGCAACATCCCCATGGTCACGTGAGCAAAATTCAGACACTTAGCAACTGACTCACATTTATGACAGCTGCTCATATCCCGCTTCCCTAGCCCTTAAGTTGGTCCAGAATAGAACTGAAACGCTGCTGACATGCCAAGGAAGCTAAGATGGATGTTCCAACCCCAGTTTGCTCCTGCCAGAGAGATCATGCTGCTTGGGGAAATTCCAAGAGTCAAAGTCTATGCATCTTAAAGTTGCTAAGTTTGAAAGTACTGATCTAAGTATTTTCATCCATGATGTAGCTAAACAGGAATCTGTCTATACTGTCTTGGAGTGGTAATGAAAAATGGTGAAATACCGTATATATTATTGATTAATGAAATATATAAAAAAGAGAAGGGAAACCTTCCCCTACTTTAGGAAGCATACCTCATATTTTTAAAACTTACAGTAAATTTTTACATTCTCCATTTCAACAAGTTCAATCACACATACCCAAAAATAAATGGAGTCCTAAATACTGGCAACTGAACTTTTTCTGCTCAACAAAATTCTGAGTTAATCCTACATGGGGTTTAAATTATTTAAATGTTATTTCATATAATAAATGTTAAATATTTAAGATTGCATACTTTCACGTTTTTCTTGAAGAATCTAGTGACCAAATTCCAGCATGTTTCCATCCAAAGGATTCAATTGGACATTCAAAAAGAATAGATGTGAGCAGTTTTGCTTCCTGTCTCTCCGAGTAAAACAATTGTTCAGATTGTATATTTTCACAACATAAAAATGTTTCTAAATGCTTCAGTGCTGAATCCCATTTGAGGCCTCACTGATGTTATTCAGGGATTTATAATCACATTTCATTCTTTCAGTTATAACTTAGAATATAAAAATTAATTGCTTATTATTTCATGGCTAATTTGTTGTATGAATTTAAGTACATTCATTTGCAGCTAACTGTAAACAGAATATTGCAGAATCATTCCAAAATACCACTATAAGCAGAAATTAAGGAAATAATAATAATAATAGTTATGGCCAATTTGATAATCCTGTTTATTGTTCCACTATTAACCTAAGTTGAAAGTTGGGTTTTTACTTATTTCCAGATATCCAATTTATCTGGTAATTTGTTTAAAATTCTTTTTTATTTCAAACTGGAAGTAGAACTAATATACTGTATATTTTTAATTAAATGTAGCAGTAGCAGTTAGATTTATATACTGTTTCACAGTGCTTTACAGCCCTCTCTAAGCAGTTTACAGACTCCACATATTGCCCCCAACAATCTGGTTCCTCATTTTACTGACCTCAGAAGGATGGAAGGCTGAGTCAACCTTGAGCTGTTCAGAATAGAACTCCTGGAGTGAGTAGTGAGTTAGCCTGCAATATTGCGTTCTAACCATTGTGCTACCATACTTTTGAACCTCAGTGACATGAGTGTATATGTTTGTTTCATTTACTTCAGAGTTTATATTTCAGCTCTCAGTGTGTGCTAAATTACAACCAACCTACTGGTGATGGTTAGTATCCACTAATGCTACTTTACATTAATCATAATCAATCCAAGTAAACATTTATATTGAATAATTTTTAGAAAGAATCTAAAGTTCTAGACAGAAAAATTATAACAATATTTTCAAGTTAAAAACTATATGGTGTTTTGAAAAGTCATGCTTAGGAAAGTCAGTATGTCACTTTCAAAATATCACAGAATATAATTAGAAGTGTACATTCACACCTTCAAATTAGTGTTGATTTGACTCAACTGCCTGGACAAGTCCCTTCAATTTTTTTGACAAGATTTCATTGTCAGCTTCCTAGGCTTGAGAGTAACTGGGCCAGGGGTCACCCATCTGGCTTTGTGCCTAAAGCAAGAGTAAAACTCGTGGTTTCCTGGTTTCTAGCCTGGTTCTTTAAACACTACACCAAACTGGCTCTCTGTCAGAGATGACTTACACCAAATTAGATTAATCAACAAAAACAACAAATTATCACCTCATCTTACCCTCAAACTATGGGCATAATAAAGTTCACTACAGGTAGTCCTCAACTTACAACAATTTGTTTAGTGAGTGTTCGAAGTTACAATGGCACTGAAAAAAGTTGACATGACCATTTTTCACAGGTGTATGAAACTTGTGGCCCACGGGCCAAATGTCATGTGCTGGCCACCCCCACCCCCATTTTAACGAAGGGGGCAAAAGTCACAATACGTCATGTGACATGACACTACAAGTGACGCCTCTGCATTAGGCATCCCCATGGTAACATGATCAAAATTCAGACTCTTTGCAACTGATTCATATTTATGATGATTGCAGGGTGCCTGGTCATGTGATTACCTTTTGCAGCATTCTGACAAATAAAGTGAATCAGGAGCCAGATTTGTTTAACAACCGTGGCAAGAAAAGTTGTAAAATAGGGCAAAACTCACTTAACATCTTCATTTAACAACATGAATTTTGGGCTCAATTGTGGTCATAAATCAAGGATTACCTGTATAGATTAGCCTTAAAGAAAAAGGTATATTCAAGGAAAAGTTAAACAATATATTTTTTCAGAATACACCACATTTGGAAATTATTAGATTTATCTACTGGAAGAATTTGCTTATGGGTGAATTCCGCATACAAGAAATGCAGAGTTAACTGTGGCTGAAATTCATAGCAAGCAATACAATTTGGAAGATGTATGCTATGTAATTCCCCATTCTCACAACCAATTTAAATCATAAGCAGACAAAACATGAGTTTTAATAAATCAACATAGTTGAAGAGAAACCTATTGGCACCTATCCAGTCCTTTCCTGTATCCAGAATCTACTTTTAGGAAGTAAAAATATTTATTTCATATTTATTTGTTAAATGAATTTATTTATTTGCCCAATTCTGCCCCTCACACACACAAAGGAATAGCATTTGTGGCTGGTTCACAAACTAGCCACTATAATGGACCAACATACTCTGAAGACCACCTTTTAAGCATCTGAACACCTACTGTCATTTTGAACTCTGTATAAACTATAACCTCATGATAAACACTTTGCAGAGTAGTCTCTTAATCCTGATAAGAGTTTGTTATTATTTGACTGAATTAAACTAATCACTTGTATTATAAAATATATTTACATTTTATGTTAAAAAACAACACTGAAGACTTTTCCATGTCATGATAGAATACCATAAGAAACCCTACTTTTTTCCAAAATACATTCCTTCTAAAATGAGGCTCAGATTGCTCTTCTATCTTTGAAACAGAAAAAAACTTTTGCCAAATGTTTTAAATCTCATGTCCTAGGAATCAGCAAGATTATTATACTCTGAAGCAAAAGATCACATCTTACATTTATCAAAATTAAAGCTTACTTTCTAAATGTTGAGAATTAAACAAAGGTTTGAAGTTCTAGTATACCTTAGAACCAAAAGGGAAATAATTTAATTCCATCTGCAGTAATGTGATTATTCTGGCATTACAATTCAGTTGGGTAAGTTGTACTACATCAAACATATACAATAAACATATTGCCAATACAGAAATTTAAAGGAGCTTGCAAAGATTTGTCAGATAATTTTTTTTAGAGTACTACACACACGCTTTTCCACATGTTGACTTACGTCTTGAGTGGAGTCTTCTTCTTTTTTGCAGGTTTATTTAGGCCATCTCCTTCCGATCCATTAATTTCGTTGACATTAGCTGAAATCTCAAAGGATGCTGGAGGTTGTGTGGGAGAATTGGCAACTTTGGGGGAAGGCTTGAATGGATCGATAGAATCCTCAGAGATTTCTGGATCAAAATTATATGTTGTGGTGGTTTGCTGAGGAAGTTTTGGAGAGTCTTGCATTTTGCAAGTGGAAGAGAAAGGATTGAAGTTGGGGTCATCCCATTTGTCAATATCAAAAGTATATGAGCCCTTGGAGGCAGGAATCTCACTGGGTTCAGAAGGAGTCTTGGTTGGGCTTATGGGAGTATTGTCAAGTTTCTCTCCAATTTTTTTAGTCTTTGGCCTTCTGAGGGGCATTTTGGCCCCAGGTTTTTTGCCCACTTTTTTGGCCAGAAGAGGACTCTCTGTCTGTTCCTCACCACTGCCTTTTTCCTCAGAGTAATCAAATTCCAATCTGACTGCTAAGCCTTTCACTGAGGGATCTTCTTGTCCCCCAGTGTCTGATGGTGTCACCTCCACAGTTTCTGGTGTTGTGGTAAGAGATACAGTTTTCTTGTTGGCAAGCGGAGAGTTTTGTACTTTGCTATCTCCTGATACAGGAATTTCTTCTGAGTTGTTGTCAAATTGACTCAATGTCTCTAGTTCAGGAGTGGCCTCATCTTTATTGACAATGCTTTGGTGCTGTTGGTTGGTACAGTTGAGTTCAGTGGGCTCCAAAGTTTCTTTGGAAACTTTTTCATCACTTAAGGCAGAAGAATCTTGCTTGAAGTTTGATATTCCCGGTTCTTCTACTGGAGAAACATCTAAGGACTTTTTTGCTACTTGCTTTTTCTTTAAGGAAGCTGGCCTAGGTTTTTTTGTGCGCTTAAGAGTACTAGAAGCACTGCTTGAACCGGTACTAAAAGTATCTGTTGCAGAACCTGCTGTCTCGTTACTCTCAGGAAAAGAGGCTCCATCAAATTCTCCAGCTTGCAAGCTAAGGGAACGAGATAGTGTAGATCGAGAAACTGGAACAGAATCTGTGGATTTTCTTCTAACATGTGACTTAGAATCCCGACTCTTTGTGTCCAGGGAGATTGGATCCACAGCTTGTAAGGAATCTACAACTTCAATACTATCAAAGTCTAGGTTGTAAGTTCCACTGCTAGCAATTGGCTTGTCTTCATCAAAAACTGTAGAAAATGAGTGGGATGGAGGGGACAATGGAGTTTCTTCAACTGGTTCACATTCAGGGACATCAGCTACTGTTACTGTTTCAGAAGAAAAACCTATAAAAAGCAAAGGCAAAAAAGTTATCAGCATTTAGGAATGTTGAATATGAAATAACAAGAGAAAAGAAATTAGACTATGCATCCTATAATTTAGGACACTTTTGTTTTCAAATGATCAGTTCCTTTAATTCTAACTTTTCCCCCATCTTTTTCAAGATAAGCATTCAAATCAGGAAACACATCGGATAAACAAAAAATAAGAAGCAAGAAGTAAATTATTCTGTTTTTCCAAAAGTAATTTTGGATTTTACATTGAATATATTTACTTTAAAAATAGAATATGGGTAATTACATTTTATAATTTTATTACAATTATAGATTAGAAAAATATTTTATAATTGTGCAAGTCAACAGAATGCTAATCAAGAAATCTCCAAAAAGTGAAAATCAGCATTGAGAGCAAATCAAATTTCTTGAACTCTGAAGACCAAATAGGAAATGTGTTATTAAAGCCCATGTCACACTGGCCAACGGATGCAAAACGGACACAACGGATGAGAAAAATGTTCCATCCCTTGTTATCCGCTCTCAAAAGGGGAAAAAATTTGCATAACCGGACCGGATAACACAGACGCGGGGAGGACGCAGGGCGGATGGAAAGCGGATGCGGAATGGAAGCACAGCGGATGGAAGCGGATGGGAGCAGATGGCATGTCCGCAAGGCTTCCGGGGGACCTCAGCAAAGCGGACGCGGAACGGATACAGCGGATGCAGAACGGATGCCGAACAGATGAAGCGGATGCACAGCGGATGCACAGCGGATAAAGCGGATGCACAGCGGAAGCCTAGCGGATGCACAGCGGGAGCGGAACGGATGTCGCGCGTTAATTGCGCATGCGGGGGGGAAGTATTACGTAAGCCCCCTGGATATAAAGGGAAGCAGCTCGCATGTGGCCAGCATTCCAAGGAAAGACCTGTTGCTGGACACTTCGAGTTCCTTGCCTGCCTTGCCAGCCTGCCTTCCAGCCAGCCTTGGTGCCTGCCTGCCTGCCTGCCTTCCTGCCAGGCTTTCTGCCAGCCTTACTCCCAGGCTTCCTGCCAGACTCCCTGCCAGCCAGCAATTCCACAACCATGGGGAGGAAGAGAAAGCCTCAGCAACCTGCCGCCATCCCTGGCAAAAGGGACAGGGGGGACAGGGCCCCCTGCCCCTGACTCCTGGTGCTGGGGCTTCTGCTGAAGCTGCTCCAGGCGGTGGTGCTTCTGCTGGTGCTGGGGCTTCTGCTGTTGCTTACTCTGTTGAAGCTGCTCCTGGTCCTGCTTGACCTGTTCGACCTGCTCGTGCTCCTGGACTTGCTCGTCCTGCTCGTGCTCCTGGTCTTGCTCATCCTGCTCGTGCTCCTGGTCCTGCTCGTGCTCCTGGACTTGCTGGCCCTGCTGGTGCTTACTCTACTGCTGCTGATCCTGGTCCTGGTGTTCCTGCTGCTGCTGCTGCTGATTATGATCCTGCTGGTGAGGATGATGATGCTGATTATGATCCTGCTGGTGAGGATGATGATGATGATGATGATGATGATGATGATGATGATGATGATGATCCTGCTGGTGCTGCTGCTGGTGGTGGTGTGGAGGAGCAGCCCCTACTACCTGGGAGCCCCTCTGATGAGGGCCCATCTGGTCCTGCCAAAGGGAGAAAGAGGCGTATGCGACAACAGGAGAGGAGGCAATACTCCATTGCGGAGACGCACGAGGATAAGGTGCTGGAGTGGCTGAGAGAGAACGACTATCTGTGGTGGAAGGGACACTGGCTGTACAGGGACACCAAGCGGAAGCAGGCTGCGTGGAGAGAGAGGGCAGAGAGTATGGGTTACACTTCGGAGGTGCTCCTCGGCTGGTGGAAACATATGCACACCTGGTACGGGAAGCTGCACCTGAAGAAATCTGGCCAGGCCACTGTGAAGCTGACAGACAGAGAGACCTACGTCATGGCCAGGTGCAGCTTCCTGGAGGGTGAGATCCACCACCAAGGAGCACCAGCAGCCCCTCTCACTACCCTCTCTTTCTGGCAGCCTGCTGCCACCCAGTCCTCTTCCGGCCGAGAGTCAGTCCCTGTCTCCAGGCAGGTTTCTGTGGAGCGTGCCACGGCGGAGAACCCGCGGACAGGTGTGGTAAGTGTGGTGGAGTACGTAGAGGACTCCCTGGTGCGGTGGGAGAAAGGAGACATTGAGTCCACCACAGTCCTAGCGGCATCCACCACCCCCAGCTCCGCCTCCGCAGAAAGGCAGAGAGCCGGACAGCTGGAGGGGCAGAGCCATACTGTCCTGCTGGAGATCAGGGACACCATCCGCACCAGCATAGATCTCCTCTCTCAGCTGGTCAACACCGACTCCTCATCCTCCAACCGCAAGCCCTTCCTCACCTATGTCAACCAGACCCTCAAGGAAATGGCGGATCCACAGTACCAGCAGGTGAAGGACCGGATCACCAAGCTGCTTCACAACCCTCCAGACCCAGAGGAACCTGATCCCACCCAGTCCAGGCCTGCTCCTCCACCCCAAGTGATATCCCTCCCATTCCAAGGCTTCCCACAGGCCCTCACCAACCAGGGCTACGGCTACCAAGAGGTTCAGCAGCACAGGCAGCAGCCCTTCCAGGTCCAGGCACAGAGTCATCGGGCGACACCGTTGCCACCTGTTTCACTGATGCCACCGATGCTACCCACGCCAATGATGCCACCGTCGACAGCTATGCCACCCACGCCAGCGATGCCACCCATGCCAGTCCTCACCCAGCTGCAGAGCAGACAGCCCCACTACACTACTCCTTCCTCCACCCCACAGCCAAGCCCAGCCTCAGTACATCTGTCATCAGTACTGGGGCTGACACCCCATGGCATGGAGGAAGGACCTCTCAGCATCGCGGGGCTGAGCCAGCTGTCCGAGACCTTTCTCAACACACCGTCCCCTGTTGTCCTCTTGAGGCTAGGCACTCCAGCACCACCCACCACCACAGCACCTGGATCCTTCACCCCTGAAACTGGGCACACCTCTGAGTGACCAAGAAGAGTGCCAGAGACCGGCTAGCTGGCTACCTGTGGACTTTATTTGGACACTTGACTTGGGTCAATTTTTTTTTACAGCTGGTTGTTCAATAAAGTTTATCTTTGATTCACACACTTGCTTCATTGCTTTTTTTTAATAAAGTCTTGGTGGAAACTTTTAGAATTGGCTTAAGCCTTTGCAAGCTTGTGGAATGGGTTAAGATAGCAGTGGGGTGGGCAGGGATACCTGTGGAATGAGCAGGGATACCTTTGGGATGGCTAATAGCTGTGGGATAGATAAACCTCCAGTGCAAGCATAGTGGGACTGTATGGTCCACCCTCCCAGGTACCACACCTATGGCCCTTTATTATCAACACTAATGTAATCATTGATCCACACATGTCAACACAAACACAATTCTTTATTAAATGCCCTGATCATTGTAGGTCCACTCAACATACATGGCCCAATCTCATCAGTGTGATGAGACAGGCTGAAGGAAGCATCCATTAAGCATCTACCATCCTGTCTTGCCACTCCACCACTCCAGCTGGGGAGTTGTACCAGTGTTTCAGGAGGTTGCGCTGCTTCTTCCCTTCCCGTGAGGCTCTGTTGTGGCCATGCACATCCTGAGTGTCGATCAGGTTTCGCCCTTGCCTCCATTCCCCAGGCTCCATGTCCCCATTGCCTTGTTGACGGTCCATGAGCCTGTTCTGCAAGACTGGGTAGCGGGTGTGCATGAGATTGTGCAGGATGCAGCAAGCTTCCATGATCCTCCTCACGGTCTCTGGGCGATGCTGCATGGTGGTGAGAAGTACCTGGAACCTGTTGGCCAGGATGCCAAAGGCGTTCTCCACCACCCGCCTTGCCCTGGACAGCCTGTAGTTGAAGATCCTCTCTTCACGGGTCAGGAGTCTGGAAGCGTATGGCTTCATGAGGTAGGTTCTGAGGGAGAAGGCGTCATCCCCCACGATGAAGTAGGGCACATCTTGCGTGTTGTTGGGCAGGGGTTCTGGATCTGGGAAGCCCACGATGAGGTTGCCTTCCAGCCCCTCCTTGAGGTGACTGGCGTTGTATATCTGGGCATCTGAAGATGAGCCGTTGCCTGAAGCATCGATGTACATGAACTTGTAGTCAGCATCGACCATGGTGAAAAGGATGATGCTGAAGAAGCCCTTGTAGTTTAAATAAGTGGACCCCGACTTGGCTGGAGCTTGCAGGCCACGTGTTTGCCATCGATGGCTCCAACGGTGTGTGGGAAGTTCCACCTCTGATACCACTGCTCTGCAACTTTCTTCCATCCTTCTTCAGTGGAGGGGCACTGGAGGAGCTCCTCCTTGTATTCTTCGATGATGGCCTGCACCACTTCTCTGACCACAATGCTGATGGTGTTGTGTGGCACCCTCCAGCTGTACTGCATGCTTTTGTAGGTGGTCCCTGAGGCCAGGTGGCACAGAGTGAGTGCCACCTTGAGCCCAGGTTCCAGGCTGCGCCGGAAGTTGGTGTTTGCCTTGGTCAACCTGGGTGTCAAGCGCTGCACAACTTCGTCAAACATGGCTGGAGGCATCCTCATGAAGTCCTGGAACGCCCAAGTGTCTTTGTTCCTGAGCTCCACCATCAGCTTGTTGTACAGTCCGTACTCTGCTCTTCTCCCGATCCATTTTCGGACCCAGACGCTTCTTGGCCGCCTCTTTTTCTTCCTATAGTAGAGTTCACAGAGCCTGTAGATGGCTTCGTACTGTTGCAGAAGGATGGTGGCTGCCAAAAGAACTGTGGTACGATCCACAGTGGACATGACTGGATGCTGTGGAAGAGCAAGAGTCAGATGAAGGCTGCAGAGGTCTGCACAGGTGGGCTGCTGGTCTGAAAGTGAGATGCAGACGAGTTGCTCCCCCTTTTTATAGGCAGTGTAGGTGTCCCTTTGCATCCTCTAGGCATCCTCTAGGCATCCTCTAGACATCCTTAATATCCGAGATAGGTCCCCTCTGCAAATGTTTTTTCCGCTTTTAACGCTTTGTTTCCATGCTGCATCAGTTCTGCATCCGTTCTGCATCTGTTCCGCATCCGTTCTGCTTCCTCCCTGCGTCCGGGTGGATGCGAGTTCCGCGGATTCACAGCGGATGCCTAGCGGATATAGCGGATGCGTAGCAGATGCGTAACGGATGAGTAGCGGATGCGTAGCGGATGCAGAACGGACGAACTGGATACATTTTCCGCGGAAAAGTTTTAGGCAGCCCAAAACTTTGGGAGCGGATGAAACGTCCATAAACGGATGCTGGACGGATAGAGAGGAAGCAAAACGGAGGCAGTGAGTACAGAACGGATACATCGCGTTAACCAACGGATGGCAAGGTTTTTTGTCCGTTTTACATCCTCTTTGCATCCGTTGGTTCAGTGTGACATGGGCTTAACAAAAAAGAAGCTCCTTGTATTTGCCTTTATCTAAACTTCAAACTATTATAAGATTTGTTATATGAGGCAGGATAGGTCTGTTAAGAATTTAAGGAAGGAACAAGCAATCATTTTCAACTGATAGACACATATTCTATGGTATTGTCTTTCATCCGATTAAGCCCTAATACTCTGTCAGCAGATTTTGGCTGATAATGCAGAGACAAGCTTTCAGAGAGTGATTGAGATTTATCTGATACTGCCTTGCAAAATGGTGAAAGCTGTGTTGTAGCAGTATAATGCAAAGCCTTCTCCTTTTATACATATGTTATGATGTCACATGTATGAAAAGATGAGTTTGGGTTGAAATAATTTACATCTTGTATAAACTGACAGCCATGGTCCATCTCAAAAATTATAAACATATTTACTACCTTAGTGCAGTAATTACAATTTTATTATGCCATCCCTTAAAATAAATATGAACATTCTAAATTCTAAGATACCAAATAAGATTATTGAGTGAAAATGGTGATTTAATTTGAACATGACTTCCCTATCAGAATACCAAATTGATTAATTTAAATTTAAATTAATAGACCACACTGCCCATCCTTCAGCTAAACAATTACATTCTTATACTTCCAATTGATAAGGCACTGATGGTAAAGAATCAAAGTGGAAATAATTTACAACATTATTACTAATGTTGATGTTTTCAGTAGATGAGTTGTCATTTCCCCCTGGCAATTATTACAGTAGTCATGTGATCCCATAAAGCGTCTCTTAAGAACAAAGCCAAAAGCATATGCATAAAGTGTCTCTTAAGAACAAAGCCAAAAGCATCTATTTCATTATTCCAATAGACAATTATTTGAGCTAGAGCTAGAGTTTCAACATTAAGCTGCTTTATTTTGATGGAAAACGATTGCAAAATTTGATGATTTAATCATAAGTGTTTTACATGCTGTTTTAAAAAGAAAACACTGAGCTTATGTGGCTAACTGCTACAATATCTAAAATAGCTTCATTACATTCACAGTAAAAGAGATGCACATTCACAATATATTAAATATTTTTCTGAATGTGAGGGGTTCCGTTTCATCATCCAAGCATCTAAACACAGGTGACCCAAATATATACCCATATTTTGCAGAGGTGGAATTATATCTACCAATCTCTGTTTTTTACCATGTTAACCACATTTACAAAACTACCCGTTGAATATTTATCCCAGTGAAAGACCAAAAATGCGAGAAAGAATCCAAAATTTGGGGAAAAACCTGCTTTTCTTAGCATGCATGTCTAGACTTCATCATTCATTAAGTCATGCTATATATAAGTGATTTCAAAATTACAATGAATAGAATGTTAATATCCTGAGAACTTGTTTCAAGATTCATAACGTCAAGACAGATCCCTACACATTCAAAAAGAAAAAACCACTACCAGCAAATGAAAGATTTCCTTCAAAGTAAATACCAAAAAGGAATGGCATTTTGATGAAGGACAACCTACATGTTGTCTGGGGATGGATTTATTTTTATTGCCTGACTTTAATTACAGCTGCTCTTGCCAGCTGAGCTGTTGTGCACTTTTCATGTAAGGAGATCACTTTTTACACACTTTTACACATCAGATGGCAATCTTTGGCTGCAATCCCCTATTTGGCAGTGTCTTCCATTGAGGTTAATTGGCTTACATTATGATTAGCCTTTCACATGTTGCTGTACTGATAAGGCAGTGCAAATTGGTGCATTAGACAAAACTATGATAATGTGCTATCATTGCAACTTACATTACATGTGATTATCGGGGTCTTGATTGGGCTTGGATTTAAGTAAGATACTATTTCTAATTTTCACATACTTTCTAATTCCTATAAAATGAATTCGAGAGCTAAAATGAATTTTTCTTGAATAATACTAATCTCTTGTCCGTATGCCAATGCCATTTCAAATTCTGACAGTCAACGTGATGTTCAAAATTGGTATTTGCTTTATTTTAGTCATATTTTATCTCATGTAATGTTGTCCATCCAGCTTTCTTTGCACTCCATGTGATGTCATTATTAGCTAGAATTATCCCTCTACATCAGCATTTTCACTAGGCCGGTGATTCATCTGGCATAGAACATTAAGATAAGTGAATTATCTAATTTCATGGATCCCAATTTTCTTTATAAAAACCAGTGTTAAGAGTGTCAACTTTTTAAGTTTTTGATATAGGGGCTTTATTTAAGACCAAATTACATCTACGTTACAAACTGGCAGTAGAACATTCAAGCCCTCTACACTTTCTTTTCAATCTTATTTTGATAGACCGAGCTTTATGACTTCACTAATTGCCCCTTATTCTTTAGGAAATTCTCCAGTTATTTCTCATTTACTGACCTTATCTCTAAAGATGAGAAAAGATGGGATGCACCAAAAAGGGGGCAATATCTCGCTAATCTTCCCTGATCTAAAAACAATAACAAACCGAATGAGGCTGAGTTCTGATTGGTGCTTGGATAAGAGACCACCAGATCTTAGAGCTAGTGGCTAAATAGAGTTGTTAAAAAATATCTTAAAAGAAGGCAGTGACAAACATGTAATCTCCAGGAACAGAAGGTGACTTTATCTTCATCAGTTATTACTTTTCCAAAATAGTATCACCAAACTTTCTTCAAAGTAATATACTGGTATAATAATTTGGCACTGTTGGTTTTATATACTGGGCTACCATACTGATATATTTGGGTTAGCAGCTGTTTGTTTGATTTATGTGCCCAACACGTATATATCCTCTATTGGGAGTCCTTTTTCACAAATTCAGATTTGCTTCTAGACAAGTCCCACATTTTATGACTATTTACTTATTTTATCAATGGATGTGAATGCCCATTGTTCTGGGTAACTCTCAAGTAGTAAACATCTCTAATCAAGGTAAAAACTAAAATAAAATGATTGATTAAAAATAAAACCAATAAAATAAAAATATATTGTGCCATAAACCAGATAAGGTATGAACATTGGGCAACAGGTTCATCTAACTTCCACACTTAAATGTTCTGATTTTTTAAATATTAAGTTCCTACAAAGAATTTTTTCCAACACATTATTTTTCTGATGAACTCACCATATTATCACCATTAGAAGAATTCAAATACCTGATTTTGCTAGAGTTAATTTACTAGAATAAACAACATAGAATAATTCCCAGTACAGACTTTTTTCCTCGTTTTTATACTCTAACTTCAAAAGAGCATACACAAGCTATTCTAAGAACCCTGCTCAATGTATTAAAGAAAACAGAACAATCAAGTGGAAAAATCATTCCAGGAAATGCTGAATAGTAGACAATGCAGCTTTATGTCTAGAGACATTTTTTTTCTAATCCTGCCCTCTTGACACTAAAAACTGGTCAGAAATGAAAGGAATGTTGCCCTTTTACTTCAAAGCCTCCCCAAGGAGTTTTACTATTCATGACATTTAATCACACAGACTGGAGTTTTTCTATTACATTAAGTCTGGCATAGCTTTGCCTTACAGGGCTTTGGATAGTGTAATACCAGAAATCTTTTACATGTAGAACATAAGGAAATAACCATGGTTATAAATCATACATAAATGGGAAGTGTTTATCACATTTATATCCTGTCTTTCATTCAGAAACTCAACTAACTTAGTTGATATGGAAAGCTGACATAAAAAGAAAGGTAATCTTTCTTTTCACTTTGGACAATTGTGCATTTAGTACTTTTACTACCTAAAACACTAGAAGAAATGGAAGAAAAAGGATAACAGAAAGGGAGAGAAATAAACAGGAATACAGGTGAAAACTGGGAGTTCAGAATGAGTTGCAATTTAATTTTATAATTAAAGGCCTCTCTTCAAATCCTATTTAATGTAAATGATTTTATCTTTAGATTTATTTATCAAGCTGGAAAATTAATTTCCTTTTCAACTACATATGAAAACACATGCGAAAAGATCGTTGTTCTGTACAGATTTAAAATAAATGTAGAAAGATAATGGTGAAAGACAAACAGGGTATTCACACATCTGGAACAAAATCCTGATTTTTCTATGGAGTTGGGCACCAAATAAAAGGTTTCTTCATGTACTTGTGTTTGCTGCAAGCATAATGATCGTGCAGACACTTTTTTGCAGAAAAATATGAAATGGTGAAGAACATTTACTGATATTCAAAAAAGTTGTAACCAAGTAATTACAGATGTTTTTGAAATGATGCCCTGGTAACTTTTAGACTGTTTAGGTCTGGAGTGTCAAACTCACGTCATGGAGGCATCATGTGACATATTAGGACTTTCCCTCCTTCCGCTAAACTGGGCATGGGCATGGCTAGTGCGTGACACATCCAACCCATGGGCTGGGAGTTTGACAGCCCTGGACTAGGTGCTCTCCAGGTATATGAATATTTACTCAAAAAGTTCCCCAATTTGCAAACCAAATGCTAAGAATTCAGAGTATTGAGAAGTGCCCATAATGGAGTATGTACGATAAGGATACAGGTACTCCTCAACTTACAATGGTTTGTTTAGTGACCGTTCAAAGTTAAAACAGCACTTATGGCCATTGTAGCATCCCCATGGTCACGTGATTTACATTTGGATGCTTGACAACTGGTTCATATTTATGATGGTTGCAGTGTCCCGGGGGTCATGTGATCCCCTTTTGTGACTTTCTGACAAGTGATGTCAATGGGGAAATCTGATTCCCTTAACAACCATGTGATTAATTAACAACCTCTCTGATTCACTTAACAAATGTGGCAAGAAAAGTAGTAAAATGGGACAAAACTTATTTAATAAATTTCTACCTCATTTCTGGGCTCAATTGTGGTCATAATTCAAGGACTACTTGTGTGTAGTTATTATTGCTATTAGGTTTTTTTACTTTATAGACGTTTAATTGTGATTTTTTTTGGAAGGGGTACTTCTGATTCATCACAGAATTATAGATTCTTCACCTCATATTGTATTAACTTTGCATACACTGCACGAGGTATCAAAGCAGAAAAGCAGGCATGATATTCTAATGTTACAGGCTGTCAGAAAATTAATCGAGCACATGTATTTATTTAGACTACTTTGCAACTTGCTTGATTCCAAACCCCTGAATTTGAACAGAAGCTGAGATTCATTCTAAGCAAAGATGCATCAACTAAGTCTTAAGCTTCCATTTCTCTCTGTGTACACAAACATAAACACAGATACATATGTGGGATGGGTGGGTTTGGGGAAGATGGGGAATTAATGATGGGCTAATACTTTATAGCATTCCTATCCAACTTACTTGGAGGCTCGGAGTTTTCTTGGCCTTTGTCAGGTGTTCTGGGACCGTAATCTGAAAAATGCAAAAAAATAAAGAAGTGACTGGGGTCTGGACAAAAGCTAAGCGTGGTTTAATAGCACTACTGCTTTACAGCCCTCTCTAAGCGGTTTACAGAGCAGCTTCTTAACCCCAACAATCTGGATCTTCATTTTACCCACCTCAGAAGGAATAGAAGGCTGAGTCAACCTTGAGCCTGGTGAGATTCCAACTGCTGACACTCAGCAGTCAACAAAAGTAGCCTGCAATACTGCACTTTATGATGCGCCACTGTTGTATTTAAATTGTATTTAAATTGACTACAAACAACATAATTATAATAACAATTTTTCAAAGGGTTCCAGCAATTGCATTCAGCACTTTGGAGAAAGAGCAGGTTTCTATTCTGTGTACCCCTGAGGTACACCATATCAGCTAGACAGGTTAGAAAAGTAGTATAACATTAAGTCTCTATTGGTGAGAGAAGCAAAAACTGATTCTCAAACACTGAATCCTATCAGTAAATCACCATCAGATACAAGAAGTTAAAAAATATGAGAAAAATTTCCAGTTATTAAAGAAGGTCAGCTTGGATACAATTCTCATCTTCACTATTCATTTACTTGTGTGAAATACAAAATAATACCATACAACAGGTTTAGCTGATTGATCAGTAGTACAGGTAGTTCTTGAGTTACAACAGTTTGTTTAGTGACTGTTCAAGGTAACAATGGCACTGGAAAAAATAACTTATGACCATTTTTCACATTAACAATTCTTGCAGCATCTCCATTGTCATGTGATCAAAATTCAGACCCTGGGCAATAGATTCATATTTATGACCGTTGCAGGCACCCAGGGTCATGTGATGCCCTTTTGTGACTTTCTGACAAGCAAAATCAATGGGGAAGCCAGATTCACTTAACAACTGTGTCACTAATTTAAGAACTATAGTGATTCACTTAACAACCATGGCAGAAAAGGACATAAAATGGGGAAAAATTCATTTTACAAATGTCTTGCTTAGGAACAAAAATTTGGTTGTAAACAAAAATTTGGTTGTTCTAATTTGGTTGTAAACTGAGAACTAGCTATGTTCCCTTTTTATATATATATATGTTATTTTCTTTTAAATTTTTGTTAGCTGTAGATTCCATCTACAGCAGGGCTGTCAAACACGTGGCCCACAAGCTGGATGCATCACATGTTGACCATACCCACGTCCTGTTTAGTGAAGGGGAATATAGTCACAATACGCCACTGTGATGCTGTGAGTATGACCCCACCTTGATCTAGAGGAATCAAAAGTTCTCAAAACTGAAATATTTAATTTAAAACTGTTTAAACAGGCACTTACGGATAATGAGATGATCTGTAATTTTAGCCTAATATATAAAGTTGCTTTACAATAAAGCTTGATGCTGAACTAACAACTACTTTGCAAGTTCTTGATCAGAATTATTCCTAATGATTAAACCAAAAGCCTTGGCCTGCAAAGCATCTGTTCTACTACCAAACTACCAAATTCCTCAGGAATACAAAAGCCTCAGCTTTATCATATAATCAATTAATATCAAACCTTATAAACATTACATTTATCACCATTATCCTCCAAGTCTAATAATCATAATATTTCCTCTTGGGATTAGCAATCTGTTCTGGGGCTCACCAAGTGCTCAAACTGTGCATGTGCAGAGTGGCCCATCCTATTCCTTGTACAATTGTTACCTGGGATTTCTGATGGAAGCTGAGGTGCTATTTCTTGTTCCTCTATGTCGAATGCTACAATTTCAGGCGGTAGTTGTGGTAGCGAAGGTGCAGCCTTTACAGGAGTTGTGGATTCTGGTGTTTCAAATGCTTCTTCAGAGTCTGAACTCCTGAGCACACATAACAAATGAGGGGGGGGGGGAAAGCAAGGTATTACATGGCTATTTTTTTTTCTCCCCCAAGAGCAAGTCAAACAAAAACAAACAACTTTTGCAAAGTTCGCAGAGCTCTCCTATCTAAGGAAGCAAGAATACCTCTGCTTTTTTTTTTCAGAGCTCCTGAGAAACTATTAGCCTCTTTTTTTTTTTTTTTTGCAGCATGATTTCTGGAGCAGAATATCATGTTCTCAACTTTATTTGGAAGAAATCTTGATACTGAAAGATTTCGAGACATCACAAAAGCAAACATGCAGGCAGGATAAAGTGAAAGGCGCTGAAAAAAAAAAGCCTGCCTTTGTGGCATAAAGGAGGCTTTGACACAGACAAACAAAAAGCAATGTTAATGGAATCTGTTGATAGGATGTTGGATTTTTTTTTCTTGGCACAAGCATAAGCAAACCTAATAAGCAAAATCTTATGAGAGTGTCATAATGCTCTCAAGCCTGAAGAGATCTACCTTGATGTGCAGCTGAGTGAGAGTTCCTACAAAACAAGAAAACACAGCCTTTAGGTGGACATTGGAGGCTGCCTCACCTTTCAGACTAAAATACTATTAATGGAGACAAAGACAGTCTCACTTTTCACAGTTCACACAAAACACAGACATTCTCGGTATATGAAAAAACATTCTTTCTTCCTTCAGAATTGCTGGCTTTCAGTAAAGTCATTCATTCATACATTCATTTCAGGTATCCTGATTGTCCAATTCATCACATATGACAGTTTTGACAACTTCACCACACCTATTGCCATAAAGGCTCCTTTAATTTTATTTAATTTTATTTTAAATCATTTTCTGGGTAAAGACCTTTGAACTTAATTTTTAAAACTACTTCAAGCACATAAGCAGACACTGAAGAACAAGATAATCACAACCATAAATGAAGGATGCTAAGGTGGAACTAACTAAAGATGGAACACTTTATCCTTGATAAGACAATGTCCAAATGTTCTGGATTATAATTTTTCCCCCATCAGTGGCTGACAGTGAATTATAGGTTTTGTTTAGTGGTTAAAGTGCTGAACTAGAAGAGGAAAGTCTGAGTTCTAATTCCAAAATTATTATATAAAATTTATTAAATATGTGCAAAACCAAAGGATTTTTGGTAAATTCTTCCATTTTCCCTTTTTTTGTTTATGTTTGTTTTAAGTAAAGTTGCCACCAGCTGATATATTTTTGCTGTTTTTTATAGCTTCTCAAAACATATTTTAAAAATAGCTTCTGGGTTCAGTCTATGTTTGTGCAGGATGCAAAAGTAAATGGTGCAACATTTATTGCTCCTGCTAAGCAACATCCAATTCCTCCCATCTTCCCAATACAGGACAGCTTTGAATCAGTATAAATACATTCCTTCTGTTGAAGAAAAATAAAAATTATACTATGATACCAAAAGACCTCCCCTGGTCACATCATCCTTTTAAACTTTATGACCTCTTTGCTCAATTCCTTATCCTATTTAAATAAAGTTGAAAACATTTATTTAAAAAAATCAGCAAAAACATACACTGTTATTTTCAAAAAAGAGCTATTATCAGAATAAAAGCACTACCTATTTCTTTCACAAAGGTTATCTTTGTTAGGGTTACATCATAGATTACCTTACAGTAAACATATGTCAGACAAGTCCTGTGTCAAATACTTGCTGAAAACATATGATTCAAAGATGGCATTCTTATCTGATACACTATTTCTTTACTTTTTTCTCATAGTCCTAATAAATAGCATTATCTTCTGCTTATTTATGCTACAGGCACTTCTTCAGGCTTACTTGAAAATTTTTAAGCAGTAAAAAAAAAATAGAGAAAAAGACTGAAGATGAATTTATCTCTCTTCACCAGACACAATCCCACTGACCGTAATGCTCACCCAAAATAAGGGGTGCTGTGTCAGTTCCATGTTCCACAAAAATTAAGTAAGATTGTGCTATGTCATTTCAGTGAATCCTGTGTTGTAAAACTTTGAACAACATTTGGTTTTGAATAACAAATGTTTATCTAGCTAATGCCATTTTTTTGCTTAAAGTTTAATTTAATCTTTCATACCACCTCTTCTCAGATTGTAGAATTATAGTTCTCTATTGATCTCCTCACAACTTAAAAGTCAGTGTCAGGATCAATAAAAATGGTGGGGTTGTTTTTTGGTCTGGTATCTATAGAAGATGCTTTTATCACTTAGGAATGAAGATATATAACTGTACTGGCCAAGTTAAAAAAAGTATTTTCCTGAGCTGATGTGATATATCTATACATCAATGTTTCTCAACCTTGGTGACTTGAAGAAGTATGGACTTCAACTCCCAGAATTCTCCCATGCTGGCTGGGGAATTCTGGGAGTTGAAGTCCACACCTCTTTAAGTCACAAGATTGAGAAAAACTGATGCACAGTATATACTATGGGACTGGCATTCCTGCCAGAACTTGATTCCACTATCTCTTTGAACTGGGATAAGAAACCAACATGGAGTCAGTGAAATCCTGGAGGTTATGAAACCCCTAAACTGCATCATATATACCAGCTGCATCTCTTGCTTATATCAGGATAGTTCCAGACAACAGCATTTTAAAATCTGTCTCACATTTGGTTACAAGCAAAAAATGTTCATTTTTACAGAAAAGATGTTATGTAGGAATAGTGTCAGAAAATGAGACCTTTCCACAAGAAACAGAGGCAAAGGCATTTTAGCATAGATGGGAAGTTATTGCTTTTTAAAATTATTATTACTCGACTGAATGAATAAATGTGTCTATAGATTGCAGAAGAAAACTCCAGAATGAGAATAAAAAACTGAATACAAGTATACATCTACTATCATAAAGCTATCAAGAAATGTTCCCATGATTGAAAAGTAGATTTGTCAAATTAGTCTTAGTTCACTTTCACAATATTTCTGTGTTGCCTGATCATCAGCTCACTTTCAGACTTTTTTGCATGTTATTGGTAAATGCTTACAAACTGGTCCACTTTGCCTACATTTTATCAATGAAACTGCCAAATAATGATTCATTAGGATGTCTTGCTGAAGCTCTATTTGGATATAGGAAAAACTAAAGTTGAGATTTTCTGAACACAACAGATAAATTCTAAATTCTTTTTCCTCTTTTTTTTCTTCTTCCAAGAATGGCTTTCTAGATCTAAAAAGCTCATCATAGCAACTGTACTACTATTAAAGCATCATAAAATCTATTAACCATAAAAACAGATATCCTGTGATTAAAAACAATTCATTCAGCAAGACATACAAGTGTTGGTCTTCTTCATTGCACTTTTATTTGTGGCACAATTACAATAAGCATTAAATATGCAATTTCCTATACTTATCCAGGCCAGATGATGAACCAATTATATGTTGTTCTAGACCACTGAAGACTGATAAAAAATTAATAGTTATAATTTTAAAGGATGCAATAATCATAACCACAAATAAAAAAGCTCTGAAAGTAGAAAAATTAAATAGAAAATCAAATTATAGCAAAATAAATCAAAACATCCTTTCAAGGATAATGCTAATTTAAAACTGAATTCACTATTAAATGTCATACAATGTCTTTTGAAAAGTTTTAACAATTCTTGCTATATGATACCTTATATAAAACTTTTGCCATAAATCCTAATCCTCTTCTCTTAATCACATTTCCTTTTAAAGAAATTAGGTCAAGAATATTAGCATGAGCAGAGAAAGGGATTAATTTAGTACAGTGGTGAATGTTTATAAATGAAGTGAAGCAGTATCTATAACAGTACACTGTTTAACTGCAATGATATTGTCTTTCATAGCTAAATAGCACTGCATATTTTATCAATGTAAAAGAAAAGAAAATGTATGCTAATATTAAAGAATAAGGCATTGCAACTCAACTTTCTAAACCTTTATTTATCAGATAAATGAAAATTCTGGGTTCAGTGTACACTAGTGCCAGTGACCCATTTCTTTGAACTTTAAACAGAAGCCCATAAATATTCTGAAGAAACCAATATGAATCTTAATTGAACAAAATAATTTATTTACTATTACTATGCCAACACAGAAATAAATGTAAAGTCACCATATTCATTCTTTTTTCTTACTCTGAATACATGGAATATTGTGAGTCCTTCTTTTTAAAATCTCAATTACTAAAAACTAACAATGAATTTCATTTATAAAGTATAGTCCGAATAAAATGTGCGCAAAAAGGAAATAAAATAACAAAAGACACAGCAGAGAAGGAAAGCATCATACACATCAATCTATTTGTCTGCCTTTATTTGATTTATCTGTCATCAGACTACTTGAATTCTGATTAACTTATAAAACTCTGGCCACAATGCTTTCCCGCAAACAGTGTTATAACAGTCATCTTCATTAAACAAACTTTTCATCAGTTGATAGGATAACGACGCATTATCTTGCCTTACTACCTATTTTTAGTTTTTAATGTCTTGTAGGACATATGAAGTTCCAATTTCAACAGCAGGATGCCTTGCTCTCATTTGAGCATTTGAAGGATTCATTGTACTCACTCATCAGCCAGATAAAAATAGGTTAAGAAGGAAGATTCCTGGATAAAACACTCTAAGGCATTCAAATGTCTATAGACAAGGGTGGGATTCTACCAGTTCACACCTATTCGCTAGATTTGGTTGTTAACATTCTAAGCAGTTCGGAGAACCATTTGTTAGAATAAATTCCTGGCCTAATCCTGTAAGGAAGGCAGGAAGAAAACATTCTGGTGTTGCTGCCTCTCCATTAACCCTTATTACATTCTTGGCAGGACTAGACTTCCTGTCTCAGGAACTTCTCTAGAGTTTTTTTTCCCTTCCTTTGCTGGTACTTTGCTTGTGTGAAGTGACCATTCAAAGTTACAATGGCACTGAAAAAAGTGACTTATGACCATTTTTCACACATACGACTGTTGCAGCATCACCACAGTCTTGAGGTCAGGCAAAGTGATGTGTGCCTCGATGTGATTGATATTTAGTTGGCCACATCCAGCCAATAACATGACCAAGCCATGTCCACCCAGTCACATGACCATCAAGCCATGCCCACCACCTAAGCCATGCCCACCACCTGAGCCATGCCCACAGAACCAGTTGTTAAAAATTTGAATCCCACCCCTGCCTATAGATTATAATTGTCCATCAAGAAACTAATGGATTTATTAATATTTGGTAAGTTCATTTATATATCCCATTTTCCCAACTTACAAATCAGTCTATGCAGCAGTTAAAACAGCAATTAACAACAAAAGCACAGAATTAAAATAACATAGAATAAAACTCAAACACCACAAAATCATCAAAAACATACTTATCTCAAAACCGTTTTAAAGAATATTTTTAAGTGGACATCTCTGGATATTTCAAATATGGACTAAAGAACTGGAAACTTCAATAATGTCCCAGCAATGGATTCATGTTCTTAAAAATGTTTGAATAGTATCTACAGATCTGAAGTTAAGGCTGATTCATCAAAAATTCATATTTGGGGTGTATTGGACTCCACAAAGAATGTATCTGAACGATGGACAACAGAGTTTCTAGAAGTATAAAAACTTTTGAGTTTCATTGATTTATATGATTTGATTTAATATCTTTTTGGGATAGTGTATTAATGTGTATAAGCAGTTTCATGGGAAAAAGTCCACAAACTTCAAAGGAAGAGTACATAGCCTTAAGAGATTGTCAACCTTCTAAACCCCTCAGAACAGCTCTCTTAAGTAATTTTGAGTAATGGAGATCTATACTATCATCAGTCTCAACAGACAGACTTTCCAATCCATTTTACATAGTGCTTAGTCTTAGACTTAAATCAACGTCACTCTAGATACCTGCCATCCCAATTCTCTGTAACTCCTCAGTTCTGTAAACTGAAGAATTTTGGGGCTCAATGGGCTGGGAAATATAGGAGCAAGTGCATGATTAGTGGATATTCCGCTAATTCAGCTCTGATTAGAATTTCAACATCACAATACATTTACCCACCAACAGATTCTGGAATTGTTTCAGATTCAGAAAATGATTCTCAAAACTGACTCTGCAGTTGAAAGAAAGGAAGGGGGGAAGCCAAATACTGCAATGGTGATCCATTTGTCACAAAAGACTCACTTCTGTCTCCCTGTCGTATATCACAACTATCAGTGCAAAATACCAGGTAGAGAGTATATTTGTAGTGTCTACAAATAAGCACAGAAAAATACTGAAACAGATTCACAGAGATTATGGATATCATGAATGGCTGAGATGCTCTAAAAAAACTAAGCCTGGCATAAATATTGGAGCATCCAAGAATCTAAAGTCTTGAGACTTTCAGTTCTACTCCTAAGAACAGCTTCAATACCTCAGGCAGATAAAGTGTTGGGTACATGGCATACAAGAGAATCTCCAGCTAGATACTGAGCCTTTAGCTATATTTTAGGCCTTTTGCAATGATGGTCATACCTCCCACCATACTTCATTCCATACTTCATTTGCTCCTAAACCCAGAATCCAGTGAGAACAGGGGGATCCAAATAATATCACCTAGTTCATCCAATCCATATTTTTGTCACATAAACTAGATAGCCTTATTCTTAACTGCAAACATGTTCAAAAGCCCTTTTCAATCATATTTGGCAACCCCCAGTGGTATACATTTACAACTTACCATCGGGTAGGAGATATAGAAGCAACAACAGGCTGAAGAATAATTACTACCTGTGGGCTGCCAGACTTCTGAATGGAAAATAACTTCATGTCAACGTAGTATGATAGACTTGCAGGGCCGATGCGTTGTGCCACAAGGTCACAAAATGTAATAAGATGGGATTGGGTTAGGGACTTCTGTCTTCACTGTGAGCTGTGTTGGGGGGGTACACAAAGGGAGGCTCAACCAATGTCATTGTACACATGTTGTACTCTGACAATAAAGGTAATAATAATAACTTGACTTTCATCTCTACTTTTCTTTCCAATACAAACTCTCTTCCTAAGAGTCTTGTCTATTCTTTCCTGTAACCCCAGATATCCAGGTATTCACCAGATAATACATAAGTTTGAACAGAATCTGGAAAACCTGAAGCCCAGCAATAAGCAATGAAGAATAATCCTAATGTATAGGAGAAAATAATGAAGGAAACTTAAGGACTATTAACATGTGGACTTGCCGTGCAAGATGTCAGTCCGTCATTACATATAAAACCATACTAACTGTATAGATTACACTGCTTCTCATGAAGAAAATTATAGCTAGGGTCATGTAACATGCCTTTGGTTATTGAAGTGGTATGTTGAAAGAAATGGGCAGGATAAATGCAGAAAAATGGGAGGAGCATGGGAAACACAAATCCTTAAAATTCTAAACAGTACTAAATATTAATACATTTCTCCTATATCAAGCATTTTACAAAGTCGTCAATTAATATTTGACTGGCAACCAGGGGCACGAGTTCTAGAGGACAGGTGCATTTGATCACTGTATGGAAGAGAAGGAATGGCAAAACCTGGGGGTGGAATGAAAAGGAGGATCAGAAAGAAAGCCAAAGAAAGAAGCCAAAAAGAAACTGAGTCCAATTCTTTCTCAATGCTGTTGACCCTTGTCTAACTCTCATCAGGTGCTGTCTTGTTAGTTTAGAAGTTTCCTGTGCATAGACTTTCAGAAATAAATCAGCTTAATTGAACCTTCATTTTGAAGACCTGATCTTTTGCACCTTATATCATAATACAATAGGGTCTGGTATAATATTTCTATACATACCAACAAAGTACTCCCACCAAGTATGGAGAAAGATGTAAGATGTTTCTGTTACTATATTATTCTTGAGCCACATCATGATGTGCCATCTATAACTGAGAAACTGGCTAACATTGACGATTTTAAAGAAACTCATTTTGAAGATGCATGTCAAAGCAACATACAGTTAATAATATCCATATGTAAAGGTCTGGCTAATGTAACAAATTGTGGTTTAGTAACAGTAGACAGTTCTAAATTATGTGCAAGGGAACACAAGAAAAAATAAGTACATGGATCCAAAGCATGATCCTCCTAAACATTCTCTTAAAGATTTGCTGCGAAGCCAACATAGTCAGCCAATCAAGCTTTAATCATCCTAGGTAATGTATATGGAATTTTTGGTGTGTTTGTATCTTAATTTTATTGCAAGAAACAACAGCACGTAATAGTCAATTACAAAGTTTAATTATGGAGTAGGGACTATTGCCCAGTTCTGATCTATCTATTCTGTTTCCCACAGTACAGTGCAGTGTTCACAGCAGCTGCATCACAGAATAAGACTATAAATTTAAGCCTGTGTTTATTGGATTTTGTTATTAGTCATAAAGTAAGAAAAACTGAGCATTTTCAGTCCTCCCACTACTATTCAAATTGCATTAAGGTTGCCCTGTCCCTCAGTTCTAAAAAGACACAAATGATAAATGTAATAAATTCTATGACTTTATCTTCATTCATCATGCCAGAATCCATTCTCTTAAAACTCCCCAAGCATAAATTAAATCTATCTCTCCAGAATACAGGATGGAAAAAGTTACATTTTTCATCACTGGATTCAGGTTTGCAGAATTCTGACAGAGTACCTTACACTGAGGAATGGATTAAATAGAAAACTGCCATTGTGGTTCTATCCTTGAAGCTTGCTTGTTCAAAAAAGTTTATTTTGTTACTGTTCTGTTCTGAGGATCCTGCTACTTTTGATAACAGATTATTGAGACACATGTCAGGTAAGTACATAAACATGTTGAAGTTGTACTTGCAAACAACTCAAATATATATCTAGCATAAGAGTAACACATTCACTGAAAACAATCCTCAATTTTAACAGAAGTACTGCTTTCTCCCTAAATAGCACTGACTAGTATATACATTTAAGAATTAATAGATTATAGGATTTAAAATCCAAAACCACTCACTGTCTTTCCACAGGCAACTGTCCAATGCCCTAAAAGTCAGGCAGATATTTTCTATTTACAGAATAAGCATTCTTAAGAATCCATTTTCTTGAAATGTCCTTCAGAGCATTTTTAAAACTATGAATAGATTTCTATAATAGCCCTTGAAAGACTTTCCCAAAGATCCTCTATCCTTCAATTTGATTAACCACTGAAAATAGCAAAACTCATCATTGTCTAAGCCCAGCATTTCTCAACTTTAGCAACTATAAGATAGTATGTGGAATTCAACTCCCAGAATTCCCCAACCAACATAAGGAGAATGTAAAAGATAACCAAGGAAATAGGCAAACATAATAACAAAATCAATATTTTTCCTGTTATCTAAAAGAACACTGCCACAGATGTATGATTCTTTTGATTTCTATACATTCTGGAATCCCTTTGCCTCTAGCTGTTTTTCAGAGGAGATATATACATACATATGTTTTCTTAAGTTTTTGGGAACTTACATGTATGCTGTTCAGCTTTGTTCAGGTATTTTCCCACGTCATTGTAGTTGTGCTTTTAAAGTTGTAGCAACGTTTCAGCAGAATCTCATCTGCCATCATCAGGCTTCT
>BLBF01000016.1:43493985-43543647 GCA_015471245.1 Laticauda colubrina
ATACATACATACATACATACATACATACATACATACATACATACATACATATGCTGTTCAACTTCCTTTGGGTATTATCCCATGTCATTGGAGTTGTGCTTTTAAAGTTGTAGCAACGTTTCAGCAGAATCTCATCTGCCATCATCAGGCTTCTGTACTGAGTTCATATGTGGGTCAGGCTATCACAGCCATTAGTTTTAAATTTGGGGCTAGCCTACTGCTGTGCAATAATGTTGGAATTGCTCCATTATTCTGAGAAGCACAGAGCCGAAGACACAAGCCTTAAAATGATGAATGAGACTTCATTGAAACGTCGCCTAGATACTTCCAATTTTACGTGGGACAAGGCCTGAATAACCAAAGATCCACATACAAATACCCGCGAAAACCTCAGAAAGCATATCTATCTATCTATCTATCTGTCTGTCTGTCTGTCTGTCTATCTATCTATCTATGCTGTTCAGCTTTGTTCGGCAGATGAGATTCTGCCGAAACGTTGCTACAACTTTAAAAGCACAACTACAATGACGTGGGAAAATACCCGAACTAAGCTGAACAGCATACATATACATACATATATACATACATATATATATATATTCTTGGCTGCCACTGGCAGGTTACAATATTTCTGTCTGTTAGATTTTCATTGTAGTTTTAACTTTCCTGGCAAACCTTTTCATATTTGCTCATGAAAGACCCCATTTTGTCCAAAGGGATGTCACTTGAAGGTTGGACCTCCGATTAATGCTTAAAAGCTCCTGTCTCCCACTGGTGAAAAGTGTCTGTTGTCTGGAGAACACAAGCCAAGTGCTGACAAAGACAAGATCACTGTATTGTCGCACAAAAATTACATCAAGTGATTTTCCCTTCCCCCTCCATGTAATACATTGCAACATCCTACAGAGATTCTTCAAGTCTGTTTAGAGAGGCCATCATCATAATCATCATCATCATCATCACTATCTTTATCGTTATTATCATCACTATGAACGTGATTCAACAAGAGAACAATTTTATAATATTTCCATCTAGTCAGAGGAATATTCTGTTCTTCCTAAGCATTGCTGTTAGTGTTTCTTGACTCATGCTTTCCTTAGAGCTGTGTTGTAGTACCCGAGACAGAACAAACACCCTTCATGAATTTCCCATTACTATCAGGTTAGACATGTAAGCCAAAATACAAAACACAGCAAACTATCTAGGTTACTTATTATTTTTAATCCATGTGCTTCTTTGCAGTTTTAGATTGATTACTGACACTTCTTTTTAAAATTGTTGTCATACTGAAACTAAATAATTCAAGGATATCCTTTCTCTTGTCCTCTCTCATGATTCACTCAAAATAATAGCCAAGTGTGTACAGTTGTTCAAGCATTAAATCCAACATTACTCACCACAAGATTCAAAAATTTTCATCTGATACAATCAGCCTTATATATAGCACAGTAATTTTTAAGAGGTACTACTCTATTGCTTGCAATCTTACTCATTACCCTTTCCTGCATTCCAGACTAACTCTATGAACTATCCCTTACAGTACGTTCCAGCCCTGATCTTTAATTTTACCACCGTAAGTATTATTACTATTTGGATTCAACAACTGGATTTCTAAAGCCCAGATCAAACTCCATTGGACATCACATTTCTACAATCAAATATTATATTTAAATAATTTATCTACCTAAAGAAATGCAAAAAATGATATGAAAAGTATAAAACTCAATTTATTATTATTTAATTCCTTATAAATACTTAAATATTTATACAGAACATTTAGGCATTTTAAAATTATTGCACATATTCTTAGGCTTTTATAATACCCCATAATCATTTTAATCTACTCGAAAATCAGCATTTCTGTGTCATTCTCTCACCATTTTAATAGAACATTGTATGTGCCCTCCATTTCCTTTTCAAATGTGGAGCTCTAACAGATGTCTCTTGATCTTTTAATGCTAAAATAAATTATATTTCTGAAAATCAGAAATTGGAAAAACCTTCTCTTTTTTCGAGAGCTTCTTTCTCGGTAATGACAGTGTTTTTTTTAGAGCAACTAAAAGGAAAACCTTAAAATGGTTTCTAGAAGTATTCGTCCTAGAAAGTCAGTTAATATATGGAGATTTCCTGTATCAGCTTTCTCCCACTGCCTGCTACACTGAATTATCTCTGCCAGAGTAGAAGCAAAGCAATTTGTTTATTTGAGATAAGTAGAACCAGTTACTTAAAAGCAGCCTTTTCATTTGTCTGTTAATTCTTAGTTCCTAACTTGTACCTGACACTCTTATTGTAACAGCTAGTGTGCTATTGTATAACTGAGACTAACAATCAAATGTGCAAAGCTTGTGATTTTGCCTTTTCTGGGCAAAATAAAATATACTCTAGAAATAAATCAAATGTTATTGAGATAAGAAAGGAAATGGTCTCTTTTATTACAATACAATTATCCTAGGAACAGCATTAATTTTCTTCAACCTTGCAAAAAAAAAAATGCAGAACATAATCTCTGGGGAAAATTAAGATTTCATTCTAACTATTCCAATATAGTTCAGAATCTTACTTCTTTCCAAGGAAATAGAAACTGGACTAAATTGCAATAAAATGTTGCTTCCCAAACTTCAGATTTTAGTTTGGTAATTTCCAAAGTGTAAGAAAATAATTTAGCTCCATATACCTCCAAAACAATTTTTTTATAACTATAGTTGTTCGTATCAATTGCTACCATGCAATATTACATATTTATGCATTATACAAAGCTATTGTTCTTTTTTTAAAAAAAAAACAGTTTGTTGCTTACCCTTAACAGGACATTATCACAACTAAGCTGCCCTATGTCAAACCATAAATCAGACTTTCCAACACTACAATGTTGGATTTTTCCATTGTGGTGAGCCAGAGGGAAAACATAGCTTGGTGTGATATATGAAATCAACCTCTATTTGATGAGCCAGAGTTTAGTTTGAAAAAGACTTAAATCACTCGATCTGAACCTTGAATGGGATTTTATATCACTGACACATAGAAGCAGAATGTCATTAGAAAATTTACTTACCATTTTACTTATATAATAGGTCAAGATAAATGTAATAAGCAATACTGGTTGTATTTTCTAATCTTTGAAATTGTAATAAAACATTAAAACTGGAAAACCTCAAGCAATGTAAGTGATAGATATTACCACTTATGATAAAGACATATGAAAAAAATGTAAAGATGGAACTAAATGTATTTTTATAGTACTCTGAAATGGCACATTACAGAATGGATGGCTGGAGATGTCTTTAAGCAGCATTCTCCCTTTTTAAGGTCAGTGGGGTACAAAATCAGCATATTGCCTCCAACAATCTAAGTCCTCATTTTACCATCTCCAGGTGGATGGAAGGTTGAGTCAGTATATATGATTCTCTGTTAAGATGAAATACATTTTCAAAAGTTAGTTTCACTCTCATTGATACACATACACCAATGAATTTTCAAAGAAATCAACTCAAACTTCTGACTTGATGCCCAAGTGACCATGCTCAAATTGTCCTACTTTGAATACATTATGAAAAGATCCAGTTCTCTGGAAAATATTCTAATATTGGGAAATGTGAAAAAAAGCAAAGAGAATTACCAGCAACAAGGAGGATGGACTTAGTTACAGTGGTGATGGGGGCACTGTTGGAAGAACTGAAAGAACAAGTTAGGGATATTATTGTGGAAAAAATATATTTTCGTGATCGCTAAGAATTGGAAACAACTTGATGGCACATAATCAATAAAGTTTTATGAAGTATAATGAGAGACAGTGCACTTTCTTTACTTCAGATAGTTTGATGTGATTCTCCCTTCTTTTGTGACATTCAGAGTAATACCCCTACAGGGCAATTTTAGAAAAATAGTAAAATTTAATCTGTGTCATAATTTTAGTAAATAAATATTTTACTAATCCAGCTAAACCACTAGATTCTGGTTGATGCAGCTTATCCATAGATCCATTTCCAGGGGAGTATAAATAATGAAGAAAAGGAGGCAGCTAGAATTACCCTTTGTCAAGCACTTAATTTTTTTTTAAATTAGGGTTTTAAAGACAAGATAAAAATCCTAAACACGTAGGTTCCTGAGATGAGCCAAAGTGATGTGGCAGCACAGAAGAAAGCAAATGTGGAATCCATTGGTGAGCAGTAGCAGTTTCCACTGCTGGACATGTTGTCCATCCTTGGTCAGGTGAAAAGAATACTCTGCACTGAATAAAGGGAAATTGCTGCATCAGTGGCATGGAAAAAGTAACCATCTGACTGTTTTCCTTCTTTTATGATGCTCATTTCATAGCATAGTAGGGCTTAGTGTTCTTTCACCACTGGTGGGGATTCATCTGAGATGCTTGCCCTAGGGCCCAGGAAGTTTTATTTAGCTACTATGTTTCAGACTAATTTCAAATCTAGATATGAAAGATACAGCTTTTATTGATAATTATTGATAATAATGTATATTATTATAAATGTAGATACAATATAATTTGCATTGCTTTATATACATTTGCTTTATGAAAAAAGACTTAACCACAACTAATGCAATCATGCAAACTTATGTTTCATTAAAAATCTTTATGTTCTGTTCAGTAACTCTATTCAAGGCTGCTAATTTTTTCATTGCCAGTAAGAAAAACCACAGACGTAGAAACCTTCATCTACAGACACTCATCTTGATAACAGTATGGCAACAACTGCAACAATGGACACTGAATAATCATGTCTTTTAAAGTTAGCTATACATCTGGAGAACTCTCTCAAGAAATGAGAGGAAACAAGCATTTATATTTAGAGAGGCCGGTGTCCAAGGCAAGAAAACACTAATCAAAAAGACACTTAAATCTGCTTAACTCCTTCCCTGTATTTTCATAAGGTCTGTAATCAAGGACAATTGGTTCATAACTTCATTCCAAAAAAGGGAAGAAAAAAACCTGCAATTCTGAGTTTCTTTTTTAATTTTGGCCTTATATTTGCCAAACTAGTCCTAAAATATGAAAATTTTGGAAGTGTGTGTGTGTGAGAGGGAGGGAGGGGGAGAGGGAGGCTGACTTTGATATATCTATCTCCCAATAATAGCATGCTAATTTACTCAAAATGCTTCTTCCTTTGGACACTCTGGAAAAGGGTTCCTCAACTGTTTTTATTTATACAGTATGTGTAGAGATCATCCATATGCAAAAGACATTGACTGAGTCGGAATCATGGCATGATGAACTCTAAAAATGGATTATCATCCTGTAGGGATTTTGATAACCTTGATCCTGTCAGTTTTAGATGCTTAGTTGGATACTAGACAACTTTCCTATGTGTATATATTTCACAATTTATGTACATAAAATAACAAAAAATACTCTATATAAGGTATTATTTTTACTAACACAGTTGAAAGCCAGCAGGCAAACTATTTCTTTAATCCTATTGATTTCTAAACCACTTGTCTTTACCAATAGCTGTTACAGAAGTTTAAAAGTCTCTTATAGTAGGGGACAGCTCCAATTTTGGACTTTATTTTTTTAGAAGATAATATGATAGTAAAAGATATTACTTATTTTCATGGTTGCAAAGAAATTCCTCCTCATACATAATCTATAGAATACATAAGTCTGGTCCATGTATGCCTACAGTTATTTCTTTTTACAAACAACAAAATTAATATCCTTAGTAACAACTTTGTTATTTATTGTTATTGTTTAATAACACAAAATAGCTCATAATCCAAAATGTAGAAATTATAATCCAGAAGGTAAAAATCATGATATTGGATTCTGACTTGGGGGACTTGGAGGTTTTTAAGAAGAGACTGGACAGTCATTTGTCTGTAAGGATATAGGGTCTCCTGCTTGAGCAGGGGAGTGGACTAGAAGACCTCCAAGGTCCCTTCCAACTCTCTTCTAATTGATTGAACTGAAGCATAGCCAAAATGTGCTTCATTTTGAAATGATGCAATTCAAAATATTTTTAATCTTTCAAATCAACAATAACTTTATATCATCGCTTATGTAGATCAAACTGGAGTAGTCTCAAAAAATGTGTACACAGTGGCTAAGAGTATTCAATAGTAGCTTAAGTAGATCATTCTGTGATTAGTCATTTATATAGCTTATCTATCTTTGGGTGCCTGTACTCTTATCTCATAAGACCTATGCTTATCTGAGCAGGCGAAGCACAACGATTAAAATTTTTATATGGTATTCAATCTTCAGTAGTTCTGGATGATTACAAAAAAATGAACAAAAGAACTATATAAAAAGCAATGTAGACAACATGAAACTAGAATGCAAAATGTATACTTAAACTGGATGAAAGAATGGAGCATTACGGAGTCTGTTTTGAAGTTTTTTCCTATCAGAGATATGCTCTGAGATAAACTTAAGCAAGTTTACTGTCATCGGGCAGAAGAATTTAGCTTGTTTTAGTCATCAGTATTTTGAAGAAATATGCTTCAATACCAAAAGTAAAAGGGGGAGATAAATAGGTTTATAAGATTATATATCATGTGGGCAGAATATAAGGCTCAATGCTATACCTCAAGCTTTGGATGTGGATTCCTAAGGCCCCCTTTAGTGTTGCTAATGTTATCATTTTCAACTACTAACGTCTATTACATGAAAGTTATCACACTTTTTCTTTGATGCAATCCTTTAAAATCAGATTAGACTCAACAGACTCATTTTTAGGACTCTCTAATCAGTATTATTCCATATAACATCTTACTTCTTCACTGCTTCCTTGAGCTTCCTTCATTTTGTCTTAAAAGTTTACCTTTGTCTACCTCTAGAATAGGTAGAAGTAAATCACTACAGTGACAACACATCAAAGAAAAGCAGCTATTCTCTAGGATAGCATTGGGAGAAATGAAGTAATTCTGTGGTAAACTATATTTCTGTGAACATAATATACATGTATATTGTAGAGATTTCTTATAATCTTCTGTGAGAAGAAAATGAAATGCACTTGAATGTGAAAGGTGTATGTATGCTTACATAGAACTTTTACAAACACACACATATTATTTATATTTATATTGATAATGTATGTATGTATGTATGTATGTATGTATGTATGTATGTACATACGTGAAATACTACTCACACATCATCACAAAATCTCCAGAACCACAAAGCCTACAAACTTGAAATTTGGCATAAATGTTCCTCTTGGCTTCTAGGTGCTCACTAAGAAAGGATTTTTAAAAATGACCATCAGAGCATTAGTATTTCATATATTATTATTAACATCCTCTGATTCTAAGGAGTTCTAGTCCCCCACCCCACCTGAAAAGAAATATGTTCCAAATACAAAACACAGAAGAGAGGAGTTTCAGTTTCAGTTTCAGTTTCAGAGCAGCAACCTGCTTTAGTACAGAACAGTTGAAGTAAGCCACGCCCAGGCTCCTTGCTGTCTCCTTCTTGCTCACACAACAAATACTGTTTCAGTTTCCAAACAGCCCTCAACTATCACACACTGACAGAATACTAGCCAAATGAATACCGATGGATGCTGGTAGGCAGAGGCACAATGTTTTTTCCTTATTTTCCTCCCCATACACACACACACAGACATACAAGATCTCACAATTGCCAAAATAACATGTCTAAAAGTAATAACTTTTCTTTTAATGAAATTCCTTCATCCATCATATTCCAGAATATCCCAGAAGACCAGGCCTCTGATTTAATCTATCTACTTTACTATGTGCTACATGTGTTGATATAGTTGATATAGTAAGATTGGACCACCCAGTTCTTACGCTAGGAGATTTGATGGTGACAGTACAGTTTAGTTCAGCTAAGCTTAGCTAAGAAACATTTCAAGTAGGAATTTCAACTTTATATGTCATCAACATTCTCCAAGGAAATGTTTCAAGCAAACAGTCATAAAAAAGAGAATTTTCTTCATACTTATGAACTGACTGGATAATCTGTTTCCACCACTCCACAGGCAATACTGACAATTTCTTTAATATAGATTTGTTACTTGCAAAAAAGGTCATACAATAGTTAATTCTTATAACAAAAGTACACATTTCATCCTATTTTTTGTTCACAAGTTTTCCAGAGGAGAGTAAGTTCCTGCCATGAAAAATATGAAATGGAAGCTAGCTTAAAACTGCTGGATGAGCTGAATTAACTGCTTGTTAACCCAGAGAAATGTATTATACTACTCTCCAAAAAGTATCATTTACTAGAATTATACAGGTATTTTGGAAAGGATTGTTAAATAATTTTCATAATACAAGAGATTAGATCCACCTACAAAGTTTCAGGATCATAAATTTAGGATTGCTTGAAAAATTTAACAACCTCTGGGTTACAATATGATTCCTATAGAGAGCCAGAGATGTTATGCCTAATAATGTGTATCTCTGCTAGCTAAACTACTTACTTGCATTGATGACACAGGATTTTTTCCAGAGATCTAGAGACTGATCCTCTTCTAAAAAGGGGAAATAAACAAGTAACCCAAATTATCGATCAGTTAGTCTTCTGGATAGTCTTGCCAAATGTGAGGTCAAGATGTTGTTACATAAATTGGAAGATTGGAAAGACGCTGATATAATAAACAGCCAATAACCACTTGTTTTAGAAAGGTTGCTGCAGGTTCTATTTTATCTCGTTAATGCGTAAGCACCATTCTAAAATATTTGTACACAGTACATGTGTATTTCACTTCTCCTTTTACTAATAAATAATAAGCAAGCTATGGAAAAACTATCAATGTAGAAAAGTCCCTACTATATTTAGTGTAGCAATTATATTTTAATAGCGATACAAAGGGGGAAAGTTATAGCAATGGTCTTTTCACATGAAGTTTCATGTCAAACATTAGCACTTCCTACTGTGTCCAGATATATAATAAGTTTTTGCTTTTTGAAAAGGGGAAGTGTTGTACTCTAGGGCCTCTTCACAACATTAACCAAAGCACTGATACTTGATTAATACTTGATTCTAGAAATCTTATTCATTCATTCCACTTTACACTAACAGAGAAAACTGAACTTCTGTGTATGATGGGTGTGTGAATGTAACTGTAAGTGTGAATCTGGCCATATTTTCCACAAAAGAGCTACAATTCTTTATGAAGATGGGGGGGTGGGTGGGGGGAGAGGAAGCACTTTACTATGTTTAACAATGGAACAATCTTACAGAAAAGGATAAAAAAAAACCAGAAGACTGACACATTTTGTGAAACATTGTTTTAATCCCAATTTGTCATCAGACATTTTTACAACCTAAAATAAAGTAGGTATGGAGGATTTTTAAAAAGGTATGGAATGCAATACTCAAATATATTTCCAGGGGCATCATCCTTATTAAACTGATTCCAAATACAGATCAGGATCTATGTCCTTACTATCAGGGTGTACAAGTACAAGTGTTTGGTATCATTTCTTCTTAAAACTGGGGGGAAGGGAATCATATAGAAATTAAGGGGGGGGGGGAAGTACTAACTGAAGCCATTTTGAAGAATATGCAATATAATACAGTAAATATGTACTTTGTTGGATTTCTATACTGGCATTCCTCCAGAAGCTCAAGGCAATTGGATTGCACTCCTTCTCAATGAACTGCTTAAACTTGTCTTTGATATCAGGTAACATATAATGAACCACTCAAATCTATACATCTTTAACCCAGGCCTATAAAATCTGAAGAAAGAAGAAAAGGCCAACCAGATTGCAACTGTTTTTGTCTGTTTGCTTGTAATGCTCCGGGTCATCAGAAATCAGAGAATCAGCTTAATAAATACACTCAGCAGCTAGCAGATGCCCAACTAAAGATGACAAAACATTTAAAAAATCTAAGAAAGAGAATAACATAGAACTGTCTGCTTCATCCTTTCTGAGATGGCATATCGTTTTGAAAGACAATTGGAAATGGTAGCTTGCTTTTTGATCACTAACAGAAGGATATTACATTAAAATGAGGGGAATGAGAACAGAAAGAAACGAATTGCTGGAGAGCAGACAAGATGACAATCTCAGGAAACAAACTCAAGCAAAATCAATCTAGATATACGCTGTGCATTTTAAGCAGAAAGAGAGACATTTTTGCTGAAAATGGTGATGGGCTTGATTAATTATGTCTATACAATGTGGAGAAAACAAATGGCACACACAGCTTATTGCCCTGCACGATACAAAAGGAATCCCACTAACCTTTCTAAAGAAAATGCCTACATGCTTTGACAGCATTTTTAAAAATTGATCAGGGTTGAAAAACTGCCAAAGGCTGGGCCATGACTCGAACGCAACCCTCTCAGTTCAACCAGCCTTTCTAAACAGATACCAGAGCTTTCCCAATGCCATTTCAATCTTTGCCTTGTGTGGGAAGAAGAGGTGGCGGGGAGAGACGGATATTGCAAGCTCATACTTACATTGCTTCCGATGGCTCCCGAATCAGGCTATTTGTCTGTGCCTGCTGCAGAGACTGCGACCCTCCCATCCTCAGGGCGCCCTTGTGTTGGAGTTCCCAGCAAGTGTAGCCAGCCTCTGTGTAAATCCAGCACCAAAAAGCCCAGAAAGATTGGGATGGTGAATGCTGCAAATACTGCAGTGCAGATGAAAACAGCTGCTTGCATCGAGGGGCAACAATCCAGAGACTTTAACAGCAGCTTCTCTCCTCTGAACTGTTGCCAGGTTCCTTCCACAATCTCCCAACTCCCGCCTCCCCCTCCCTTTCTTTCCCTTCACTCAAATGAAAAATTGATTTCGAATAAATAAAATGTCCCAGCTATTGTCGCTATTGTGTCAGGCTACGTAACAGCCTGGGAGAATTGAAGCTAAGTCCCGGTAAGTGCCTTGCAAGGTCTGTTGGCTACTCCAAGTGGATTTGGGGGAGGGAAAAAAAGGAAAAGAAAAATTAAGACCCTCCCTTTAAGCACACATTGTCAGCTACTGTGCATCCCTAAGAATCTCCAGGCAGGATCATTACATTGTATTGACTCAGCTGATTTGAAATGCAAATAGATTTGCATGCCACATCTTGCATGTGCTCTTTATTTGGGGGTCAAGCACTACATCTACTTTAGAGCAGCAAACAATGCAGACTAAAGTCTAGGATTTTTAAAAATTCACATTGCTTTTCCCTCCCTTTTCTTCAAACAAAAGACCCCATCCCTTTCACAGAAATGGAATCTTCCACTGGAGAAGTAGGGGGAATGTCATGGAAGAGCTAAGATAAATAAGGCAACATGGCCCTGCTCCATATAGATATCTTAGTAAATGTATTTCCTTAAAGGCAAGATGAAGGCAGGACAAAGAAGGATGAAGAAAAGGCAGCGACAAAGACATTGGGGGGGGGGGTAAATTACAGTCAAGTGGCTGTGAAAGGTGAAGATATTAAGAAAATAGCTTCACTTCCTGAAGAATGAGATTCTTTGGTTATTGTTCCTATGTGTAACTGAACATTTTTATTCCAGGTCACAGATCCACCAACCACAGCAAATATGCACAAACTACACAGGTAGCTCTCGATTTACAACAACTGGGGCCAAGCTAGTCTGATATTAAGTGACTTTATTATAATTTGCACCCAAATTTAACAAGCTCTTTTGTTTTGATTGTTAAGCAAATCACTGAAATGAATTGTTAATTCAAATGATTGTTAAGGGGAATCACACAGTTGTTAAGCTAATCTGGCTTCCCCCATTGACTTATTGGAAACTGTCTGGTAAAGTCACAAATGGTGATCACATGGTTTTGGATTGTTTCCACTGCTGTAAATACATCTCAGTTGCCAAATGCCAAATTTTGATTCTGTGATTTTGGATGTGCTTTGACAGTTGTGAGTGCAAGAACCAGTCAGTCGCAAGTCACTTTTTTCAGGGCTGTTGTAACTTTGAATAATAGTTAAACAAATGTGTATAAGTTGATGGAACTGTCTTTTAAGGCTGGGAATAGAAAATGCAGCCCTATGAGTTTGTCTAAAGGCCCTATCAATGCAATTGATTTTCTGACACTTCAAGGTAGCAAAGATTAGGAACACTGTGCAGTGGTTGTTCCACAACGCAAGTCAAGGAGAGGGGATCTAGGAAGAATTCCTGAGGACCATTATTCTCATGGTCCAACCATGTGCTATCAAGACTGGTTTAGATTTCTCAATCCAAAGGAGGAGTTAGTTACACACAGTAGTTTTGCAATAGAACCACTGATATCAACTAGGGCATTGGTGCCAAACTCAGGCAACACGTGGTCATTACATGATTTGTTGCAACTTTCCCCCTTCGCTAAACCAGGGGTGGGCATGGCCAATGCGCGGGCTACAAGTTTGACATCCCTGAACCAGGGCTTCAAATCCTTTCCAATTGTCAAAACAGAATTCTTAATTTAAAAAAAAATAATAAAAGTAGAAGCTTTCAGCTATCTCATTTTCCTATGTTGCTTCTTTAGGATGCTCCTGGGACCAAAGCATTCTTGGGAATGAAAACAGACAGGACAAGGCAGGGCAGAAGGAAATCAGAGCTCAGTCATCTGTTAGCCATCCAATTATCTCACAAACTGAAACTGGAAATTTAGTTGTCAGAAACTTGGATCAGAGTGGTGATAGAAGAGACCTGAAGGCTCATGAGATTTTGTTATAATATATTTATAACAATATAACGCATTTCAAAGATTCCCAAATCATAGCAGAATTAATGTAAACAAATCTGCCAGTATTGGTTTCATAACAGCTACACAAATATTATCCACCGTGTCATAGTCATACATCTATTCAACATCTACAAGTGAAACTCAAAAAATTAGAATATCGTGCAAAAGTTCATTTATTTCAGTAATGCAACTTAAAAGGTGAACCCAATATGTGAGATAGACTCATTACATACAAAGCAAGATAGTTCAAGCCGTGATGTGTCATAATTGAGATGATTATGGCTCACAGCTCATGAAAACCCCAAATCCACAATCTCAGAAAATTAGAATATTGTGAAAAGATTCAATATTCTAGGCTCAAAGTGTCCCACTCGAATCAGCTAATTTAGCCATAACACCTGCAAACGGTTCCTGAGCCTTTAAATGGTCTAGTCTTTAAATGGTTCATTAGGAAGCACAATCATGGGAAAGACTGATGACCTGACAGTTGTGCAGAAAACCATCACTGACACCCTCCATAAGGAGGGAAAGCCTCAAAAGAAGTTGGATTTTCCCAAAGTGCTGTATCAAAGCACATTAATAGAAAGTTATGTGGAAGGGAAAAGTGTGGAAGAAAAGGATGCACAAGCAGCAGGGATGACCGCAACCTGGAGAGGATTGTCAGGAAAAGGCCATTCAAAAGCGTTGGGGACTTTCACAAGGAGTGGACTGAGGCTGCAGTCAGTGCATCAAGAGCCACCACACACAGACGGATCCTGGACATGGGCTTCAAATGTCGTATTCCTCTTGTCAAGCCACTCCTGAACAAACGTCAGAAGCGTCTCACCTGGGCTAAAGAAAAACAGACCTGGTCTGTTGTTCAGTGGTCCAAAAATCCTCTTTCCTGATGAGAGCAACTTTTGCATCTCATTTGGAAACCAAGGACCCAGAGTCTGGAGGAAGGATGTAGAGACACACACTGCAAGATGCTTGAAGTTGCCACAATCTATGTTGATTTGGGGAGCCATGTCATCTGCTGGTGTTGGTCCACTGTGCTTCATTCAGTCCAGGGTCAACGCAGCCATCTACCAGGAGATTTTGGAGCACTTCATGCTTCCTTCTGCAGACGAGCTTTATGGGGATTCTGACTTCATTTTCCAGCAGGACTTGGCACCTGCCCACACTGCCAAAAGCACCAAAAACTGGTTCCATGACCGTGGGATTACTGTGCTTGATTGGCCAGCAAACTCACCTGACCTGTACCCTATGGAGAATCTATGGGGCATCGCCAAGAGAAAGATGAGAGACATGAGATCAAATAATGCAAAAGAGCTGAAGGCCGCTATTGAGGCATCCTGGTCTTCCATAACACCTCGGCAGTGCCACAGTCTGATAGCTTCCCTGCCACGCCACATTGAGGCAGTCATTGCTGCAAAAGGGATCCAAACCAAGTTCTGAGTACATCTGCATGCTTATACTTTTCAGAGGTCCGATATTGTTCTTTGTACAATCCTTGTTTTATTGATTGCATGTAATATTCTAATTTTCTGTGATTGTGGATTTGGGGTTTTCATGAGCTGTAAGCCATAATCATCACAATTATGACACATCATGGCCTGAACTATTTTGCTTTGCATGTAATGAGTCTATCTCATATATTAGTTTTACCTTTTAAGTTGCATTACTGAAATAAATGAACTTTTGCACGATATTCTAATTTTTCAAGTTTCACCTGTACATGAAATTAATGAGTGAGGTCACTTGGTGATTTGGGATTCATATTTTTCAATGTCAGCTGATGAAGTCATTTAAATTCTGTCCCAGATCCTGAAAGTGATATGGACCTGGATGCTTTTTTTTCTGGGATATTTATGACCTATAAAGTCTATGTGGCATATGATCTTGATATATAAGGGGCTGCCTAGCTCCTGAGGTGCCTGCCTGTTTAATAAGCACATCTACATACTACTAAAACTCATGATATTTAACTGGGAAAAATGCTGCATCATAGGGAAACAATTTTTGAATTAAGGTATCTCAAATGGGCTAACTTACAGAATTTGTCCAAAAGGAGTTTTCTTATACTCCCTGCCAGATTCCCATGAGAAAACTCATTGCGGAAGTCAGAAATTGCTTCTGATCCCATTGTTATTTTGCTGATTCTTTCTCTGTTTAGGTAAGGAAATAATGTGAAATGATGACCAAGTAGGGCACATGTTGCCTAGCATCAGCTAAAAGTACCTATAAAAAGAACTATGTGTAGATATTCAGACAGGATTGTTCATCTTCTTCTGGTTTAAGGCAAATGGGCCTGTGTCACAAAGCAAATATACCCATAAAAGAGGTTTTTGTTTAAACACTATGGGTAAGTAGCTGAAATATTTAAATTAATAAATCGCTGTTTCAGGAAAGACTGTTCAATGTTGAGTTATGTTTCTTATTTCATGGAAGACAAATGTACCATTCTCTTCTGTATGATCAAAGTTTTTAACATAATAGGTACATGAATCAGACTGCATTATGCACTAAGGACCTGAATATAATTCCATAAAATTGCTAAGAAAATAGATGATGTCTTGTCAAACTCCTCTTAGAATGTGCAACTGACAATCTACTTCTGTTTCACTAAAGACATATCTCAATTTATGTACAATCAACCAAATCACAAGTGCAAAAAGAACACCAAATGTCAACTCAGATTCTATAATTTACGTTTGTTGAAAAACCAATCATAAAACATTACCTTCAAAACCCAGACAAATCTGCAGATTCAATACAGTCTTATTTCACAGTCAATATTCACCTTTGTAAATGACATCACATAATACTAGAAGGTATGATGTATAAAATAATTCCTTTTTCATCTCTGTTATAAAAGCTTGCAAATGTGTAAATTTAGTTCAGAAACTAGACAAATTGGACATTGTTTAGATACAAGGAATAATAAGGAAATCCGATTCTCGTCTATTTTGATGTTCAATAATGTTCTGCATTCAAAATCCAAATTATATCTTTTAAAAAACCTCTGAGTTATAAACATAAAAGACATCTTTTTATAAGGACACTACCACATTTCACCAATTCTTTGATCCACTATGTGCAAGTAAACTACAGCTCTCATTTTCTATATTCACATTTAACTGATCACTAAAAGTTGATTTTGAGCCTCTATTTCTTTACTGATTCAGAGACAAAGTGTCTATCCATCAACAATCTTTTGCTAAAATCAAGATAATTCACTAAGCAACAACTTTTGTTATACCCAACCATGATTAAAGGTTTGGACACTATTAATATTTAATGACAAACTCTCTTTCTATAGAGAAAATGTTTACTTTAAACCTTTTATCTTTTATACCAAATATTAAAGTGTCTGTTTTCATTGTAACAAAATTTTAAATATTTGAACACAGTGATCATGTATCTATCAAAATAAAATTTGATGAAACAACGGCAGGCCTAATCCTAACTCAAATTTATATGTTTTAAAGCAAACATGTCTCATCCCTGTTTTTTAAAAAAGGATACCTTCAAATTAAAAAGGACTATGTTATTGAGATCTGCAGAATGGGATTATAAAAAAGTACTAGAAACCTATCCTTTCTTTCCATAGTTATACTCAATATCGATGTTAAAATATATCCCTATCTATCATGCCTCCAGATGGGGATTGCTAGATCAACTAATTAAAAACCATTCTTATGTAATGTCTTTAGTATCAAATGCCAAGATTGTTGGCATTTCCCATGAATATTTTTCCAGGAAAAGATGTTTCCTTTTTCAGACACAAGTTTACAGTTTGGAACTTATAATTAACATGTTTATTTAATGATGAACAAGATATTTGTACAACATGAAATGACTTCCACTGATGGACATCATGGCTTTTTTATTTTGTGGCATGAAAAAAGATATGACAAGATACGCGCCTAATTCTGGCTGCATCTATAGTGAGAAAGAAGTATGCATTATCTGTGCAATTTAAGTTGCTAAGTGAGGTAGTTGTTGTGAACTTTGCCCCACTTTATGAACTTTCTTACCAAAGTTGTTCAGTGAATCACTCTAATTGTTAAGTTAGTAACATGGTTGCTAAATGAATCTGGCTTCCCTATCGACCTATCTTGTCACAAGGTCACAAAAGGTGATTGATTACATGACACTGCAGCTGTCATAAATATGAGTCAGTTGCCAATCATCTGAATTTTAATCATGTGACCCTGGTACTGCAATGATTCTAAGTGTGAAAAAAGTGATAAATCACTTTTTTCAGTTTCATTGTAAGTTCAAACAGTCACTAAACGGTTACTAAATGAATTGTTATAAGCTGAGGATTACCTGTATATAGGTTCTAGAGCCATTCTTAACTTAAAGATGAGTTGGAGGTTTGCATACACCTTAAGAAAACAATGATTACATTGGAATAAACAGAGAAATGTCTATCTGTAGTATTATTTTTAATTCTGAGATGATACTCTTCAAGGGAAGGATTCTATGTGAGTGATCAGAACAATGATAAATTAATATCCATTTCTGGACTTACGGATTTTGTTTTTAGGGTCAACACTGAATTCTTATTTCACATTCTTCATGTAATGAGGCACTTAAAGTCACATAACCAAAGCAGATTCCTTGCACCAAAAACCATATACACTGGGAGGCTATTGGAGAGGAGCTATTTTCACCCTTTCTCTCCCATACTAAACTAAGCTGCACTGTCTCTTGCTATTCTGGAATGCATTCCTGCCTCCTGGGAATCTGAACAACATTCCATCAGAGAACTGGAGAAAATAACAAAATACATAGAGCTGCAAATAGAACAACCATGGCAAAAGTAACCAGAGATAGTACCAATAGTGATGGGTGCCTTTGCAATCCCAAAACATCTGGAACACCATTTGAACATCATCAGCATTGACAAAAATCACCATCTGTCAATTGAAAAGGCAGTTTTACTTGGAACAGCTTACATCCTAAGGTGATTTCTTTAATACCGTCAACATCATCATCTCTTTACCCCACTTTCTTGGGAAAAATTCAATAGGTGTATAAAAATGCCAAATCCAATCTAAACATATAGTTATTTGAACAACAACAATAATAATGATATCCAACCCATAGAACTTGGCGCTACTTTTTGTTTATTTATGGTTAAATACACATCACAAATAATGCTAATTAATCAGAATTTAACAACTCATCATAAAAAATGGCTTCTTTTAACACTGAGAAGTCATGGCTGGCTTTATACATCATGCCAAATTAAAAAGAATTAAATTTCATAATAGTTTAGCACAATGAGCAAACCAGGCCATACTCATCTGCACACAACTATGCAATTCTCAACATAAAGCTCAGACCTCCGAAATATCACTTTAAAAGGGCTCATGTGATCAGGCTGAAATAGTTTCCTAACATCCATTGTTTATACACTTAAAATAGATGAATTTCCTTCTTACAATTCTTTCTACTTATGTTTTTGAATCAACTTTGATTATTAGAATCCAAGGGCACATGAAAAAAACAAACAAACTCCAAAGCACAACTGTCACAAAGTCAGAAAGAGTTATTTACACTGTAGTAAAAGATAAAGCTGGGATTTAATTATTCAATCAATGTAATTCTATATTTATGGAATGGTATCTACAGACAAATAAATCAAGCTCTCGGAAAAAATTGTCTAATCAATGCAGTGTGATTTTATATTTAAATATTTATGTAAATATTTAAATATTCTTCAACCTGGATATCCCCAGACCTACGCATCAACTCCCAGTTCTCCCAACAATTGCAGTAATGGTTTGGGAAAATAGGGCTTAAAGTTAATACATCTGAGGTGTTTCTAGGTTGAAGAAAGCCAATTCACCTTTAAAGTACATTGTTTAAAATGTAACAAGGAACTGTGATAAGGAACTTCTTTGTAGAATATAAATGGTTTGGAAAAGGTTACTCTTTTCACATAGGAAACTTACTGAGCTCTAAATGTAAAACATATAGCTGGTATGTAATTCATATTGCTTATTTGGCATACATTCACATTTTTCTTGGAACTCTAAAACATTTTTCAGGACAAGCTTGATCACAATGGTAAACAGTCATTAAATAATAATGTATTTGCTTTTCCTGAGAATGTACAAGAGTAAGTGTTATTGGATACTTTTGCCCTACAGAAAAGGCCCACTAGGAATATCAAAATTCTTGCCTATTTTCTCTCATGCACATAGACAGAATTTTGTTATTATTGCTAGAAATTTAGCTCAAGGAAGAGTATGAAACATAGCTTTTTTCATTCAATGGTGTACTTCCACTGATACGTCTGTTTTTCACTGAAACCTAGATCACCTTGCTTTGCAACACATATATTTCAGCTGGTTCATTAATACTACTGACAATGTATCCCTTGTACAACAAAACCTATAGAAATATCTTAGTTCTCCATGCATTTATGCAGGTGGATCCAGGCAAATTTGGGAAACAAGCTACTTAAAAAGGCTGAAAAATTCTATCTTGCTTGCAAAGAAATGAAAGTTAAGCCTCTTTGGCATAAGCCTTAACTGACCAGCAACTAAAAGTAGCAAAGATAGTGTAAAAATGCCTCAAGGGCTTCATGAATTTGAAAACAAATATGTTGAGCCCATTTGCTGGTACACTGAAATATTTCTTACTTTTGGGTGATTTATTTCTCATGTTGTTCTACTTCTCAAATCAACGAACATTAAAAAGGATGGAGCTTTCTTGATTATTAAAGGCCCGGTCCCACTGCCGACGGATGCAAAACGTATGCATAAAGGACACAGCGGATGAGCAAAATTTCGGGGGTGGCTCCATCCGTTGTCATCCGTTCCAAAAAGTGGCAAAAATTTGCATAAACAGAACAGAAAAGAATGGAAAAAAACGGACATGGGTAGTATGTAGCGGGGATGTTAAACGGATGTTCATTGGAAGCCTAGCCGATGAAAGCGGATAGAAGGGGATGACACCTCTGAAGGGGTTACGGGGGATAATTGCGAAGCGGAAGCATAGCGGATGAAGCGGATGCATCATGTACGCCTAAAGGAAAGAAAAAGGGATGCCGTGCGGATGTATATTGGATACAAACCGTTCACTGCGCATCTTTTCTATTTCCGTGCTACTAACGATGTATAGACGTTCCATGTACCTTTTCTTTCCTCCCTCTTTCCATTTTCAGCTGCAGCGGATGTGAGTTGTGAGGATGCCCAGAGGATGCAGAGAGGATACAGCGGACATTTAACGGATGATAACGGACATAGAACGTTTGTTGCTCATATATCGCGGATTTACATCGTACACGGCGGAAAGTTCATCCGTTCACAAAGTTTTGTGCAGCTCAAAACTTCTTGCGCGGATGAAATCGCAGTGGACGGATGCTCGGCGGATAAAGCATATGAAACACGTGTGCAATGAGTACACAATGGATGCATAGTGTTTTCCAACGGATGGCAAGCTTTTTTTAACGTTTTACATCCTCTTTGCATTCGTAAGTGCAGTGAGACCAGGCCTTAAAAAGCCTCACTAACTGGAAGGACTAGGTGGATCTTGGAAATGGCAATGATACCCGACAGCTATACAACAGCTCTAGTAGCAGTTGAGGAAGGAGTTTTTATTTGTATGTAAAAAAGAATGATTAGTGATCCTAAAATGGATTATGCAGCTTTTCGCTGCTAAAGACTCCATCACTGGCTATATCACATCACAGGACACATCAGAGGATGTGTCTATGTGGTGCCCAATCATCAAAGATATTGCTGTTGTTTTATTTGATTGTCAACTGTTTGCCCCTTGTTAGGCTTAATTATTTAAAAACTCTATTCGAAAAAACAGCCTACTGGAGTTTGAATCATAGACTGTTCCTCCTGGGTTCTAACATGTTAGCAAAACTGATAAGTTTATAGGCAAGGCAGTTCAGCTAAGAATCTATTATACTTAACAAATCAGAACATTATGAAAAGTCAAAGAACACTAATTATTTGTATTCCGCACATATGTATTTTATTATTGTATTTGTTTCATCTACTTAAACTTGAAAATAGATTTTGTATTTTACCTTTATTGCTAAAGGCTTGATAGTTAGTGAATAGCTCAAAGTCTGTGAAGTGTTTAAGGGAAGTATCTTAAGGAAAGTACTATAGATGAAGAAGACCGGTAGGGGACTTATTTTATTTGTCGCAGACAAGCCTTGGTAGAATTGGATGACAGATGGGAGAAGATCTAAAGTTTTACTTGTCAAAGGGTCTCATCAATGAGATCAAAACCATCTGATTGAACCAGATAAATGGGGAATCTTGCCATTAATATCCATAAGCCCTTCCTTAATTGTAGAACTAGAAAAAGTAGGCAGAGTAGGATTAGAACAAACTACACATATACCAAAATTATATAATAATTTGCACCTTAAAAATGCTCACTATGATTTTGAAGCCCTGTCTTATCAGCAAGGAGAATAATTTCTTTTAAGAAGCATTCTTAATGTTGTTGTTACCAGTACTGCACAAATTTAGTCTGAAATAAATTCTTCTGAATTTTATTAGAAGTCTCTACAAACTTGAAACTTTTATAATCCATCAATTGATCAAGGATTTTTTTTGGTCTCAATATCCTCTGTTTTTTTTAAAACATGCAAATACAGGTAGCAATAGCAAATCATGATTTTAAAATACAATATTTCATAACACAATAAGTCAATACAGAGAATTTCTTTAAACCCAAGGATGGAACTATCTACAAAAACATAGATATTAAATTCTACTACTTGTTCACACTAAGCTTGAATGCTTTGAATCATAAAGAACAAAATAACACTGAACACTCAGAAGAAAACAAACAAGGTGACAAAACAAACTCAGTTTATGTTTTTTATCATCAATTCTCATTAAAACCCTATGCTGGCAATCAATTACAGAGTTCCCGTAATGATGTAATGTGTTTTACTGCTCATGTGCAACATTACGCGAAATGTCAAGAAAAAACTACTGATGTGCAGGTTTTTGGCGATGCATTTGCAGGGACATGTTTCCTGTAGTATGCCTCACATAAGTAGTCTTCTTACCTCTTCTATCCCCCACTTTTATTTGCTGATGTGGAAGGAAAGACAACATTTTACTTGTCATACAACTTCCTCTTCTGTTAATTGATGTGTATTAAATGAATATATTTCTTCAGGATTCAGTAATGCTTAAGACAGTTGCCCTAAGCTGCTAACATGAACAATTGGGTGGAGGAAAACATGGTCCCCTGGGAAGGTGTGGCTCAATTAGCTCAATTCCATACCATGACCTTTTCATGAACAAGAATATAAATGTATAAAGCTACATACAGCAGCTACTCATTTTTTTTTTTGCTCCTGAAACCTATGTGAGTCTCATTTCACTGGGGAGCGATTACATGTGAAGTAAAGGGCAACCATCAGATTGAAAATTAGATATTTCAACAGAAGATGGTTCCTAGCAGGATTTAATAATTACATGGTTAATAAACTCAGTTAAGACTTTCATTCAAAAGAACTGAATGATCACTAATGAGCTACAACGCAAAGAATATACGCAATACAAAAATCACTAATGAGCTACAATGCAAAGAATATATGCTGATCATATCTGTTCTTCAATCTGCCTTTGCTAAGGGATTTGAAGAGATTGGAAATTCTCTGAGATGAACTCAGATTTCAGATAATCTACAGTTCTGTGAAAAAGCATTGACCCATTTTCAGATTTTTGGGAAAGTTTGCAGTCTTTTTCCAAAGGTGGAACATGTATACATATATACACAAAAAATGCCCAAAAGATGGCAAAACCTCTTTCTTAAAATTATGTATTATATTGTGCGCATATTCTCAGTAAATAAAAATGTTTTAGTTTCCCAAGTTATTACTTTTAATATATGTAGCAGCATATTAGTACAAATGTATGCAATATTTTTCTGTGCCTATTAAAAGGACATATTTTGCTTTTAATAAGAAATCTTGATTTAGTTTTAGAATGTGGCGAAATAATATATTCTCCATATTACAGCAACCCAGTATTATAAAATAAATACCAAACAACAATAGTTGTACATTCAAATCAGATATCATAAATTATGTATGTAATGTATGGACTACAAATGAGATACGTCCTATGACCTTCAGCTGTTTTTAAAATTATTCTTATTGTTAAAAGTAAATAGTGAATGTGTCAATACACTACAGTATCTCCCAATTTTGGGATGTAGAACAATAGTATGTTGCCCTGAAAAGCAATCTTCAGAATGTACAATCTAGTTGAAACAGAACAATGTAAAACTGGGTTAAAGGTGGGTTCATGGCATTCTGCCAAAATAAGCACAAACTGACTAGTATTGTATTTTTATAATGCTATGTGGGGGAGCAGCTGGCAATCTAATCTACCCCTGATCTCACTAAAAACCATGATGTGAAACCTTGATTAACTAGAGCCATAAAGGGAAGTGGAAGGTTAGTGTTCACGGGTCATTTGTTGACGTCAAGGGCATATGGGCTTGTAATCTAACAGGAGTATTATAGTAAAGAGCATAAATTAATGAATGAAATCTTTTTAAAAATAGATACAGTGTGCACTTGTGAAACTGAGAGAAAGAGAAAGGATGGAATAAATCTGAATGAATATGATCTGATCTTGTCAAGTTGATTTGGTGAAAACAATCATGGAAGTTTAGAATTGAATGAAAAGATCTGTCAAAAAATATAAGTCATAAATTTGGGGGCTCATCAAGTATTCCTAGCTCACACATTAGTCATAGCTGTATGTTACTGTGGAATGGTGCTAATCAAAGTAGAAGGAATGTGTCAGGCCTATTCCAGTTTGGACATTAGGAAAGAGATTTGACTTCATTTGTATACTTTTACTAAAGCCAAATGGTTACAGTGTAAGCAAAGCCAGATATGAATATTCCAAAGTAAATCCAGTGCTTTTCCCTTCTCCTGAGCCCTTCCCTTTGGTCCTTCCATAAATGCCAAATTGTATTCAAACTAGGGGTTTTGGTAACAGTCCTAAAATTTGGTGTCTTTTGGTTGGTGTTTGCATTCCATTCTCATGCTTATGTCTTTGGATCTGCCAGTCTCTGTTCCAGGCTGACACCTCTGGTTCCTCTCACTCTGTCATCCCCTCTCTCTCTATCTCTTTACCCCTTCCTCCCCCCTTCTGATAGCATATGACAGGATGAGTTTCGGGGAATGAATGTAATGTGGAAATGGTTATTATTCTTTTTATCTGACATGGATAGATAAATTGATGGAAATGAGATGAGAGGATAGGGAAGAATGATTAGGCTCTTCAGAGACCAAAGATTGCTGAATATTTACTTAGAAATTTGTTTCAAATGCATGGTTTAATTGTAAATCTGTTCATGTCTCCATCAGCATTTTTTTACTTACTGTTTGTAATCAAATGTTGAGAAAATTGTTGAAGAATATTAAAGACTATGACAATGAGACTGACATTATTTGGTAGTATCAAGAATGGATCATGGAAAAATAGATATGAAAGAAAAGGAAAAAAATCAAAGAGCAGATATAGAATGATCAGAGGAAGGGAACATTGGCATCCTATATGAAAAAAAACATCTCGCTAAGATGACTAAAAATATAGAAAAATTATGTGGAAACCATTTGGATGAAAAGAATTATGTTATAGAGTGCCACAAAAATATGTGGGTTATGCAAATGACATATTCTTGGGTAGAATGACAAAATAAAAGCCGATGTATCAGAAAAAATTGCTTTCAAGAATGTGGAATTATAGTATTTACTGTGTTTAAACAGAAAAAAGCTAACTGTAAATCTTCAACAGCTTAATGGAAATTAAATATTAAAATAAATGTTGTTCAAGATTTATATAAATTCTTAGAGGATTTGTATAATATTTTGTGTAACCACAGCAGATGCTGAGAAAATGTTTAAAGGGTCATCAGATATATTTGGAATATATTGAAGAAAAATTAAATTTTCAAGTAAATTTTCATTAGAACCTGATTTTATAGAATAATTCAGTTGTTAAGAGTTTAGTAAATCTTTTTATGGCATTCATGGGTAAATTATTTTATACCATCTTATTACTAACCTGTTAGATATAATGATTGAGCTCCTCAAAAAGACAGATGAGAATTTTAAGTAGAAAAGGCAGAGTATTAATTTTTGTTTAGATACAGAAGGATGGCATCAAAAAAGAAAAATATGAATAGTCTTCAGGTAAACCAGAGATAGTTTATACATTTGCCATTTTATATTTTGCTTTTAATCTTTTTTTTCTTAACTACATTTATTTACTTCAAAAATTCATCCACCATACAGTCAATAGATTTTAAACAGCTTACAATATAAGAAAACCATTAAAAAACATCATATTTTCTCAAACCTCATGCATCATGCCACTCTACCTACCTCAAAAGATGCCTCTAATTTACTGACATCTTTGACCTGAAGACTTACTAAAAGATAGCCATTTTCACTTCTTACAATTCTTCACTTTTTATAATGCTACAGTACTTTCTCCAACAGCATAATGTATGTTTGCATTCAAAAAAAAAAAATCCACAGTGATTTTAAATCAAAATGCAAACCATCTGCTTGATCTGAATACACACACAGTGGAAAACATTTTTTCCCCATCAAGTTTGGCAGGAAAAGGAAGATAGTGTATTTGTGAAATTATCAACATGTACCTTCAATTTCAGCCATTTGGTTTGTTAATTTGTAACATAAGCTGATTAGTGTATGAATTAAACTAAATAAAATATGTTGTTGCCATGCATACATCACTTATAAAATAGAGATATCCTGAAAAAGGGATCACATGGAGCTAGAATTTTCTTCTATCCAATGGAATCAACATACCTCTTAGTTTCAGATATGGGTTTTCCTGTCTCTTGATCAGACTGCTTTGTCTCAGTAGAGAATTCAGGAACCAATGTTCCTAAGTCAAGAAGAGATGCAATTGTGCTATCAGTCCGCTGGCTATCACAAAGCTGGGAAGTACTGCAAAATAATGGACAGTTATAAAAAAAAACTAATATTAGTAAAGCACAAGAACTGCACATATGTTTTACACTGTAGTCAGAGACTAGATTAACTGCACATTTATCTCATGCTTGGCTCATAGTGGGAAATCTAGTCTTATACAGCCCACTTGAAATTAAACAGATGTATAGACTTGACCCAGAAATTTCAGAAGAGCTCAATGTATGAGATCATTTTTAAAAACCCAAATAGGAATCCAACTGTTTGACAATTGCATTCTCAGCTTCTATTGCATTGAGTAAATCAAATTTACAATAAAGTACAATTATAAAATACACACATAAATTAATGCTCATAATTAGCAACACACATACCCACACAAATATTCAGCATTACTAAGACATATAAAAATAACAGAATGTTGAAACAGCAGAAATCCAACATCAAAAGGTATACCAATACATTTTTGAAAGATGTTTGAATGCAAGAAGATAGGGCTTTGCTTAATCTGACCAAGAAAAGAATAAGGGCTGTGTCATTGGTACCTGCCAAACAAATACCCATTATGAATCTGTGAGAAAACCAATTATCTAAAAGTGATTTTCAAGCCTGGCAGAATATGAAAACCATTAGATATGGATTTTTGGGATCATTTAAAAACTAGTGCTAGCATATTGCATTGACCTCAGAAATAAACAAAAGAAATAGTGCATTGATATCTAAGCCATTCTAACCATTCTTGTCTTAAACATCTGGTGACTGCATGTTGTATCACGAGGATCTAAGTGATCATTAATGTTATACAGCATTCCACTCAGGATATAATTAATGTAACAGTAATGAAACTTCATTGAATCTTAATCAAATAGTTGAACAGATAAAGCTTATAAAGGATGCTTCTAATACCAATTGGACATGCAAAGGCATCATAACATTTGGAATGTCTTCTAACTGCATATTTCTTTATTCAGTAGATGTTTCATCATCTAAGGGTTCCTATACACCACAACCTAAATCACAGGACTTTGAATCAATAACAGCTACTTTTTCTATGCATCGTCCAGACCACAATAGCATTCACACACAGTGTAAAAACATGGGCAGGACATTCTATGGATGACAATTCGAGAATTTCCTCAAGGACTAAATGATTACAGCAGGCTGAAACCGTGTAATACACCTATGTAGAACCTGAATTTTTAAAGAAAGTTTTCCTCTGAAAAGATTGCCACTTCCACAATATTTCCTAAAAGTAAACTCTAGCATCAGTTTAGCAATGTTTTTCACTAGCCAAATTCTAATTTCGAGCACTATCCTTAACATTTCAGTATTCCAAGAATTTTAATTAATATATTTGGAGAAAGTGATCTTTGGCAGTAATAATACAAATCATTTTAGGACAAGTCATTTTGGAGAGTGATTGTCAGATATATCAATAGAAATAATCTCAGCCATCAACTGACATTAGAAGGCAACAGTGTTCCAGGAAGGTAATCATGAGCCTTCTACACTTTATTTTTATTTATTTTGTCAAAAGCTTACAATACAATAGAAATAAGAATAAACATGGTTTAAATGTAAGAAATAGGAACTAATAATTGGGGACAATAGGACAGGGACGGAAGGCATGATTGTGCGCTTATGCACATCCCTTACAGAGCTCTTAGGAATGGGTTAAGGTCAATAGAGGTTACTTTGAGGGTAAAGGAGTGGGGGTTTGAGCAGGTGACATCAGGTGGTGAGTTCCAGATATTGACCACTCTGTTGCTAAAACCGTATTTTGTGCAATCAAGTTTGGAATGGTTTACATTAAGTTTATATCTGTTGAGTGTTGTTGTGGTTAAAGCTGAAATATTCATTAACTGGTAAGACGTTGTAACATATGATTTTATGTACTATGCTTAAGTCCAATCTTAGTCAGCGTAGTTCAAGGTTGTCTAAGCCTTGTCAAGTCTGGGGGTGTAGACTGTTGCGAACAGAGGAATGTAGTACTCTTCTGGTAAAATACTTCTGGACTCGCTCAATTGTATTTATGTCTGATACACGGTGCAGATTCCAGACAGCAGAGCTGAATTCAAGCATTGGTTTAGCACTTGCAAAGATTAGAAACTTTCAGCAAACCAAACAAAGATAACTCCTTTTCCACCAAAAATATTGAATTAGAGGGATTTTATAAAAGATCATATGAAGATACTGATACCTGAAATATTGACTTAAATTGCTTGATTTCAGCTATATTTTTCAGGAAAGTAGAAGTTTTCAGATTACAGTATATTGGTGAACTTGGAGTACCACATTAAACATTGTCTGTAACCAAGCTTGGATATTCAGCATACAATTCTAAAATATGAAAATAGGCTATACAATAATTACTGAGCAGATGAATGAACAGAGGAAAATATGTGTAAATTTGTTGTAGGAGTGCCCTCTATTGATCAGAGATAAAATAACTCCTTGATAATACAGCACTGGTCCATCTTTGAGGGAGATAAGTTGTTCAGAAATTTGGAAAATAAAATAAAATACATTGACTACTGGGATACTTACAAAAAGCTGAATGGAGATGGGATGAATGAACACACAAGCCATCATTCATAATCTCCCACTGTTGTTAAAGCAAGCACATTTGAGTGGAAATATGCTAAGTAGGATATTAACGCTTCGGGATTTATTGTAGCGGTAAAAAAGAAATGTAATCGGTTAAAGACTAAATATAGAGTTTCCTGGATATGTTTAGGCAAACTTCTCTCTACTTTTAATTATACATCGGTTAGGAATTTGAATCAGAAAAGAGGTTGCAAAATAGAACTTGGTTTGTCAGTATAGAAGGTAATATGGTCTGGAATAAGTATACACTTCATAATTTTCATAGCATTTACAGCAATACCAAGCACTACACCGGTACATAACTAGCACATTATATATTAGTTCAATGTAAAAATAAAATGTGATTTTTTCCTCTATTAATTCAACATCTTATACCACTATGCCAATGCAAATTCTCTAAATCAATGTTTCTCAACCCCAGCAACTTAAGATGTATGGACAGGCATGCTGGCTACAGAATTCTAGGAGCTGAAGGCCACATATCTTCAAATTGCCATGGTTAGACACATTTTCCTACACTAGTCCATTAGTGAATTAGCAGACTTTTACTAATATTTAGTTTCAGTATACTGAAACTTAGATTTGTAACTGTATATTCAGAGCCTTCTTTACAATGGAAGTTCACCGAAACCATGCAAAGTAAGTTATGTTATTGCAGCAACACAGAAGTCTTACTCATGTAAGAACATTGGCTTCCTAAATATAAGTCTGCCCCTGGATTTATAATGAAATTTCTCCTATCTTTCCAAGATCAGAATAAATTGGACCAGTCTTTCCACAGCCTTAAAACTCAGGGACATCTGTTTACTATTGTATTTAAGTTCTATCCATTCTAAGAACATTTAGATTGTTAATAAACAATGATAAAATATTTTGCACAGAATAACCGAATAAGGAGTTTTGTATCTTAGTCCTCATCTTTTGAATTAGCCACAGTGGTTTAGATTCATGAAACATTAAGACTGCAGTGAATGAAAACACATAAAACTTCAAGTAAGTCAAACAAGCCACAGTTTGTCTTAGCCCAATGCATAAATCAGATCTACATGTTCAAAACACAGAGAGTGTTCTAGAGTCTTTTGAAGATGTACTGGTTCTGGTCATGAATCATCCATAGAGTTTGATCTAGTGCAGGCCTGTCAAACTGACGGCCTGCAGGCTGGATACAGCCTGCCCAACCCAGCCCCAGCCCAGATCTACAAAAGCAATCATGATACATCACGATATGAATGGGTTTGGACCCTTGGTCTGTTAAGGCACCAGGTGATGCCTTAACGTTGGTGGTTAAGGCACCAGACTAGAAAGAAGGAGACCATGAGTTCACGTCCTTCCTTAGTCATGAAATCCATCTGGGTGAACTTAGCCCAGTCATTCTCTCTCAGCCCAACTCATCTCACAGGATTGTTATTGTGGAAAAAATAGGAGGAGGGAGGAGGATTAGATATATTTTCCACCTTGAGTTATTTGTAAAAAATAATAAAGGCAGGATAAAATTTTTTAATATATAAATAAATGGAAATCGTTTGGAGGTAACAGGAAACTGTGCTATTGGTACAAGGCATAATAAACCTCAGGCTCACATATTCCCTTTCTTGCATATTCTACTTTTGCTATACTAAAATTAAAAAAAAATCCCTTCCCTCTTTCAGCTATAAATTAGGCACAGTTCTACAGCTTCCAAACTGGGAAATCTAAGTCACTCAATATCAAAGTTTATGAGCTTCAATTCTTCATAAGAAATTAAACTAAAAGAGTTGAACGTATCAGTAAACAGTGACTAGCTAAATAAAAAATGACAGTTTTCCCTCATCCTTCTTATATAAAAGAAGGGAAATGAATGAATTAGAAATTTGCCAAACAAGCTTTTTTTTTCTTACAAGGCCACAGCCTCTGAAATAGAGATCTACCTAGAGCAAACATATTTGGATCCCATTCAACAAACTAAAACAACAGTACAGTTGTTGCTTAGTGATCTCAAATTCTTTTTCTATTTCTGACATTTGCTGAACTTGTGTAGTCACAAGAGCATTTGTTCCCAGGACTTTCTCTTGTTCCATGCCAAGACTTAGAGGCTGTTTCTGAAATCAGGACCAATAATGTGTATAGTCATCTATAACAATGTATAAAATTATTCCCATTACTATTTGGTTTCCCTTGAGCTCTTTGCCTCTTTCTCAGTTAAATTTTCCATCAACTTATATGGTAATAACATGTAACATAATGTAAACAGCCATATGCAGACAGTGAACTACTAGCCTCAGGCAAAATAAATGGTCTAAAATTAAATGTAAGGGGAAGCATTCCCAGAGAACTAAGCCCCCCCCCCAAAAAAAAAAATCAGCATCAGAAAAACTAAGCATGAAACCCACATCAGATTCCCGACAAATAAGATTTTAGTGTGACATTCTTATTCGTTTCCCAAAGTAAATGTATGACAATTTCCAAAGATACAGATAGATAGACAAGTCTGTGGGGAAAATAATGAAGTGTGTTCAGAAAAATATAAAGTTAATAAATGTATGGCAATGGGATTTTTTGTCAGTTAGATATAGATCATAAAGATTTTTAAACAACGTCAAGAAAGCTACTCTTTCCATTTCATTTCCAATATATTAAAGAAACAAAATAAGAATTTAATCATATATGCCAGATAGGTAGGTAGGTAAGCAAATACAGACAGACAGACAAACTCTAAGAACAGGCAAGAATCTGGATTCTTAAATTACCTTAAATCTGGATTCTTAAATTACCTTACTCAACAGAGCATGGATTCTATACATGTTCATGTATATGAAGCTGGACATCTGCCAAGCAGCTGTTTGATACCGAAATACAAAGAGGAGACAACTACATCTAACTAGGCCCCTCTAACAGCTGGGCTAGCTGATATCAAGCTTCCTTTCTTCTCTTCTTTTCTCTTTATTGTTTTTTTAAAAAACATTTTTGTCTTTTGCATGAAGCTAAAGAATTTAAAATAAGACCACACCCTGCTTCTATGACTGCACAACCCTTATGTAATGGTTAGGTTGTTAGTCTTTAAGGTAGCATCTTCTTAATTGCATCAAACAGCAAACTCTATGCAACATTACTGGGTCTATACTTTTCTTTTTTATTTAGTACTATTCAAATTGTTCTATAAGTCTGTACGTATTTCAAGTCCCCTCCACAAAACGAGACCCAAGAGCATTTATAACAACAACAAAACTGTTTTAACATCTGGTTATGATATTATGAGTATATTCTCAGACAATACTTAAGCAGAAAACTTATAGGAAAAATATTACAAATTAAATGAACTAATTTCTCAATTTCTACTTAGAGAAGCATCTTGAATATATCAGGGTTTTGTTACATTCCACCATATAAAGCATTTCAATGTATCCTGTGGGAAAATGCCATTACCAAGATTTATTCCCAAAAGAAAAATAATAAGTTTTACATACGCTGAAATGAATTAAAATTAATACTTAATTCACACTGGGTGGTTCCAGATTAGTCAGAGACAAATACACTGAGACGGAGAGACCAGGTTTTCTGCTTCTTACTATGGTTGCCCATCCACTAATGTTAATAGAGCTTATTTCAGTGAGGAAGTGTGGTTTTCACTGAAACTTATCAAAGAAAAAGCAAGCAACCTTCAACCATCCTTCTTAAGGCCCTGTCACACTGCCCAACGGATGCAAAACGTTTGTAAAAAGGATACAGCGGATGAGAAAAATGTTCCATCTGTTGTTATCCGCTCTCAAAAGGGGCAAAAATTTGCATAAACAGAGCGGATAACACGGAAAGGAACGGATGGGGGGAGGACGCAGAGCGGATGGAAACCGGATGCGGAACGGAAGCATCCTTTTGCATCCTCTAGGCATCCTCTAGACATCCTTAATATCCGAGATAGGTCCCCTCTGCGAACGTTTTTTCCGTTTAAAATGCTTTCTTTGCGTGGTGCATCCGCTTTCATCCTTTCTCCGTCCGTGCTACTAACGCTGTGCGTCCGTTCCGCGTCTGTTCAGCTTCCTCCCTGCGTCCGTTTACCACTGGAGCGGATTCGAGTTGCGCGGATACGCAGCGGATGCCTAGCGAATATAGCGGATGCGTAACGGATGACAACGGATGCAGAACGGATGTCCCCCGTATGCCTAGCGGATGCAGAATGGAAGCGTTTGATACATTTTCCGCTCAAAAGTTTTGAGCAGCTCAAAACCTTTTGAGCGGATGAAATGTCAGTAGACGGATGCTGGACGGATAGAGAGGAAGCAAAACGGAGGCAGTGAGTACAGAACGGAAGCATCGCGTTAACCAACGGATGGTAAGTGTTTTTCTCCGTTTTACATCCTCTTTCCATCCGTTGGTGCAGTGTGACAGGGGCTTTAACCTGTTGTTTCCTAATGTTCTGGAATTGTTCCTCTTTCTTGCAGACACTTAATTCAACCATTTGGAGAACACCAGGGTAGACAAGGCTATATTAAGCCATCATTTACAACAAGGGAAGGGAAAAAATGATCACCTTACACTGCAGTAACACATAACTGTATGTTAAAAAGTTTATGAACTGATTTAAGTGCTGGCCATATTCATTTTGCCTCAGTCACCTGCCTAAGTGTCCTAAAACAAGAAACAAGTTAATTAGAAGGCACAGTAATTCTTTAACAATTGCTTTCAGACACAAATAGAGCAAGGCAAACAAATAGCTGGATGCTGAAATGACACCATTTATTATCTGGATATTCCTTTTCACTATTTCAAGTCTGGTATTTCTCTCACCACTGCCTACTCTGTTCAAATCCATAAGATTTACGATAGCACAGAAAGACCATTTTAACAGAATGGAAGCAGCATTCCTTTCATGCTTACATTTATTCTATGTATCACCAAATACGATTAAAGTAAGGCTAACATAAACTTGGCACTGAAAACACCTGAAAAGTGACTTCTATAATTATTTTCAAAAGCATGCTTTAAAAAATACGTTGGGAACTGGCTGGCATATTTATTATGTATTCAGATAATAATCAACAGCACAACTCCAACACAAATATCATAGGCAACTCCTGGAATTCTGATGAATTTGTAGTGGTTAAGGTACCAGGCTAAAAATCAGGAGATGAGTTGTGTTCTAGTCTTGCTTTAGGTACAAAACTGGTGACTTTCAGTCAATCCCTCTCTCTCAACCTTAAGGAGGAGTCAACACAATCTATTTCTGAAAACCTTGCCAAGAAACTTCATGGGTTTGTCCAGAGGTGCCAGGAATCAAGACTAGCTCAAAGACACGACAACACACACCTCCTCCCTCTCTCTCTCTCTCTCTCTCTCTCTCTCTCTCTCTTTCACACACACACACACACACACACACACACAGAGTCACTGACCTTTTCTCAAATCAAAGGTCATACACACATTTTTTCTCTCCAACTACTGAACTGAGAGTGATTGGTGTATAGTAAGCAAGTAAGTTAGCATGGTTTGCATGATTACTTGAAGATATATTTCAACCTGGCTTTCCCCAGGCATAACCCAACAGTTTAACAACTATGCCATATCTGTTTCAAGGGGAGGTGCAGATATAGCTTCCTGGCCTCATCTTGGTCCTGTGAATGTCAGCTTTCCTACCAAGGCAGAGCACTCCAAGTTGTAAACCCCTTGCTGAGGACTTTTCTAGTCTTACCAGAAGATTCTCATACACAACTCAGCTACTTTACATATTTTATAACAAATGAAACTACTATTCCCAACAACTAATTTTTCACAGCAGAGCAAGAAATTCAGACCATGGTAGACCAATATCTAAATTTCTGGCCCATTCCTCCTGTATTTTTCAGCTAGTGAGTACTTGGCTGATATCTTAATAGCCTTAAAAGGAACTGGGCTATGTTCTTGCAGTACAGGTAGACCTCTATTAACAATAGTTCATTTAGTGACTGTTCAAAGTTACAAGTGCACTGAAGAAAGTGTCTTATGTCAGTTTTTCACACTTACAACCATTGCAGCATCCCCATGGTCATGTGATCAAAATCCAGATGCTTGGCAATTGGTTCCTATTTATGACAGTTGCAAAGTCCCAGGGTCATGTGATCACCTATTGTGACCTTCTGACAAACAAAGTCAATTGGGGAAGCCGGATTCAACCTTGTTACAAACTTAACAATTTTTGCGATTTGCTTAACCCCTGTGGCAGGAAAGGTTGTAAAACTCACTAAACAAATGTCTCACTTAAAAACAGAAATTTTGGGATTAGTTTTGGGATTGTAAGTCAAAGACTAGTTGTAGTTATCTCTATTTGGAGTGTATCTCTAGAACTGCTGGTTTCTGGCCACATAATTTTCCATTTTTGTATCAGGGAATGAAAGATTTGTTGATCCATGCAATAAGCTGATGGGTTTCAGTTGCCAGATATTTCTTACTGCCACCATACACAAAAATATGTACAAATAGTCCTTGACTTACAACAGTTCATTTAGTGACTTCAAAGTTACAACAGCACTGAAAAAAATGACTTATGATTTTTCACACTAATGACCATTGCAGCATCCCCATAGTCATTATAATCAAAAGTTGGGCTCTTGGCAATCGACTCTTATTTATGATAGTTGCATAAATGTGATCACCTTTTGTGATGTTCTGCCAAGCAAAGTCAATGGGAAAACCAGATTCATTTAACAACCGTGTTACTAACTTAACAACTGCAGTAATTCACTTAACAACTGAGGCAAGAAAGACTGTAAAATGAGGCAAAATTCATTTAACATGTTTCACTTAGCATCAGAAATTTTGGGTTCAATTGTGGTCTTAAGTCAAGGACTACCTGTTCTGTTAATTTCCCAAAAGTTATATACAGTTATACTGTATATAACTTTAACTGTGTCAAATAATGGAATGCTGCCAGTGCCTTTGAAATCCTGCAGCTTTCATTTTTTCTGCATTCATCTACTTTGCATAAGTCCTGCAATCATCAGGATTTTTTGTAAATCATCAGGGGGGACTGAACTTAGGGGAATGTAATCTTATTTATACAAAAAGACAAATTGATATTTGTGCTTTTTTTTTTTCTTTGCGTTCATTGCGTTTCTTCTGTCCGTATATTATGCTTTACATAAAATCTGGACACTAATTACAAGATAAGTAATTAATATAAGCATGTTAGGCACATGTTGGGAGTGAATTTCAGTTAACAAATAGGACCAAAAATCATTGGGATATATGTCTCAGCAGATACAGTATGGTTAGATTTGCTGAAAGTTGGGTAACATATTCAAACTATAGGACAAACAGTTACATGAAGTCTTTTCTTGCTCACTCATAAATTGGGCATATTGAGCATTTAGAGATAAATGCAATTTAGTTTATATGATTATTCTTGATAAAGTAACAGAATAAGCATAGGTAATCCTTAAATTCCTGACCCACTCCTTACTTTTGGCCATGCAGAAAAGATGTTGTGATAAACAGGATTCATGCTAGTGGACTCTAGTTGTTGATGCTCAGCCATCTGTCAAGAGTCCCATCTTCTACCAACCTCAAAAGAGCACTTGAAGAAGCTTAATTGCGATTTTCAGGAAAGGCTTTCCAACAGTCTTTTCAGAAGTCACTGCTAAAATTGATAGTAAAAGGGATTCCCAAGAAGACAATGTTTCTCATTCTGAAAATACTTCCTATTATAGAAATGTTGATCTATGAGGGCTATCCACAAAAAAGATTACGTTTTTGGCTGTAGCAAGAAGGGGCGGAGCTAGCGCAGCCATCTTTGGTCTGTGTATCCGCCGCTTAGTCTGCATCTAGTCGTGCTAGTGGGAGGTTCGTATTGTTGCCCATTATTTCACAAACGTTTGAAATGTGTGCTGCAATTGAAAATCCCGCGAGTTGTGAGGTGCGATCAGTGATAAGGTTTTTGTTGGCAAAAAAACATAAACCGATTGAAATTTTTCGGCAACTGTGTGAAGTGTACAGGGACAACATCATCACTGAAGGTGGAGTGCGCCAATGGTGCATTAAGTTTAAAAATGGACGAACTAATGTTCATGATGAACAGTGGAGTAGACGTCCGAGCATTGTGACTGATGAACTAGTCGTGAAAGTTGATGACAAGATTCATCAAAACCGCCGTTTCACAGTAACGGACCTTTCGCTTTTCCACAAATTTCATGCAGTTTGTTGCATGAAATTGTTATACAAAAGCTAGGCTACCACAAATTTTGGGTTGTGTGATGGGTGCCAAAAATCCTGACAGAAAACCACAAGAGTCAGCATATGGCCGCATTACTGACATTTCTGTACTCTTATGACAAAGATGGAGATTCATTTCTTGATCGAATCGTAACTGGAGACGAGACTTGGGTCAAACATGTGAACAGCGAGACCAAATTGCAGTCTATGGAGTGGGGGCACACAAATTCCCCCCAAAAAACAAGAAAATGTTTGCAAACGTTCTCTGCAAGGAAGATTATGGCGACTGTTTTTTGGGATTGGCAAGGTGTGCTTCTTATCGATTTTCTGGAACATGGTGCAACAATAAACTCTGTGAGGTATTGTGAAACATTGCAAAAAGTAAGAAAAGCAATTCAGAACAAGCATAGAGGAAAGTTAAGCTCAAAAATTTTGTTTTTGCATGACAATGCCCAACCACATACAGCAAATCGCACTCGAGAAGTCCTGAATGCTTTCAAGTGGGAGATTTTTCCTCATCCGCCCTACAGACCCGATCTTGCACCCAAGCGACTACCACTTGTTTCCGAGGATGAAGACCTGGCTTGGAACAAAGCGCTTTGACGATGACGCGGAACTGCAGGCAGGCATGACTGACTGGCTCCAATCTCAGGCGGCTGAATTTTATGACAATGGAATTACAAATCTTGTTCACCACTATGATAAGTGCCTCAATTTGTTTGGTGAATATGTTGAAAATTTGTATTTAAGTGTATATAATAATTTTTTCAAGTGTATATAATAATTTTTTTTCCTACACTTTGTTTTTTTTCTATTGCAAAACATAATCTATTTTGTGGGTAGCCCTCGTATTTAAGTAAAGATGCTCTTGAGTTGTCTACAATTCCTAGTGAATTCATACAGTAAACACATTTTTGCAATTTTCTTTAATGTTCAAGAAGTGATTATCATTGGCTTTTTCCAAGTTGCTTGACTTCCTATTCTAGTCAACAGCCTTAGTATTCCTGGGTGACCATATCTATCCAATAAATAATTAATCTTGCAAGCCTAGACAATGTTGGCCAGGTGCTGCTACTGAAGTTATTATTTTCCCAATGTATGGACATTCAGATGAAATATCACATATAGAAATCCAAACAGAATGTATGTAAGAGTGGGGTGGGATTCAAATTTTGTAACAACTGATTCTGTGGGCATGGCTAGGTGGGTGTGGCCATGTGACTGGGTGGGCATGGCTTGGTGGGGTTTCTTGCAGCACTACCCCATTTTTGGGCCTTGGGAAAGCCTTCTGGGGGCCATTTTTGCTCCCAGAAGACTTCCCTGTGGCCCAGGAAGGAAAAAACGGACTGTAGGGGGACGTGCAGCACCCCCACACTCTATTTTGGGGCCTTCTGCCCTCAGGGAAGCCTCCTGGGGGGATTGCTTCTCAGGAAGGAAAAAATGGAATATGGGGGGGATACACCTGTGCTCCATTTTGGGGCCTCAGGGAAGCCTCCTGGTGGGGCATTTTTGCTCCCACAAGTCTTCCCTGGGGATCAGGAAGGAAAAAAACTGAGCGGGAGGGCCATGCAGCACATAGCAAGGCCAGCCAGGTGCACGATTTTCCGGTTCCCCGAACTGCGCAGAATCATAACAACTGGTTCTATAAAACTGGTCTGAACCGGTAGAATCCCAACCCTGGATATCAGATATATATTCAAATGACTATTATACAAGCAACACAATATTCTGTTATCAATGAAGAAAGAAGATTCCTCTGAAGCAAGAGTATGAGAAAAAGGTCCAGTCAATTTCTATTGAGATATTGATTTTAAAATGAAATCAATATATTGCTCTTTTAACATACATATCCATAGGTAGATTATTTTTCAAACTTATACATATTCAGTACATATCAGAAATGCAAGCTTTTATGGACAAGCATTAAAATACAACCATAGAAAAGACTGATAACGTAAGGGGAAGAAGGCTGGAATTTATTATCAAGACAGTTACAAATCAGAAATTGCTGAAGCATCTTTGGAAAGCTTTGGTATAGAATTAGAGAACACAATAAGGAAAAGCCAATGGAAATGCATGTGTTTCATCTTGAGTTCACTTCATGTGAAAATGTACCTGATCTGATACCTTGTCCAAAGCTGTGGCAACTACTAATTAATATTTCCAAATTAATATTCTGCATTTCATTATATTCTTTTGCAGAATGAAACTAGTGGTTCTTAAGTTATCAACTTTTCCTATTGTTTCTAGTATTTTTAAATGGGTCAGAAAAGCATTACATAACCACTCAGCCGTACCAGCTGGTAACAGAGCTTTTAAAATATCCATCTGCAAATACAGAATTGCTCAGACTAATGAATGATGAATTAGTATAAATAGGGAATTGACCCACTCCAGGTTTCCTTTCCTTCCAGCACTCGCCTGGGAGTTCTTAGTTCCACAAATCTATTGTAGGATAAGCATTACAACTGGGCAAAATGGCTTTCACTAAAACATAATGCTAACTAAAATGGTAAGTGCATGTGACTGCAACTTTATTGACTGTTTATAATTAGGTAAAAATCTGTTAAATTCCTAGAAACCATCCAGTTTGTATTCAATGAGTGAAAATTGCTTACTATTGCTGTTGCTTACTTACTCTTCCTTCTCTCATAGATACATAGATAAGACAATTCTTAATAGACAATTCTTAATAGACAATTGCCTTTGTCAAGATTTAGCATGGTCAATGGAGAAACTACTGATTTTTTTTATGTGTCTGAAAGCCATAGTCCCATCCAATATGGAAACATGATATGAGATCATGGCCCCAGGGATCTATGAGCAGATGGTGCACATATCCAAAATGACAATACATTTGTGCACTATGATTTTGCTGCTATACTGAAAAGCATTATATGTGGTAGACTCTTACCAGGCTATTAAGCTATAAAGCCAAGGATCCAATCTATTAGAATTATTTCAAACATTTCCAAGATTAAATTACTTCTAGGACAGTTTATTGAATACACTAGCAGCACTATTCTCTAAATATTACTGTCTTTTCTACAGATCACTCAACAATGAACTATGCTGAAGATGAAGTGACACAAAAAGGTTTCAAAATACTGCTTCAGAAGCATTTTACTTATTTCAAAACTAAAGCATCTCCATAAGAGATTATCCCAATTTTTGCTTAAATCTTCTACTTCAGGCTTTAAAACAAACAAAAATCCACAAACCTGAATTTTTCTACAGCCACCCAAGTTATCTCTCACACACTCAGAAATAAAAAGTGTCATTCTATATAGCTCTTCATCTTTTCAAGAAATACTGGATAAAGTAGATGTGTGTGTCTACTGGTAAAAACACAACTCCAAAGTTTTAATATTTCATTTTGTTAAAATTGTAGTATGTCATTTAACAGTTTTTAGGAAAGAACTAAGTAGGCAAACTACTTCACAAGGATTACCAAACATTTCTGCAAAGCTCTTTGAAGTTAATAAAACCACATAATTGTTTCCCCACCCACCCATTCAAATGTATCTGATTTTCAGAGACTGCCTGAACAAGTTCCTGCAATTTTATTGGGAAGATATTTCAGAAGTGCTTTGCCATTGCTTCCTTCCTAGGGAAACAACTGGCTTACAGTTCTAATGTAGGATTAGAACTCAGAGCTTCCCAGTTTAGATCCTGATGCTTTAACCACTATGCAGAAGAAATTTATCAGAAATTTCTTTTTTAAAAAATACCAATCTTTCTCATAATATTTATTCTGGAGAATGTTCAAAATTTTCCTATGGAGTAAAATATCACTTCTACAAAACAATAAAGGATCAAACACTTAAGAAAAAAGCAAAATAAACTGTAAATGATCAATTAAAATCAAACAACTCTGAAACATAATAAAAATAAAACACGGTAATTCAAAAACCCAGCTGCACCCAATGGCAAACAAGTAAAGACTGTCAATAAAATGCAGGAACACAACATAATTGATGGGTTTGAATCTGTCTTAATTTGACAAGTTCTGTTTCCTGCAGGATGGTCCATAGCAATTCAGGACATTATAGAAGTACCGTGCTAAGATATCTCTTATCACAGCTGCCTTAACTTTGTGTCACTTAAATAAAGACATTGAACCAATTAGCATATTGAATATATTCTTGTTCACACATGTCTTAAAACTACAGTTATATCTTATCCTACCTTGCTGCAGTCAGCAAAGTAACATCACAAGTAGCATCACAGAGGACTGTGGTCAGTGGTTTTTTGAAAGAATCCACATCAGGCTCCAAATTAACAGCAACATCAAGAACAGAAGAACTGAACAGAAATAAATGGAAATATATTAGAATATATTTTCTGAAAAATGTGTTTTTAGAATATAGTATAAAAAGATGACAAACACTGCTGTCACTGCTGATTAGTACTAGTAATTACTTCAGCTTGATCAATAGCTATTTCTTTTTCAATATATTTTTTTATTGTTAGCTTTCTATATCCTTCTCTAAAAGCTCTTCTATGTTGTAACCAGAGGTGATTTCACAAGTTGTATGTCTTTTGTAGAAGGGTTTTCATAAATTTCAAAGCCATTATTCAGATCCAAAAGACAACCGGAAAATTTAGGTTCCATTTCTGAGGTCTTTTCATATTGGAAAAATCCCATTATATTTGGCTGACAATATAATTCTAAAAATATTAATATAGTGCTCAAGTTTGTCTTCATAAAAAAGTATGACTGGCAAGAAGAAAGAAGAAAGTTTTCTAAGTAGACCAGCTAAGCAGATCTACAAATATAATTGAAAAGAGAGAAAAATCCTAAATAAATTAATAAATCCAGAATAAATATTTAATTTTAACTTTATTGAAATGCCAAGTACTGAAGGGATGGCATATAACATTGCTAGATTACGCCAATGTCAACGTAATCACAGCAATCCAGGTTGCAAGAAAGTAATTGTTAGGATAGACCATACAAACATAGATTTATTAAGAATTTTTAAAATATGCTTTATTGTACCAAGCATAAAGGCCTAATTACATTAAAAGCCTAGTTCATATTTGAACAACTAGTGAAAATTACAACCACATCATGATCTATCATGCCACATAGTTCACACTTGAATCATAATCTCAGTTAATAAAAAATAGACAACACATCTCCCATTTCAAGATGACCACTAATGTATCTGAGTTTGAAGTGATCATAGTCTAAAACATACAAAACAGATTAATAATCTGTTTTTAAAACTTGAAATCTGACAAATAAATATTTTAAAACATTTAAAAATGAAATGTCTTTTAGATTCACATTCTACTTCTCCACCAAAGAGGGTTATACATACATTTCTTCAACAAATGACCTCATTTTCTATCTGGAAGTAGCCTGGTTAGTTCAAGTTAAGAGTTTTCTGAAAACAGAATCTATCTTTTCTTATTTTTCTGTTCGCCAGAAACATTGGGAAATCTATCAATGCTTTTCAACATAGTTGACATCTTCTGACTCCAATATATTCTAAATTGATTTGATAGACTGAAATTGGGAAGCCAATACATTTAAGTAAATAATAATGGGGACTCATGTGGTTAGGATGCTGAGTCAGAAGACCACTGAGAGGTGGACAGTTTGGCAGTTCAGAAACCCAAGTTTGTGAGCCTCGTGACAGAATGAGCTCCTATTGATTGTTCCAGTTCCTGACCACCTAGTAGTTTGAAAGCATGCAAATACAGGGAAATAAATAGGTACCACATTGGTGGAAAAATACCAGGGACATGAGCAATGATGATGTCACCAGCTAATCCTTTCAATTCAGAAGCACCTTAGTAGGTGCTTCTGACACAAACGTGGTAATAATAGCAAATAATAATAAACTTGTTCTGTATGTAAAGTGGATGACTCCAAATCTACCATTCTGATTGGCTAAGGAAAAGACAAATGGATTGGTTCACTAGGAACCAATCCAAAGAGATACCAAAAAGGCGGCAAATCTAAATAGCTGCCATTGGCTGCAAGCAGGCAAGCCAGCCTGTATAAAAGGGCTGGCCCCGGCTTCAGCCGGCGTTCCGTTACTAACTGTTAATAATAAAAGTATTTGTTGTTGGAACCCGGTCTACCTCGTGTGTTTTCCGAACAAAACAAAACTCATCAAACTTGATTTGATTTAAATACTTCAGTGAAACACATTTATTTTAAACCCTTGACAAACAGATTAGTATTTGCTCACAGAGAGACAGAATGTACTACACAAATTGAATTTTTGGAGGTTACTATCACTGTTGGAAGGTTGTAGCAAATATTGAAAATTGAAAAATGCAGAATAATGTGTTGATATTAATATGTATAATAACATTAGATCACATAAATCTGATTAATGTGGTAATTTTCATTTGTATCAATATTACTCTTGTATCAAAATGGATGATACTCAGATTCCACACAGTCCATGAAATGATATTGATGTATGTTTAAAAATTAAAAAAAAAACCTTTACAAAAAAAATTTGGAAGAAAAAAATTATAAAGCAATACTTGATCAATGTTAATCTATGACTACATGCATACCAAGGAAGACTTGGTAAAAAAAAATGTCTTTCCAATTATGCTTAAGACTCATGAGACTGAAATAATAAGAAAAAAGGTCTCTGTTTAATGAATAATTGCTTAATGAAATTGAAATATGCACAATATATTCAACAGATCAGTTGGTTCAACCTCTAAATCACTCGTGGCATAATCAACAGCAAATATCTGAGTCAACGTGGGATGATAACATACACAAAGCAATTTGAGGTAACTTTAAGCTTTAAGGATACAATGAAAAATAAGCTATATACCCAAGAGGCTTCTAAATGCTATGGGTTGAAGTTTGAATTTACACTATATTCATAAGATTATGGATAGAGGCGGAAATATGCTTGCAACTCACAAACACTTCCACATTTGCCATATTAACCAGAAGTCATTTTTTTTGTCTACATATCATATTGACTTAAAATAATTATTAACACAAGATGGCTCATTCCATATTTCCTGATGTTGAAGTCAGGCAATATATTTCAGCATTTTAAACTATCCATTATTTGGTAGTTAAATGGATTTTGAGTATGCTGCTTCATTCAGTTCATAGTGTAAATGAACATGACAGAATCTACAGTGAGGCAAATAGAGGAGATGCCTTGTGGCTATGTATAGATTCTTGTCTTTTGCACCATGCTATTTTCCACAATGTATAGCACATTATACAGCCTCATGTTTTAGACTTCCATAATTTCCTAACAAACTGGGAAATGGTTACATCCTTATTTTTTGTGGTACATCATAGACTCAGAAGACAAAGAACCATTCAGTCCTCTGAATCACTATTTAAATAATGTCCTAATTAGATACTTTGGGCAATTATTTTTTCTTCATGCAAATTCTTCCCACTATTATTCTTGATCTAACTCAGCGAGATAATGTATTTTATAGAAGCTTGCTTTTATGCCTTGCTGCATTGAAGAGAGTCTCCAGGGATGTATTATGCTCCTGCCATAAAATATTATGTTGGACATATTTTGCCTTGATCAATCAAACTTTTCATTGTAATGAAATCCACACCAAGTGAAGTGATGGACCAAATCACCCCACCAGCTAGAAGTGGTACACCTCAGTGCTTCACCAAGGCACTTTACTCCTTTTTTGTTGATCTGCAAAGATCTGTGCAGTCCTATGATTGATGATATAATGAAGTAAAATTTAAAGGTTAAATAAAAAGCAAGGCATGGACAAGCAGGAAATGGTTATGTAATGCCCATATCTTCCTTTTATAAATGTGCATCACTTGTTTAAATAAGGCTTTTTCCAAATGAATTAAGTCAGCATGATCTAATATATTTCACTAAGAGCCATATTGGTCTAAAATAAATGTTAATATTTATTATTTAATATTTTTAGTTCAGAGTAAAAACAACCCTGGGGCTTAGGAATTCTGCTTAAAGCCACCATGATGAAGGTTACACATGAATGTTATAATTAAATAAAGTTATGTTCAACCTCTGTTTACATTTCTGTTTATTTAGACAACAAAACATTTCCAGAAGTTCTAATGAACTATCCAGGCTTAGATTAAGATAATGTACAATATACTATTAGCTAAGAATACATTTAAGTAGCAGTAGCACAGCTGGCATGAAATTTTGGTTTAGTTAGGGATTTGCTGCAGCCCACAAACAGTTGTCTTATTCACTCATATCTCCACCATCTAAGGCTTAAAAGGAAATATCAGCAAAGGCAAGGAGCATACAGATTAAATTTAGAAGATCAGAGCAAACTACGGGGGTTGTAATAGTAGTGAGGAGAAAACTCGCCCAAGTAATATAGTGAGCATATGGTCAGGGAGGTAAAAATAGCACCCTTATAAAAAACCTCAATTTTCACCAAGTTCTCTTCTTTAACTTTGTTCTTTTTTAAACAAAATTTTGATATTTTTGATTTTAAAAATGCAAGATGCAATTTATATCACTATATACTAAATACAGTAACTAAAACAACATGGAGATGGGAGAGGTGAAGTATGAAAAAAAAAATTTGGGTTCATTGAAACAGTAGTGTTCAAACAAAGGAGAATTGAGTTCCAAACTAAACTCTGGTAAAGTGGATCCTGTCATAATGTATAAGTGAACTACCCTGAAACATCTGCTAAAAGTCTAAACCAAGAACAGACTAAACTACATATAATTTTTCTTCAGTGCATTACTGACAGCAAAAACATGATGGTGTGTGATGAAGCTGTTTGGGTGTTGAATTTTTATTTGCCAGACAATAAACTTGCTTCTTTTTTCTTTTTAAAGACCCCCTGGACATATTTTCATTTTTACTGTGAACTTTTTTTTTGGATATTTTATTGATTTCTGTACTCATAAACAAAATGTTTTTCAATGTCCTGTAGAGCAGTGTTCTCAACCTTTTGCTCATGATGGACTCCCTTTAAATATCTTTTGTGGCCATGGGCCATGACTACAGACTCCCAAGACTTAACTTGGGATTTAAGATCATAACAGATCTTAAATGTTAAGATTTAGATAATAGCATTTCTTCGAACCTTTGTGGACCCCCGGTGATAATATCGCAACCCCCTTAGAGGTCTGCGGAGAGAACCACTACTGTAAATTCCTGGTGAAAAAATCAATTCTTTGAAACCCTTGAACTTAATACACTGAAATATATATGCACACACAAAGAAACTACAATTAAAAGAAGAAACTTGTCCTCCTTGTTCTACTGTTCATTGCAATATTTTAAAATACTTGAACTTGATTCTAGAATTTATAGTTCCAAGAATTCTTAGAAGATTAAGAAAAAATGTTGAAGTGGCATGTAGGACATACAGTATAAGGTCAAGTTGTTCGATAAAAAGTATTTAAAAAATTTGACCTTATACTTACACGTACAGTAGATCAAAACAATGGCTGCTTTAATCTCTTTCTTAAACATTTTTTTACAAAGAGAAGTTCACTACTGCAAGATAATTAGGCCCATTATTGAATAGGATTTACATATTTTCTTTTCTTCAATGAGAAGTGCCTCAGTCAGTGATACTGAGCAAGCTTTTCTAAAAGACAGTTTATAATTCCCCTTTTCCCCCCTAAAAACAATCTCAGTCATATAGAAATGTTAATCATGTTCTATGATGTATTCTCAGCCAACAAAGGAAAACTAATAATATGTGAAGACTCTGTTGTTTAATCTAGCATGACTAAAAAACAGAGAACACAAGTCCTCTATTGTAGAAAATCTGTCTCACAGATATATGTAGGTTCAGACAAGGAAATTGGTTATCAAAAAGTAATTTGAAGTAAAAATGACATTTAAGTCATTTTCATGTATGTTTTATTCAACTTTAGCTTAGCGCATGGTATGAACTTTGACATATAACTTGGAAATCATGTTTTTTCATATTATGAGAATGCTTTAGAGAATTTGTATGTACTTTAATATGATGTGTGAACTCAGCTATTGATTAGTTTTTGGACATCAATTAGTTGTTAGATTATGCTATATTGCATGATAAGAGCAAGACAACATAATTCTGGTTTGAAATATATCTGTTTTAAATTAAAGTATTCTTCAACTACAGTTTGTTGGTGTGGGAAAAATAATAAAACATTGCAAAAGAAAAAGAAGCAAATATTTATAAGTTTCTATTCTTAATATATGTTAGAAGAAAAGCCTGAGAAAAAATATTTCGTTAATTCCTATCAGTTTATACACTTTTATTTAAAATATGCAGGTATCTTAATTTCACTTTAAAGCCCATGTAATAGACACAGAGTATGTAAAATTTATTTTTTTAAAAAAACTATCTTGTATAATCTAGAATTTTCAAAAGTGTTCAATTTCCATTTCTATGCTGATTTATGGATAATGAAAGTTAATATGCATTTGGAAAACAAGATGTTGGAAAAAACATATCTCTCTTTTTTTTCAGACTTAGTAGTTAGAAAACTAATAAGCAATCTATCCAGATGCTAAAAACTTTTAGCATAGCCTAGTGTAGCAGATGAAATAATTGAGTGCACACTTCAAAAATAAGACAGATAATTTTTAAAGAAAATAAGCTTACAAAAACATTTATAGTCTATATAAAAAACTGGAAAATTAGTACATTTATCCTCTATGGGTGCAACACACAGATCAAGTCATAGACTATTGCATGAACAGTGGTCATGTTACGTTCATTCAAAACATAATATCAAAAACAATTCTTCCAATCAATAGTTAATTTCATATAACTTGCTAGGGCAAAATCAAATAATCAATATGCACATGTCCAATATCTGAGTTCAATCTATTAATCCAGATTGTTTTTCTTCCTCAAGGAGAGAAAAGTGAGGGGTTTTTTCATTATTAAATTTACCCTATTGTTATTTTAATACCTGAGGCTTCCCTATAACTACAGCAAACATGTTATTCTCAACAGTGGATTGCTATTTTTAATATATTAGTTAATAATAATGATAAGTTAATATAAAAGCAAAGCACCACCCTAGTAAGACTGATCATTGAACACAATTTTACAGGAACATAGTGTGCTATTCACCTGTGAAAGAATGACTAACTAGGAAGAGAAAAGAGATAATGAACACAATTCAGAAAAGAAAAAAGGTAATATATTTCTAAGAAATTAGAAAAGGTTAGAAAGGAACTCAAAATAACCCCACCTTGATTTTATTTGGCACAACAGTGTGAAACTCCAAACTTTCCACATTTTCTTAGCCTACACTACAATAACAAAGAGTATTCCTGGAATCATCCTGCTTCTCTTTCTTAAACTAGCCTATCCTGAAGGGATGACATCACCAATCCCCACCATGCAGCTAAGTGGTGTGTGTGTGTGTGTGTGTGTGTGTGTGTGTGTGTATTCACTAAGAGAACAGTCTGTCACTTACTGTATCTGCAGATGAAAATGGAATTTCATGACAGCTCTTTGGAATCTTAGCAGCCTATACGCTACAGTCTTGCCAGGTGATGAGATTATGCAGAAAACTATCTGGGGGCTGCAACTCCATCCCTCCTATATCTATTCCACGCACACATCTTTGGATGACAACAGGAAAAAAATCCCAAGTGAATCACTAAATGTAAGAGAGACATATGGTTACAGAATAACACCCATATGTTGGAGCTTACACAGCCTATGCAAACCAATCTTTCTTGATGGGGGGGGGGGGGGGGGAAGATATTTGATTATTGGTGAGATTAGCCTGAAACAGCCTTATTTAATCCATAGTTTTTTTTGGAAGGTTAAGATAAGGTTATAATTCCCAGCTAGTATTTCTACAGTTCTGGAGAACCTAGCTGAGATACATGAGAGCTTTCTTACACTTCTCAACTCAGAGAAAGAAATACACCAAAAGAGGGAGGAATGTTCACAAATGTTGTTTTGATTTGAACCTATAATTTACTATCACTGAAAACTTCATCTGGTATACCTATTTCACTTTTAACATCTTCAGTAAATTCAGCATTTCATATCAGTATTACAAATGTTTACACTGTTTAACCTTGTTCCCCAAAATCAAAAGAAAAAGAAAAAAAAGGGGGAAAGGGACAGGATGAAGGTGGAAAACAAGAGTACTGTGCTGCAATCAACAAATCAGACCAGCCCGCATTTAACAGAAGTAGACAATGGCAACAGCCAGACAACACATTCAGAATAATTGAAAGTAAGGTCAATTACACTTGGTTCAAAACTCCCTGTTGGAGTTTTTGGTTAAATTCCCACAGAACACTGGGTGCCCTTTTTCACTTCATCTCAAATCTCACAGGATGTCTGAAAGACAAATATACAGGGATCTCCTTTGGAATTATCAGGAAGTTCAAATAAAATATGATCACCCCAAAGAATCCAAACCCATGGTGTCACAACAAGAGAGCAGGTGCACACAAGCAACTGAATAAGACTTATAAGTACATTTTCATCTGCAGGCTCAAATCTTCAACATTTACATGAAATATAAATGTTCAGGTAATACAAAGACGGCTCTATGATCTCAATAGAGAAACTGCCTTACAGCCAGTTTACGCCGAAGTTAATCCTTCTGAGTTTAATAAAAGTTTTCAAATATGCACAGAATTACAGCACCAATGATATGTAAGCATCAAAAGCAACACACAATTTTGAATATACTGATATAAAAACCATCCAGGTTAAGAACATAGCAACCCTATATACAACAACTCTATCAATAAATGGAACGCAATTATACCTATGAATAATACAACATATATCATAAACCAAATGGTACCCTTTCATTTTTAAAGGCAAAGCTTTTTTTACTTCCATTTTACTTCTATTTTGTAGGAGAAACTGTAAAATTTGTAGAACCTCTAACTTGTTTGTTTGTTTGTTTTTTAATTTTTAAAGTTTCAAAGTGTGAAAAAAATAACAGGACGAAATCTGGATTTTTTACTCCTTGGGGTGACAATATAAACTACCTGAGAAGTTATGAGCTTATCTCCTCCTAAATAACAATTTATTCTGCAATCACCCTCGCACAATAAACAGCAATCTGATACATGTCAAGAAAGTCTGTTTAAAATCAAAGAGTGAAGCACTTGTGTTCCTCGTAACTGTTCAGCTGCCAATTTATAGCTTATGAAAGCAAAGCCAGAAGTTTCCCTGTAATAATGCCTCTAGGTCTCCATGCAACTGACAAACACATCCAAGAAACAAACATTCAAGCCATGTGTACCACTTTTGTCTTCAGTGACCAGAAAATAAAGATACACGTTGCTTTCCTTCAATTTGTAGCCTTCCCCCTTCTTCTTCTTCTTCTTCTTCTTCTTCTTCTTCTTCTTCTTCTTCT
>BLBF01000016.1:43544749-43643951 GCA_015471245.1 Laticauda colubrina
TTGTTGTTGTTGTTGTTGTTGTTGTTGTTGTTGTTGTTGTTGTTGTTGTTGTTGTTGTTGTTGTTAAGATTCCCAAGCCGGACCTTTCCTCACTGAAGCTTTCATTTTTGCGGAAAATGATCGCAAAAAGAAAAGGACCACAACAACTTGACGAAGTGTGGGGGAAAGGGGGGGGGGCGACGATTCTCTTATGCCCTGAACATACTGGAATGGGTGTTTGAAGTTTTGTTTTGTTTTTAAAATCACTTTTCTAATGAACTGCGAAGTGTATCATAGAAGTAGACGGAAAAACAGCGATGAAATCCTGCAAATGCCTATTCAAAAGTATTAATTCTCTGATGTCCGCCAAAAAGTCTTGTCATCAGGGTTGCCAGATTGCAGCTTGGCTCTGCGCCAAACTAAATTTGGCCAAATTATTTTCTCTCAGGGCCAAATTTTCCGGCCAAATTATTTTATGCAATATAACATGAGGATATTTTGTTTTTTTTAACTGTTTTTAAATCATCAAATCATAAAAAAATAGTCTTTATTCGACAATGTGATATGACGTCATGTTTACGCACATCCAGGCTAGGCAGCTCACTTCAAACAACCGCTACTACCGTTTGGAAAGTTCAGGGCCAAATGAAGCAATCCTGAGGAGGGGGGAGGTAGGGCATGAGGGTTTTTAGGGGATTCCCCCCCCCCATTGAAAAAATATAATCACAATAATTGCTGCCATCCTCCATAGGTGCTCTAAAAAGGACTGAAGTAATGCTGTTTTCTTCATAACATTTTTCTTGTCAGGAGCTATGTAAAAGAAGCAGAACAATGATATAGAACAAATGACAACATTGTAAATTTGTCCTTGTTCTCCAAATGCTTTCATCGGAATTTAAAAGAATGACTTTGATTTGAGAAAAGATCTGTTGATTACCATATTCAATATTCCATCTTATGCTAACATTTTAAAATGAAGAGCAATTTTTCTTTCTGAAATGTCTGTTATAATATTACCCTCCAGAGGGACAAAGTTCGATAGAAAATCTGAATTAGAATGGAATAAATTCTTAGCAGTCTGTTTTGCTCCAGGTAAAATCTGTTCTGAATCATTGTCCGCATAGTGTCAAACCAAATAAAACACACAACCTTCCTATACTACAAAACAATGTTGTTTGTAAACAGTAACATTGTTCTTTCCTAACCTAACCTAACCGAACCCCGAATCGTGTATTTGTGTATGTGTATGTGTATATATACACACATGTTTATATACACACGTGTATATGCATACATACATACATGCATATATGCATACATATTCACACATAAATATATATACACACGTGTATACATACACCCATGTGTGTATATATACACACGTGTGTATATACGTATACACACACACGTGTGTGTGTGCTATATACTGTATATATGTGCTGTTCAGCTTCCTTCAGGTATTATCCCATATATACAGGCTTCTATATATCTATTATATTTTTTTATATATAATATATATATATATATATATATATATACACACACACATACATACATACATATATATATATTTGTTTTTTTAAGTTTTCGCGGGTACTTACATGTGTGCTGTTTAGCTTCCTTCGGGTATTTTCCCACATCATTGTAGTGCTTTTAAAGTTGTAGCAATGTTTCAGCAGAATCTCATCTGCCATCATCAGGCTTCTGTATACAGAAGAAAACTCATACCACTTCTTTGAAATGATCAAAGATCTACACGTGGAGCAAGAAGATCTGCTTGTAAGTTTCAACGTGGTTTCACTATTCACTCAAGTCCCAATAAAAGAAACTCTTGAAATCATCAAAAATAAATAAACACCTCATGGAACTAACAGAACACTGCCTAACCAACACATATTTCATATACAAAGGACAAAGATACAAGCAAATTGAAGGAGCCCCTATGGGATCACCACTGTCACCCGTCATTGCAAACCTGTTCATGGAAGAATTCGAATCCAGAGCCCTGGCAAATGCCACCCACAAACCCAAACTATGGCTAAGATACATTGATGACACATTTGTGATTTGGCCCTATGGAAAAGAAAACCTAAACAATTTCCTAACACACCTAAACACACCCACACCACAAGCCAGGCAAACACCTGGGCAAAAACAGACTCCCTCTGATATCTCCAACTCAAACACCCCCCCACCAGGCACCCAGGTGAAACCCAGCTTGCTAATGAAGAGCAGCCGTCCTTTCACGCGGAGCCAAGCTGCACTGAAAGCCTCCAACACAAGAACAGAGTGTTGCCAGCCAATCAAAACCACAAAACAGACAGAAGAAACCAGAAACACCAATCAATCAAACTCCAAGTCCAATGAACACAGACCCAGGCTCCCAGCCAATCAGAATGGACCAGCCTCAAATTTGAAACCAGGAACTCTATACAGAAGCCTGAAGATGGCAGATGAGATTCTGCTGAAACATTGCTACAACTTTAACAGAACTACAATGACGTGGGATAATACCCGAAGGAAGCTGAACAGCACACATGTAAGTTCCCGCGAAAGCTTAAAAAAACAAATATCTGACCTCTACGGGGAGGAAATAAACAGCCAGATCAAAAGCTATGAGAAGCTGGAAGTTAAAAGAGCAGGAATACTATGTGACCTAAAATTCCTATGCAGCTGCAGAGACAACAATGTAACACCAACCTGCTTCAAATTAACATTTCATAAGAACACAGCAGCTACCAAACGTATCCTGAAAAGGACAGAGATATCTCTACTCAGAAATGAAGTTCACAGTAAAAGATTCCAATTAGATCAGTTAAACAAAGATTTGCTAGCACTACACCTGGAACTGAGCAGCAAAATCCACCCTCTACTTTGGGATAAGATAAAACAACTTACAACTTGGAGAGCTGAAACTGAAAACACTTACAAAAATGATAAACTCTCAAAAAAACTAAAAAAATTAGAAAATGGCAAGAAAATTCCCAATAACCCACCACAACACCTGAAACAACTAGTATACAACCTTTCCAACAGAGAACTCAACAAAACAGAAACAGATGTCCTATCCAAAGGATTCAATTATGCCATAGCACCCAAAAAAATCCCAACAGAATCCATCATATGTGCAGTAGAATCCAGCCTAACCAAATTAAATACAGATGAAGCTGACAGAATAAGACACCAGGTTACTCACATCTTATGCACAACGAAACCACCAAAAAATAATTTGCAAAAAGATGAATTCAGAGCGTTACAAACCCTGAAAAATGATAACAGCATAATAATACTCCCAGCAGACAAAGGAAATGCCACAGTAGTAATGGACAGAAAAGACTATGAAACAAAATTGACAGACCTACTCCAAGACTCCACATACAAACCTATAAACACAGACCCAACCACCTATCTAGAAAAATCAACCAAGAAGAAAATTATAACCAGCCACATAAGCAAAGAAATCCAACAGACGATCATCACAAGAGAAAAATCTTCTAGATGCCCCAAATTATACGGCCTCCCAAAAATACACAAAGAAGGCATACCTCTCAGACCCATAGTCAGCTCCATAGGAGCACCATTACAAAACCTAGCTAAATACTTAGCAAAACAACTACAGCCCCGTGCTGAAACCGCAGCTTCATATGTACAAAACTCATACCACTTCTTAGAAATGATCAAAGATCTACACGTAGAACAAGAAGATCTGCTTGTAAGTTTCGACGTGGTTTCACTATTCACTCAAGTCCCAATAAAAGAAACTCTTGAAATCATCAAAAATAAATACCAACCAGCCAAAGACCTCATGGAACTAACAGAACACTGCCTAACCAACACATATTTCATATACAAAGGACAAAGATACAAGCAAATTGAAGGAGCCCCTATGGGATCACCACTGTCACCCGTCATTGCAAACCTGCTCATGGAAGAATTCGAATCCAGAGCCCTGGCTAATGCCACCCACAAACCCAAACTATGGCTAAGATACATCGATGACACATTTGTGATTTGGCCCCATGGAAAAGAAAACCTAAACAATTTCCTAACACACCTAAACAGCACACACCCCAAAATCAAGTTCACCATGGAAACGGAAATAAACAAACAACTACCATTCCTAGATGTACTAATCTACAAAAGAACAGATGGCACACTGGGACACACCGTATACCAGAAGAAAACACACACTAACCGCTACCTCAACGCCCAATCCCACCACCACCCAGCACAGATAAATTCCGTGGCTAAAACACTAATTACCAGAACCAAACGCCTGGCAGATTAGACACATATAAAGACTGAACTATGCACCCTGACTGAAGTATTGACAGCCAATGGCTTCCAAAAAAACAAAATCACCAACCTGATCCACAAAAACACACCAAGACATAACAGAGACCTAGAAGACCAACAGACCTATGGAACAGCTGTCTTGCCCTACATAAGAGGTACTACAGATAAAATCAGTAAGATACTACACAGGCATCACATCAAGACTGCCTTGAAAACAGACAAAAAAATAGCAGCCATCCTGAGGAACCCTTACAGTATAAATATTGTAGCCCATATTACCATTGCTTATTAATGTTTTATATCTGCTATCAGATTTGATATTGTAAGGTATTCATGACACACACATTTTTCATTTGCTATAAAGCAACAATATACATTGTTGCTATAAGGAATAATGAGAATACAATAAAGCAGGGGTGTCAAACTCATGGTGTTATGGCGGTATCACGTGACATAGTGGGACTTTCCCCCCTTCGCTAAACGGGGTGGGGTGGGGCCAGCACCTGACTCATCCGGCCTGTGGGCCATGAATTTGACACATCCCTGTAATAAAGGCAGAATTCAATTTTATTCCTCCCAGGTTTACATCTTATTTCAAATTTGTTTTATTGTTTTGATCTATATTTTAAAAAAATAAACAAAACTGAGCAATATCCAAATTTTAAAATGCAGTGAAAGTGAGAAGTCTCAAAATGGCTCATGACCAGGTTTAGCCGGTCTGTTGATATGGTTGGATTAAAACATATTATATCATCTATATGTGGCTGAGATAAAGGCTTTTTACCACAAAACTGTTAGTTTTTAGTAAGGCACACTGGTGCTATCTGAAGCATTTGGAAAGTTAATCTCATGATGACAGCAGTAAATTGATGATTTTCCTCCAAAGCCTCTCATACACACTCCTGTTTTATGTAATTGTCCAAGTGAAAACTAGTCTGGACTTTTATCATCAACCATGAAGTAATTATGAAGTAGGTTCAATTATTAAGTAATCTTTGACTGGCTTGGTAGACTTAGCATATCAGATACAGATAGTCTCTCAGAAATTGGCTTACATATCCTAGAGATAAATCCTCAACAAGAAAGAAACTTTTAAAAAAGAGCAAAACAAGACCAGTTAGCATCAGTCAATCAGGAACTGATGTTCCAATTATTCTCTCTACAATCACCTCTGAGCAGGTGCTGAAGCAATGGTAGTAAGTAACTTGCTTTAATTAGCTGGTAACTCTGGACATAATTTCTAGAAATTTGACTTCAATTATTTTCAAAATAATTTCTCATTGAAACTTCTTCCATATGCAAAACTGCAGAGTTCAGTAATTAATTCCCTTTGTGTTTCCGGATTGCTATCACATTGCTAACAATTTTTATTTCGACTTTGAGCAGGAAATTCTGTTGAATTTATCTATTTTTTTAGGCCTGGGCTGAAGGAAGTAACTCTTGATGGAAGGGCTAAAAATTCCCCAGCTGAACAGACCAGGAGTATTGGGAAGCTGAGCTGAGCTATTTAGTTATACTGGTTTAGTATTGAGAAGTTCAGATGTGTAGAGAGGAAGGGATCCTTCAGAAACATAAGTGATTTCAGCATTTTTGTCCAGACAGCAAACATACTTTTTTTGTTAACATTTGATAAGTTTTCTTGTTTGGAATAAAGTGTGACATGGCCTACTTTTCATCCTGACATAATCCTGCCTATGCCTCTTGAATTCCTCCTTAAAAATGGGAAAGTTTCCCTTGAACTGAGCTTGATTCTGGATAATACACTAGAATGTGGTTTTTATTGCTACAACATGGAAATGATTTGACAATGTTACTTTCTTAGATATTTTCAATTTCCCCCAAGTCCTGAGATTCTAATGGCACCCATCCATTTATTAGGCAGGGTTATTCTTAATTTTTCTGAGACTAATCAAGGCCTGCTGAAAATCAGTGGTAGTTATAATTAATCTTTTATATTAATAAACATTTGTTTGTAATAACAGCTGTTAGATTTATTAACCTATCTTGCTAATACTTTCAGAAACAAATGTAGCTTTCCATACTTTGGAAGCTATTCTTAGCCATGGCATTTCTGGCAAGAGTGAATGTTTCACATTCTTATCACAAAAATGAATTCCTCATACCTTGTATCACGATTAACTGTTTGAAACTTGAATAATATTTTACCGATTATCTGGCATAACACGTGTATAGAAGGGAAGCAATTTAATTGAAGGCATCATACCAATATTTCTTGTGTCAGCTGGATTACTACATGATGAAGTACATTACTACATGATGTTTGTGGAAGAGATCATGCTCATATAATTGCAAAGGAGTAACAACTAGAAACTTCATGTTAAAATGAAGAATGTCTACATGCAAGAAGAGACAAAATAGTATGTTATGCACTGACGTAAGTCCCATTGAGCAGGGACACATAGAACTGAAGGGTTAATTGTATCAAAGTCCCATTTCCATAAATTTCCATAAAATGACTCCGTGGTTTCTTCCCCAAACCCCAAAAACTTTAACCTTAGACTGTTTATTATTGACCTCACCCCTTTCCTAATAGGTCTGTAGGAGGCATGCATAAGTGCGCCAACTCGCCTACTGTTGCTGTCCAATTGTTTCTTTTTATTTTTCTTATATGTATCAATTTCATGTATTCATAACTATGTTTATACTTGTAACTGTTATTTTATAATTGCATGACAAATAAATAAATAAAATAAAAATAATGAGTTTCTACTTTTGTTGATATTAACATCAATATCTTCAAAAACAAGATGTGTTGAAATTTTCAGTTGTATATAGTATATTGTATATGTATATTGTATATAGTAACACTGAGGATTCAGTAGAAATCATCACATGTATATAAAAGTTCACATAAAAAAAATCATAAAAGTGAAATTTACTTCAAAAACATGACATCAGCAAATGTCATGTTATACCACATCTGGCCAAAGTTTATCAAAAGAACTTTCTCACATATTTCATACTTGTTATTGTTTGAAGAAACATGTGTGAAAGTGTTCAAAGGAAAAAACAACAACCAAGATGTGTTCACCTACAATTAGCTTTAGATACGCCATCAAAAAAAGCAAACTAATAAAAAACAGATTAAAACATGACTGGACAACAAAGCAAAAAGCTGAAATAATTATTTGAGAACGATTGCTTCTTTTTTATTATCTACCTAGGCAACTAAAAAAATAATCAGAAATAACAGAAAATTTCTATCTTGTTGCTATACATTGGATACAAAAAGTCTATACCACATTTTTGTTTTTTGTTTTTTTTAATTTTTATTTTTCCCCTTAATATATTTCAGTTTGTTTTTCAGTTGAATTATATGTGTTATATTAAAGGTAGAAAAAATTCTGATGTTATGTATCTTGATCTCATTTTTTTTTACTTCTCAAAAACCAGGCATTTTAACAGGGTTGTATAGACTTTTTTATACCCACTGTAAATTCAAATTCAAGCAGCACAAGAACTATTGTTCCATAACTCTCTGATATTATTTATTTTCTATCCAAAGAAGATATGTAGATTACCAAGTGACATTTTTTGTGAGTATGATGTCACAACATTTTTATTTTTCTTATATGTATCCATTTCATGTATTCATAACTATGTTTATACTTATACCTGTTATCTTATAATCGCTTGACCAATAAATAAATAAATATAAATAAAACATTAAAAGACCATAGGTTTGCTATATCCATGGTATATCCCAAGTTCACTGAGTAAGCATGTACAAAATTACAACTTCTGACAAATAACTAAATCTTAATAGAGGCATCAAAGGAAATAAAATAAATTAAAAGGATTATTCACATTGTTTTAAAGCTGTGAAAATATCTCACATTCACATCCAAAGAAATTTAAAATATGAATTGATTCACAGATCACTAAATGGCAGTGCCCCACAGCTATTGGTTATTCCTCTTTCTTTTACTACAGTGCATCAGCTTTCCTCACTACTAACAGAATAACAGAGTTAGAAGAGACTTTGGAGGTCTTCTAGTCCAACCTCCTGCTTAGGCAGGAACCTTCTAACATTTCAGACAAATGTTGTCCAATTTCTTTCTATTTGATTTTAAAAAGCTTTAGAAATCCTTTCATAAATGTTGAGGATCCTTGTAAGGCTCATGTTTTATAATCTATGATTCCAATAGATACAAATAATTTTTCTCATCATAGCTGTGGTAAAATCAATCCTTATCTGTGAGGAGACATCCCAGTTCTCAGAAAGTAAAAAAAGAATATTACTGTCTCCTAACATGTATTGGGACACATGCAGTTGTATGCTGGAAATAGTTCAGTCGCTGGAACTCTTGTAACTCTGTCCCTTTCAATAAACGTTGCTAAGAGATTCTATGAATCGTTTTTGGAAAAGAAATTAGTTCTGGTTTTATGCTGAAACCACTAATAACATTAGGTTGTGTTTATTTTATTTGTTTATTTTAAATAATTATATTCCCCTCCCGCTATCTGATATGCAAGACTATAATCCTCACAAAACAACAATAAAACTAAAATTACTGGCATCCAAAAAAAGGCAACTGCATCCACTGCATACATACATCCATATTCAGTTTTACTAGATTCCAGCCTCACTATCCCAACTCTTAAAGGAAGAGTCAGCTCTTCAAGGCCTTCCAAAAATCAAGGGAATGGGGGGCTGCCAGATCTCAGGAAACATACATTACATGGGTAGGGACTGCTACGGAGAAGGTACATTTCCCAGAAAATGGCAGCATTTAAAGGAAAGGATCTAGAGTGCATCCACTTGATCAGATTTGGTGGAATGGGCATATACTTTTTGGGAGAAGCAGTCTTGCAAATAACCTTGCCCCATGACATTTAGCTTTAAAAGTGTTAACCAGAATCTTGAATTGCTCTCAGAAAAAAAAAACCTGGAAGCCAGTGCAGTTTGCACATCAGCATTGTAATACGGGCAAACTATGGAACACTTAGCATTTGTGAGAGTGAGAGCAGTCAACCAGTGGAACAGCTTGCCTTTGGGTTGTGGGAACTTCATCATGGGAAGCTTTCAAGAAGAGACTGGAATGCCATATGTTGGCAATAGTGTAAGCAGGGATGCCAAACTCATGTCATCATGGCTGTGTCATGTGACATATTGGGACTTTTTTTCACTAAACTGGGCATAGCCAGGACATGACGCATCTGGTCCACAGGGCGGGAATTTGACAGCCTTGATGTAGAGTCTCCTTCGAGAGCGTGGGGGGGGGGGGAGTTGGACTAATGACCTACAAGGTCCCTTCCAACTCTGTTAATCTGTTACCTGTTAACTACGTGCACTTCTGAATTTCTTAACCAGTTGAAATTTATGGATGGCCTTCAAAAGCAATGCCATGTAGGGCACATTATACTAGTCCAACCAAAAAGTAAGCAGAGTGTAACTATTAATGAGTGTAAACTTGTCCTCCTGATTCAGGAATGGATGCACTTGGCATATAAGAGAAATCTAAGCGAAGACCCTCCCAGCCACAGCTACCATCTACTATTTCAGCAAAAGCTGCAAATCTATAAGAACTCTAAATTATGTGCCAGCTTTGTTTTGGGGAAATGCTATCTTGACTGTAGCCAAAGATACTCAGTTTTTCTTGCATAGCTCTCATAGGACTTAAAATTGGATCATTAGAACGAATACAGTCTACACAATTTGCAGTTCTACAATCTCCAAATGAAATAAAACAGAGTAACTTGCCTATATATGTCTTTTTCAACATTGCAACTGTGATAAACTTTGCAATTAAAAAAAATAATTATCGGTCAAGGGAAAAAAAATAAGGAAAACTATGTCCCAAGGCTATATATTAAGAAAATGTGCTCAGGTGTTGTTGAAAACTGGGTGTCATACAAGGTTTTTTTAAAAAAATACAACTACAACCTGATATAGAATTAAGTTGAAATAAATTTAAAATAAGCAAACTGAAACTGAATTCAATAGCATCAACAAAGAGGTGAAAAATTCAAAAAAATCTACATATCGTACACCTTTGCAACAATGCTGTCTCTATGATGTTCTCTATGAAGTGCAAAAGCATGCAATAGGAAAGTTTATTATATATTCATTTTCTTCCTCTTTTAATTATTACAGTCATATAAGTCTATACACATTCTGCTAATCATCTTGGAAAGCCCCAAGTTCTGGAATTTGTTTTTCACATTATTCCATGTATGCAAGATGTATTTATCTGCAGGCATGTTGCTAAATAAAGTTTACACTTCTGTAAAAGACAGCAGCTGCTGCCACTTGGGATAAATACTCAGACAGGAGAAACAGGTGATAAATTTTTCGAGCTTATGCATGTATGAAGCAATGGAGTTATAAACTAACAGCTGCTCAAGACACTACCTTGTTTGCCACAGGTACAAAATTATATTTTGTTTTATCTTTTTAAAACATAGGTACAATCTATCCCAAATCCTTTGAGCAGATATAAAAATGATGGCATTATTCAAAAAGGAAATTCCTCTCTTCTAATAATATAGTGAAGAAATCAAAGGTAGCAGAAGACTGAAAAACAACATAATTTTTTCTTAAATGGCATCTGGGCAAACTCTGACTTGACTGCTGATTGATTAACAGACTTGATTGATGTAAGTTTGTTTTTTGCTGGCTATCTGATATAGATCAGATCTGAAAAATGCTTGTTTTACCTATAAGAAATGCTTGCTTAGGGGCACATTTGTCCCAATCTCGAAGTCCACATGATGTTTGCTTGATATTTGGGGCCAGTATAAAAACTGGTGGAAAATTTCGTTTGGGGTTACTTGCTTTGAGAGTGATTCTCAAGATTCTTATTCTGTACAGAATCCTAGGGCTAGAAGAGACCTTAGATATCTTCTAGCCAAGTTGTCAAACTGGCAGCCCATGGGCCAGATGCATCATATGCAGGCCTCACCCACCCAGCATCACAAATAGAAAAAGAATCACAAAACGTGAATCACAGCAAGTTTGATACCCATGTTCTAGTCCGATTCCCTGCCCAGGGCAGGACTGCTGTACCATTCCGGACAAATGGTTATCCAATCTTTTCTTGAAAAACTCTAGTGAGGGAGCACCCACAAGTCTGGGAGGAAAGTTGTTCTTATTATCTTTGGTTATGATTGATGGGCCTGCCAAAATTCCTGGGACAACACAGAGAATTAAGTTATATATTGATCACCAACTTATTAGATTAATAGTGATGGTCTAAAAGGATATATCCTAGCTCCTCTTATAAAGAAGTACAGTGGAACTTTGGGTCGTGAACACTTTTGTTTGTGACCAAATCGGGTTCCGACCAAAAAATCCATGATTTTTGAATTGGATCATGATTCAAAAATCAGGTGGTGAACAAACCCGGCCATGGCAGATTCCCTTTCCACACCAATTTCCCTTTCGTGCATGCACAGTCCACGCATATTTTTGTCCATGCAGTCAGTTGTGCTTCTGGTCACAATCAAATCAGGTTGTGACTGTAGTCCTGGAGAACTGGTAAAAGAAATTTTGAGGTAGATTGGGGTACCGGCTAATACACCTCTGACTGCAGATTTTACATATCCTTCCCCTGCCATGCCTACCAAGCCACGCCCACAGTACCGCTAGTAAAAAATTTTGAATCCCACTACTGACACACATCCTCAAAAATGATAATTTGGACTATTATTTCATCTTACCCTTACACTAAAATGATTAGAAAAAATTAATTTTGAAGTAATAAATCTAGATTTCATGTCTATCTGGGAAAAGTAGGACCAAGGGTTTTTTTCCTGACAAGAATATTATGTCTTTAATAGCTGCTGTTTACACTTGAGGCAAACTTATTACATCTTGTAACCTAAAAAACTTTACCAAGTTCTATGCCAGTAAGCTAACCAAGCAGACAAAAATCCTAACAATTAAAGGTAAAGAAATACAGTATAATACAAATTTTAAAAAGCAGATGTAACAATATGGCAGTAAAGGTGTATTATTTATGGAATTAAAAAAATTTCAAGCATAGTTGGAGAATAATTATTTGACAAGATTAAAAAGTTGGAAGCATTGGTGATCCATATACAGCATTCTCTTTAACCTTCTAATAGCAATACTTTTATTAATATTTCTTATTTATTAGCTTAATGTCACACATATAGTATATTCAATTACTTTAATCTGCAATAAGATCCATGGTCAGCATCTACAGATATATTGCTTCTATATGATCCCAATGTAATACTTTAATATTTCCCATCTAACATGAATATTAAAATATTATATTCTAAATTCATTCTGAACAGATTTAATTAAGTAAGAAAGAACTGAAACAATACATCTGTCGAAATGTATTATATCAGAACTGCTTACACATGTAAACTGTACATCCCAACTCTGTGGTTTGAGATAGATGAATTCTCATCCTCATTTAACTTTCTAGGCAATGCTTATTCAATGTATATTATTTACATATTTCATTTTGAACTTATTTTTCTGCTTTTTTCCCAATATTATGACATCTTTTTGCCTGATTTGTATTGTAATTTTATATTCGACACTAGATCACAGCCCTAAAAGTTTATACAAAATAATATTTCACTTAAAAGTTACATTATATTACGCTGGAAATAGTTTGTCCCAAGACAAATAAGATCTGCTATATTTCATATGCTGAATAAATACATAACTAACATACAATCTGAATGATTTACCAGACCCAATGCTAAGTACAAATACTAGTTCCCTGGCACAGTGTTGATCAATGATGGATACAATAAAGCAGTTTCCTTCAATGTTATTATTTTGCAATTTTAGTATTAAAAATCTATCTGTGCTGAAATAGGTTTCTAATGTTAAGTTCTGTTTTCCTGGAGTACACTTAGCTGTGTTTTGCCTCACAATAATTTGTCAATTAAATCACAGTTGGCTGGATTTCCACCACATATATTGCCATAAAATGGTTGGTTTTATTTGGGCTAAGAGTGCTGTGAAAATGTAAATGTTCAATGTTCAGGTCTTTTTCATAAAGAAATTATTTAAAGAGACTCCCCCTGCAGGTCCCCAATTGCTAACCATTGGGAGCAATTTATGTTTTTCTTTAAACCTTGGCTGAAGTTCCTATTCTGACGTGCCCCTTTCAGGTACAGCAAGGAGAAACTGAATGGTTATGACAAGCTAATGACAGGATTAATTAATGCAGATGGAAGCCTATGGGCTCAAATATGATAATTCATAGCAAACATTTTCTCAGATTCAAGATTAAGATCAGGAAAACTCTTAAAACACTTAAAATATACTTAAAATAATAAAACATTTGCTAAATCTTAAAAACACACCTTTGGGACTGAGAATGAGTCATTGGTTATACATAGTTTTAGAGTTAGATATTAATTTAACATTTTTTTCTTTTATTTGATCCATAGTCCTTTGAATTTGGGAAGAAGAAATGAAATAATGATGAGATTCATGAATAATATAAGGTTAAAAGGCAGTTTGCTGAAAGAACCAAACCAAAATATGGCTACTTTACATCTTAGTTTGTTGCATGGACCCAATAGGCAATGCTTAGATTAAAAATTGGGAAAAAATATGTGGATATAAACACTAGAGAACAGATCTGTAGTATGCTTAATTTGTTCTTCAGCTGTGAAATAATAACAATTTTTCAAAACTGATTTGCCATTGCCTTTTTCCTAGAGCTGGGAGATAGTAATTGACCCAAGCTCGTCCAACTGGCTTTGTGCCCAATGTATAACTAGAACACAGGTCTCTTGAGTTTCTAGCCTGTTGCCTTAATCATTCCACAAAAGTGGTTGTATAGAGAAGTTTAATGTCTGGAAAGTATATGTTGAACTTTAGCCAAAAAACCCTGACACTTGTACAACTTTCAGGCTGAAAAAGTGGCATTTTTTCCTTAAAATACAGTATGTTCATTATATTTGGGTGAAGAATTAAGGAGCTCTTCCTAAGTAGGCTGTCCCTGCTGCAAGATAAAACACTCTCAACAAAGTTGAATTTAATTTTAAAAATTGCTTGATCCATCCTCCCTAATTGCTATGTTGCTTGAACATCAATACACTGAATTCTTTTTACAGTTAATTTTAAATTAAATACCTTTCTGGGGGTAATTCTTCCATTGCCATGTTTTCAAGCAAACAAGGAAAGCTTTGCTCCAATTCAGAATCTGAAGTAGTTGATATTATTTCCTGTATATCTTGATAACTTTCAAGTTCTTCTTTGGCTTGATTTAAAGAAGCCATTTCCACATCTCTACATACAGTTTTTTCCATCCCTTGAAGGGTTTCTGAATGCCTTTTTACATCAGGCCTTTGAATGTCTATGCTGGCTTGCAAAACTGCTTCACAGTTGTTGGTAATTAGCATGCTTGTAGCGTCTGCTTTCGGAATATCAGTAGAAAAACCTGGTCCTTCTGGTGTGCTCATATTGATACCATTTGCTTTTTCTATACCTGAACTATCTTGAACACTGTTGGATCCCAATTTGGACTCATCTGGTGAATGATCAAGACTTACTTCATTTTTAAAATAAGTAGTTAGCTTATGTTCTGCTGTGTCCTGTCTCTTCTCTTCCTCTATGGATTTTTGCAACCAGTTATTGCTTTTTGTGTCATCCAGTATGGAAACAGCTTTGTTCTGTAATGTATATTCATTGGACAAATTAGGATTTTCACCAAGCAATATCCGTGGCTGATATGTTTGTTCTTTATGACCCTCCAAATCATCTATAGGAAATGGCAATGTTAAAATCTTGGTTTGATCTGTATTGTCATCATTTCTCTTGTCTGTGTTTTTATTTCCATCATACATTAACTGTTCTTTCGGTTCATCTGTTTCAAAGTTACACAGACCAATTAAGTTATCTTCCTTTACTACAGCAGTAGTGGCTGTGGCATCAAAATCTGGAACAACTTCTGTAGAGGCAAGAATTATTAAAGACTCTTCATTTTTAGCAAATGGCAGATTGTCCATTTCTTGGTTTCCAGAACTTCTAGATGGAAACTCTACTTTTTCTGTGCAAACTTGGTTCTCTGAAGTATCACTGCTTAAAGAGCAAATATTATCATTAACCTCTGCATTTATTTCATGACTGCATAAGCCATCTACCTTAACTAACTTGGGGAAAGTTGCAAGAGAGTTTTCATTGAAGCAATATTTGTCAATAGGAATCTTTTCTGAAAAGGCACTTGGCAAATCATATTCCTGACTATTTGCCAGCATTCCTGTCTGTTCTTGTTCCTGTGCTATTTTCTCTTCAGTGGCTTTGTTACAGACTTCAGTCTCCAAAGGAAATGTGCTTTTGTTTGTTTTCCAGTCATTCTCTTGATCTCCATCTGCACTGTTTTTTTCAACTTCTCCCAGACCTTGCTTAACCTTTGTTTCTTTATCCTCTGAACTAACCTTCTCACTTGGACTCTGTTCAGTGGCAAGGTTAGGCAAGTTGGCAGGCATGACATTTGGTACTACCTGTTCAAATATTTTGCTAATGTGTTTCCTGAAATCGAAAAAGCCAATGCTGAATGCCCTAGAAGATGAAATGCCTGGTTCTTTTTCAGACATTGCTATAGGCTGCCTGGGAACATTTCCTTCCATCTTGGGAAGGTTGAATTTCTCTATCAAGTCACCTTTGCTTTCTTCTTCAATCTTACCATGCTTGTTATCTTCACAACTTATATTTGTTGCAGCGTCTTCTTCACAATTTGCTTGCTTATCAAGTGTTGAAAGTTCCAGAAGCTTCCTTTCTAAACTTGAATGACTGAGTAGAGATTCTCTTGAGCTGTTAAGCTGCTGGGCTTTGAAATGTACATTACTTTTATCCCCTTTTAGCTTAATTGCCAAGATCTCATCCTGCAGCTTCTTGAAATTAAAGGGTGACAAATTTCTTTCCGATTGCTTGATCTCAGAAACATCTTGCAAGGTTAGAACATGTTCCTCTGAAAGGAACTCTTGGCCTGGCATGTAAGATTCTTTTCCTGGGACAGCTTCTGAAGGAATATCATCTAAATTCATTACTCCTGGTTTCCTTTGATGGGTTGTGCTGTTCTCTACAAAAGCATCATTTAAGTCGATGGTTGTAGCAGCCGGAGTCTGCAGACTGGGAGTTGTGTCAAAGGTATCTTGACATACCACAGTTTCTGGCTCTCTTTTTTGAAATTCACCTTTAGGGCTATGATGCATAAAATCTGTAGGTTGGTAATTTACTTGGCTGGGCCCATCAAGTAGAAATGCCAATGTTGAAAGAGGCGTTGCTTCTGCTTGAGAGCTAACAGATAGAATGTCAGTCTTTTCAACAGTATGTGTTTTATGCCAAGCATCACTCAAAGGAATTTCTGGGCTATTAGGTAATTCAGGAGGATGTCCATTCATTCCTCTGTTTTCAGAAGGCAGGAAAGTTACGTCCCATTTGCAAGTTACTTGCTCTTTGTTCCAAATAGTTTCATTTACTAAACTCAGGCGTTCTACCTCTGCATGTAAACTTTGTCCATCCAAGTCTGCTTCTTTGTTTGGTAAATTAACATCAGTCCCATTGTCCTTAGAATGTTCACCTACACAGGTTAAATTCCCCTGCAGGGTGTGTGCCTGTTCAGTCCTGACACTAGCCGGTTTCTGTGACACTGGAATAAACTCTATAATGTCTGTATTGCTTGTGCATTTGCTGTCTGAAAGTTCATCTAAGCCACCCAACTGTTTAATTATAGTAGAATTTTCAGCAAATGCCCCACTCTGCCTTGCTCCTTCACAAACTCCATCTGAAAACAGAGAATTAGAAACATCTTGCTTTAAGTTATTTAAGGTTTCTTTGCTAAGACAACTTTTTTCCCCCGGTGGGTTTATTACATTTGGCAGGTTGTTGTTTTGTGAGGCGTTTCTCACAAATTCAGAAATATGTGTTAAAGATGCATCACCATTTGATAGATTCATTGGTTTTGTCTCTGGCCCACCAAGTACTGTTTGGAGCTTGTGTAGATTGTCTCCAGTTTGTTGTAGTTCACTTTTATCAAGCTCCCCATGGCCACTGGAAAGATTTGATTCCAATGGGTGTACCCTTTCAGGAGATGTCTGGTCAGAGATCTGTCCCTGGGAACTTGCAACTGTTTGAAAACCATTGTAATCCAGGTCTTTAGCTTCTGGGTTTGAAACGCACTGTTCACCTTCACTTGCCTTGCAGACAGTGCCAAAGGGCTTTGAGCTTTTGTTTGACTGCACTTTGGGAGATGTTATTAAAATGCCTAGCATCGGTTGATTTTCCACAGTGTCTTTACAATGAGTTTCCAAAAATTCTTTGCAATTAGTGCTCATGAATGGCAAATTGTTTGTCTTTATGCTATTATCACCTAAGTCTCCAAGCTTTAATGACTGGGGACTGGTTTCTGTTCCAACTGCTGATACTAAAGGGTTGCCAGAATAATCATGTTTTATGCTAAGGTCATTTTCTTCAGTTGCTTGTTCCAACTGCACTTGCTGTGTGGAGTCCAGTTTGATATGGGTTTCTTGTGCCAAAGTTGTGTCAGTTTCTTTTTTTTTTGTCTCTGTTTTGCATTTCTCCTGCCTTGCTTCATTACTGTCATTCTTCCCCACAGCACTGCCTTGTTCAGCAGTAGTCACAGGTACAGAGTTTGGGTCACTGCCAGCTGTTGAGGCACCTCTTTTAATTTCAGAGTGGGATTCATCCTCTAGTATGTTTATTTTCTCAGTTGCAACACATTCAGCACTTCTAGCCTGTTCATTTAAGTTGTGGAACTCAAGTTCCGTTTTGGACACTGCAATTATTTCCGCATTTGAGGCATTAGTCTCTGGATTTATTTCATCCATCAACTCATCTTCCAATTCCGATTTGGCATTTTGAGCAAATGGCTGTTCCCAGGATTCCTCTTTTTTATTTTGCAGAAGATCATTGTCTTCAGGAGGCAGAGTTGGTGAACTATCAGCATCTATTATCTCTTTATTGCCTGGAAAGCAGAGCTGAATATCTTCTATGCTGGAATTTAAAAGATCACGAGTCTTCAAGCTGTCTTTTCCTTGCAAAAGTAATAGTTCAGATGACTCAAGACTGGGCACTTTTTTTTCATTTATGGTTGTGGTTTTTTGCTCCAAGTTCTTGCTTAATTCTGGTGAATGATCTTTGAGTATATTCAAATTACATTCTGAACTGGGGTTGCTTTCTAAAAATTTGCTACTGATGTTGGTTTCTAAGCCACTTACTTGAGAATTCCAATGATCATACCAGATAGCATCTGGACTTGGATTCATTTCAGAAGTTAGAGGTGTCTCTTGGGGACAGTTTATATCTTCATGTATAACCTGCCTTGAGGATGGCACCTCTTGACATCCATCTTCCTCATTTCTGGAAGACATATGTTCATATTTTTCAGCTATTATAGTTTCTTCTTTATTATACTCAGCAAGGTCAGTCTCACTCATGAAATGTCTTGTTCTGCTGTCAAGTAACAATAGCTTATCCCCAACAGATTCTTCCTTCACTGTATACATAACATTTTCTGGGTCAGCTAAGGCTGTATATACCCTGCTCGTAGATTCAGATTGTGTGATTTCATTGCTGCTCATCTGTTCTGTTGTGTTCTGAGATTTATTTGCTTTTTGCACTTTGTTTTTATTTTCTGGCAACAAGGATGTATCAGAAGGTTCTATGCTAACTGGTAAATCCACACAATAGGTGTTTGGTTCTGGATTTATAGCTTCATCTAGCCATTCCTTTTCAGATGAAAAGTCACCGATTAGTTCTGTCATGGTTAGTGGTAACAGGTTTGCTGTGTTTGAGGATAAGGTGGATACAATAGGAGGATCCTCAAGCACCTTAGTACTCTTTTCTGGAAATATTTGGAGTTGATTGTTCCAAATATTCACTTCACTGTTGCTGTCTTCACTGATGACACCTCGGAACTCAACAAAGCTCTGATCAATAACAGATGTGCCATATTTATTCATGTCTGAATTTTCTGTTATGAGATTATTTGGAATACAGTTTTCTTTTTTCATTACCAGGTTGCCTACACTATCTGTGTTCAGTCCCACTGGTTTTATTAAAGCCTCTTCCTTGTTACTCACTTTTAATTTATTCTCCTGTCTGATTTCTTTAGCGGTATAAGAATCTCTGCCTTTCTCACTCTTAGGCAACTGAACAGTGTGAGTCTTGCCTCCTTCAATCAACAGTTCACTGTGTTGCAATAAATCTAATTCCCTGGAATTGCTTTCCTCGGTTTCAGGTTCTGATGTCCAAATAGAATCTAATGAAGGAATATGCTCCAAAGCAGTATTATTTGGATCTTTCTCAGACTCTCTTGCAAAAGTAGTTACATAACACTCAGCATCCGTTTTTTCACTAACAAGAGGTACAATTCTGTTGTCTTTATCATTCTCAATAGAAGGGTTTGACCTCATGGCTGGCAAGCCTTCAGTAGTACTTTCAAAACTTAGTGCAGTGCATTCTTCAACATGCTCAGAAAGCATTGGCTTATGTTGCCTTTGATCTTGTCCTCCTTCTTCAGTGGCTCCCAATGAATCTCCCTCATGCAGGTTGTTCTCCATCACATCTGGATGTGCCACAACAGCGTTTTCATTGGTTGATTCTTCAGCAGTGATACTATAGAGGCTTTCATTGTTTAGGCTGCCAACAATGGAAACATTAATTCATTTCAATTTGGCAATAAACTGCACATCACAGAAGTTTGAAAGCCATACATGCACATGCACTGAAAAGCTATTGGTCTGCTTTCATGAGGCAAGAAGTCAGAGGCATCAATGATATACAATCTCAGCAAGAGAATCATTAGATGCAAATGTATTCTGTAGCATTTATTTATTTATTTGATTTTTATCCTGCCTTTGTTACTTTATAAGTAGCTCAAGGAGGTGAACATATATAATATTCCTTTCATCTCCTATACTGTCCACAACAATGGTATTTGTTTGTGCTAATTGGCTGTTGGTTCATCTGATGTTCATGATAGACTTAAAATTAATTCTGATTTTGAGTACAGAATTGAGAATTTGAGTACAGAAACTGACCAGTTGTTTCTTGGTATTTAACATCAATTTTCCCCTCAGTTAGCAGATCTTGCCTGCAAAAATGCAGATGATCATTAGAGGGCAGCAAAGTTCAGGATAACATTTTGCTGCAATCTTGAGGTCTGGATTGTTGCAGCCCAGATCTGGTTGGCCTATACTTGTCAGATCTTGACTTCCACATCTTGACTTCCATCTTGACTTCCACATAATCTGACCTTTTCATATTTGCTGTATGTCCAACTGTTTTATGAGTGCCTCTGTATTTCAGTAGCTGGGAGTGCAAACTTTATACTACTGTAGCACTTTCACTAGAAAAATGGAGAATACTTTATTCTGCCCCGATAACAATTAAGTTCAGATTCAAGAAAGTTACAAGACATGAGATTAAATAGAGATTACCAGCACTGTAATATAACTCACTAGGAATTTAGTAAAGTTTCTCTTTTTATTCCTTCCTAGACTTCAAAAATAGAAAAAGTCTTCAAGTAGAGTGGTGGCCACAGTACTTGGCTGGGAATATTCCACTCAATTTAGTAGATTTAAAACTTACGGATCTAATCAGTTATTTTCTATAAATCAAAACAACTCTATATTTAGTACCTAGTGTGTAATTAGAGTACAATACACCTCAGAACTTCATGCATTGGGTAAAACCCTCAAAGCCACTGCAAAAATTACCACTAAGTTATAATTATTAATACAAAAAAGGGGGAAATAATTTAATGAACATGAAATAGTATTTTTTTATTTTAAAAATATTTACAGAATTTAATCAATGAAATTTTAATTTAGCTTCTTTCTGATAAGATCCATTTCCTTGTTCTGGTTCCACCTAGTTTTTGCAACGTGACTCATGACACATAATTGAAAGTCAACAGGAGTGTCCTTTCCAAACTCCAAATGAATCCTGAGTCACATGCTGAGACAGGACATTGCTATAATTGGCTATTTAATATGCTGGTGATACTGCCTTTGATTTCAGTTTATTCTCAAATATTCTTATGCAAACAGGAATCAATTTTAATATCATTTCAAAAAACGCCCTTGCTGTTTTCATTTGAAATATATGCTACAGTCAGCCAGGCATTTCGTTATGTGTGCTTTTTACCAATTTTAAATGATTAGAGAGTATGTTTAAATACATTGAGGTGCCTCATGAGAACAAACACAAAATAAATTATGCTGCACATAAGGTTTGATTTGCCATGCAAACATTTCCTTTCAAGTATAGCACATATCATTGTGCCATTGGACCTTATCTCATTGCTGGAGTGATGAAAAGAAATTTAGAAGTACTTTCAGAATTCCATAAAACTATTAGCTTACTGCAACACTGATAAGGGAAAATATTCATAAGACCTCCAGCAATTGGTTTGCATTGTTCAAATGAATTGAGTACCAATATAAGAAACAATATAGTACTAAGAAACAATGTAGTACTAAGAAGCATCTGAAGAAATAGAAATGTCCACACGATTGGACTTCCAGAGAAGCAATGTAGGACTGAAGATTGCCCTACAGAAAGCAGTTACAAGGGCCGAGAAGAAAAGAGCTCCCCAAACTCCTCTCAGATGAGGGAGAGAACCAGGTATCCTCACCAAGGCACCAAGGCATCTCACAGAGGCTTCCTGCTAAATGATTGTTGAAACTGACTGGCAGATTTTATAGTGTCTCATATAGTGCAGTTTTAAATGGACACTGGATTTGCTTAATCACTTCTGGAAATGGTTTATTAACTGCTTTAGGGATATTAAGAATCTTAATAAGATTCTTAATAAGATAATAAAATAAAGGGCAGGTGTCTATGGTGATTCTCAGTCATCCAGGCAATGGCAGTCCCAAAGGTGCTTTTTCAAGAAGCAACTGGACTTTCTGATTTTTCTTTGAAGACATTTTGCTTCTCATCTGAAGAAGCTTCTTGGATGAGAAGCGAAATGTCTTCAAAGAAAATCCAGAAAGTCCAGTTGCCTCTTGAAAAAGCACCTTTGCTTTAGAAGGGCAAGTTTCATAACGCCATGATCAGTGGTAGTATACTACTGGTTCAGCCTGGTTTTGGCATACTGGTAGCGCCAAAGATTGGCGGAGACCGAACTGGTTCTCTCTGAGGAGCTGCTGGAGCAGCTGTTGGGCCCACCCGCCCGTCCTTCCTCCTATACTGACCTTCATTCCCTGCTTTTGAAGTGCACATGTTTTGTGCAGCAAAGCAGATTGCCGCGTGTCAGTTGCTGAAGTGACAAGGAGAGTGCAGGATTGCAGGAGGTGAGTTGAAAAGCCTCTGCACTTGTGCAAAGTGGATGTTTGGCGTGCACATGTCTGCAAAGTGTGTACGCGCACTCAAAGCGCACCCACCAAGCCACACTCACCGAACCGGTGGTAAACTATTTTGAAATGCACCACTGGCCATGATGTAATTTTCCTTCAAACCTCAGCAAAAGTTTTATGTAAGGTTAAAAAGTTAAAGATTTTTTAAGCTGAAATAAACTGCAAAAATTGTGAAAAACATATTGCTTTTGAAAAGTTACAAATGGACTAAGGGGTCAGATTGACTGGAAATAAAACTTTGAAGTAATTTTAAGAATGCTTCCTATAGGCTGTTTAAAATTTTATTAAGAATACATAAAAATTTGAATGTAAGGAAACTTTCTATATGAAAGTGTTGTGGATTAGAAAAATATATGATCAGAGGAGACCCTGAAGCAGAGGTGGTATTCAGCAGGATCTGACCGGTTCTCAAGAACCGGTACCGTAAATTTTGAGTAGTTCAGAGAACCAGAAAGTAGCACCTTTGACTGGAGATTTTACAGTATCCTTCCCCTGCCATTCCACGCCCACTGGACCAGTAGTAAAAAAAAATTAAATCCCACCACTGCCCTGAAGGCTGGTAACAGGAACAGGGAAAAACTAAAGATTATAAGTGGCAGAGAGATGCAGTCATATAGAATAAAGGAAAGTATTTTAATTTTGGAGGAATTTAAGGGAATTTGGCGACAACATATAACTTTCTCCTAAAATTATATGCTACTATAAAATGGGTTTAAAAGATGAAATAGAAGATGATATGGCAAAGATGTCACATGGAACTTATAAATAATGAATGTGTGGAAGAGTGATTTGAACATCATGTTAAAAAGAAAAAAATATTGGCAAGTAACCTAGTAAATTTGAAGAATATAACAGTGTGATGTTACATTCTTCAGAATAAATATACAGTATGTATGTGTGTACATATGTGTGTGTGTATTTGTGTATACACATATATTCGTTTACAGCTGTTGAAAAGCACAGTAACAAGAAGAATATTAGTATGTAGAATATAGTAATTTATTCTAAGGATTTGTTTATTATCTTTAAAAGAATCTCCTCAGTGTCCTTTCCAAATAAAATACAAGTTGTAATCGTGTCAGATGTTAATAAATAGAAAAAGATGATTACAACAAAAGCCCAAGTCCATACTGATGTTGTTAATAGCATTTAGACTTATATAGACTTATACATCTCTATGTGGTTTACAGATTCAACATATTTCCACCAATAATCTGACTCCTCATTTTACTGACAATGGAAGGATGGAAAGCTGAGTCAAACTTGAACTGGTGAGGATTGAACTTTGGCAGTCAGCAGAATTACTGCACTCTAACCACTGCACCAACTGTATACTTTTGTAAGTCTCTGATTATAATCAGTGAAGCACACTGACAAAAGATGATAGGCCAGAATAGATCTGCTCATAATTATTTTTATTTTATTAGCACAATAAATACTCTTAAATACTTTCGGAGTCACAAATATAATTTGATTTTAAACATTTCTGAACCATCTGGTCTTCCACACTGACTGCTGTTTGATAAAGATTAGGAGACTTACTGATCTAATCAGATTTTGGTGTGAGGAGAGGATTCAACATGCTAAATTGCATCAATCACAACATACTTAATATCAAAAGTCCTTTTATATTATATTTCAATCCAGTTCCTCATGTTTATTCAAAGTATGAACATTATACTAACAAAATTTAGTCAGCTGTAAACATTTCACATTTTGTTAGGTGATGTCATAATATTGGAATATCAATGTGTCTCCTTGTAGATAATGTGGAAAATTTTACATCATCATTTTGGGATAATTTCTCTTGCTGTTATATGAATACCTAGATTAATATGCAGAAAATTTTATCCAGAGGCTCAAAAATATTGGCAAAATTTACACAACTGGACAGAAGAAATGTGTGGAATGAAAATAGAACATAGATAAGAGTTCTTTCTGCTGGGGATCAATATGAGGAAATATGGTAAAGAAAATATATATCTAATAATCCATGTAATAACTGCAGAGAGGCGTATGCACGGGATTGGAAAAGTAAAGATATTCCAAATGAATTTGAAATATTGATGAAAATCATGAAATGCGCAGAAATGGATAAACTAACAAAGGAGCTAAAAAATAAGAAGGATTCGGATTATTATAAAACATGAGACAAATTTTATGGTTGGCTAGAAATGAGGAAGATTCATGCAAATAAGGAATGATTATATATATATTTAATGTATATGGAATGAAATTATGTAATATTATTATTGGATTTAGCAAAGTAATGACAAAGATTGATATTAGAAAGACTGTACCAGGTTCAATATTTTTATTGTAATTTCTGTTTGTGTTTGTTTGTTTAATAAAGGAAAATTTTATTTAATTTTTTTTTTTATCTAGGAAGGGGTTGGAATCTAGTAATTTCAGAAGATACTAAATTTACTTCATAGGAAATTTCAGTATTAGCTATGCCAATGTGGCATTATATTGAAAGTCACAGCTTCACTACATACTGTATGTGAAGAATATGCATTGTGTATTTTGAAATATGAAAGAGAAAGAACATGAATTGACAATTTTGGTTTCCTAAGATGTTTTTTTTTAGTGTTTAAGAGATGTTGGTAGTAACTCCAAAATACAAGTAAAATCCATTGTTCTCATCCATTGTTATGTATGTTATAAAGTTTTACAATTACTACCCAGCATGAATTTTGACCAAAATGGAAAACCTACAAGGAATTGTGATCTCAACAACAAATACACCAACATTTCTCTTTCTAAACATTTGTGCTCAAACTAGTTATAAGAAGGTGAGGGGGAAATAAGCTCTTCAAATGAAGGGAGAATGTCTTCTTTACACATGTTATCTCTACTTCATGCACTTAACATATGAAGGGGAGTTATTGTGTCTTTAAAAAACTTGGGTTCTTGAAACTCAGGTCATTAGAAGTAGTTTGTAACTTGCTTGTAAAGGAAAATTTTATCATTGTGCAATTTTTATTTATCATTTTACATGAGCAATGTGTCTCAGGAAACATGCACATTTATAAAATAAGTGAGTTTTTAAGAACAAGAAATCTTTCACAATGGAAAACTAGCAGGTGTAACAAAAATAATTCTGTTCCAATTGCAGTGTTTCCACACTTTGCTTTATGTGGTTTAAAATCATGAGAGTATGAAAATTCAGGTTTCAATAAGCTAACGGACTTGTACTGCATTTCCTTATTAATGCATTTTACTGCCAGTATTTGAACAAACAAAACAATTAAAAACTAAAAGGTAAGAAAACCAAGACTGAGGCTTCAGAAACATGCAGAAGTCAGGCAGCACTTAGAAAGCCCAAATCTAATAAACGGTCAAAAACAATGGACAGAAGGCTTAAAAGGCCAGAATGTTTGGGTTTTTTAAAATCCATAAACAAGATGCAAATCCAAATTCATAATTACACAAAAAATGATATTTTCTTAACTATACCTGCTCAGGAGAGGATTCTGGGTCCTTAACTCTTCATTTATATCAATTCCAGCAAATAGATTATTTGGGATTAGGGATTGATGGGACTCCCTTCCCTCCAAGTTAGACACTAGAGGCCAATTTCCACTGCCAGAAAAAGAAAAAGAAAAAGGTTGTAGAAAAAGGAACACATTCACAATTCTTAACACCAAATTTAAAATGGAAAAATCAATATAGCATGCAATATTATCACAGTAGTCAGGCATTTGTGATTTAAATCAATGAACTTTTATATCTCCCCATCCTTTTTAAAAAAAAAATTAGGCCTTTGGTCTCTTCCCACAGTTATGAAGATATGGAATGGGACATCACTCTGTCCAGCTTCTCATGCTGGACTTGGGATCTTATGACACTTTGTAGTTTAGTTGTAGTACCACATAAAGCAGGTCATTATTTGATTCTTTCTTCATTCAAAATAATGTGTCCTGTTCCTTAATTCCAAAGTACTACATTGGATAAAATAGCCTAGGTCATCATATGCATGTACTTAAATGATATTAATAGGATTCTGTTATGTTCTTGTATTGCCCATGGATATATAAAAGGAATTAATTGAGTAATAAGTTTAATTTGTAATGTTAGTTGAGTTACTGTAGTAGATTCCCCAGGCAACAACTTCCTGGCAACTTTAAATGTGTTATGCCTTCCAATTACTTACTTCACTAACAAAAAAAAAAAATATTCTGCCTACCTTGTATCTTCTGCAGCTAATGAGAAACTATCATCTGGCAGTGGTAATGAAACTGCAGAATCTGATGGTAACGTTTCCAAGTCATCTTGATTGAGTGATTTATCTCTGCTCTTTTTCCTTGACTTTTTAGTTTTTATTTCTCTCTCAGTATTAAGTGGCTCTGTTGATTTTGGAACTGAAGGGCCCTCCTGGGAAAAGAAAACAAAACATGAGTTTTAGTTAAAAAGCAAACAACCAATAGAATGAATACTTCTTTTTTAAATAGCAAAATAAAAATTGTATCCTGTTGTTCAAAGACAAATAATGAATAAGCAAATAATCATAAAATAAAGGTCTGGAACTATGGTGTTGTGTGGGGAGAAGAAATATATGATACTCTTAGCTGGCCCTTAGAGATATATCCATATCTCTTTTTCCAGCCTATTGACTATTTCCTTTTGACCAGGAAATCTATTAGTACAGCAGAGAGGAGAAAAGGCTATGCTTTTTTAAAAATATACTTCAGAATGAGGGTAACTTGTCAGTAGTACTTACATAACAAGAAATTTATACCATTGTAAAAATTACTTCATATAATACTTCTATTGTCTTTATTGTAATATATTAGTGATTTTTGTATTTTATTTCAAACTTTCAAGTATATTTTAAAAAACATGAAACTATGATCTGTCAGTCTCAAAGAAAGCCTTCAGCTTCAGCAGGAATTTGTTAGGCCATTGTAATAGTTAACTGAAATATTAAGAATAATATGCATACAAAATATAATGCTTAAACAATATAGTAAGTACAGATACTAATCATATTGGACACAGTGCTTTAACATTTTATTTTGAATTGTGATTCCCATTGGATTATCATTTTCATTTAGACTACCATAGGTTTATGATTCTTCCTAACCATGGACAGTTGAATTAATATACATTCTTGACAGCAATATGGCTTAATTAATTAATTTCAATATGGCTTAATATTTTCTTAGGCATAATACACAACAATAATTCTGACTACATGCAATCCAGTTGTGAATGGCAGGTGACAACTCCTAGCCTACCTTCTCTGTGCTCTGTGCTTGAATTTAGTTAGAGATGAAAGACTATTTCAAAGCTGTAAGTCAGAGTTGAAAAGCAAAAGCCTTTGTGGAAAAATACAATAGCAATAACTTCTTCTGAATGGTCAAGATAATTACATGGATATTATCATTTAGAGATAAAGACACCCAACTAGAGGATGTGTTTAATCTCCTATATTGTACCTTGTCATTATATGGTTTTCTTTTCTTTCCGTTAGTATCATATTGTCTATGAATAAAACATTATTGTTTGAGAACCATGGACTATAGGAGGCTTCTAAGTTTATGGCAGACTCAATAATCTGTAGGAAATTTTTCCTTTTCTCTTATATAACTCTTAAGTATGGAAAACATCCCAAAACCTTCCCTGAAAACAGAAGGTTTAATTCACATTTAAGGTTTCAAGGGTAAGATGAATAGGAAATTTGCTAGTTCATCACTCTTATTCCAACTTTTAAAATCCTAATGAACCCCAAAATTAGACTGAAAGCAATCATCCTCCCCCATTGCAGAGCCAACAACACAATACTGGACAGCTTCCTTTGCCCCCTGAAAGGATGATAGATTGCCTGCAGCTCCCAAGCCCTAAAATGTTGTCCATCTATAACAAACTATTGTGTTCTGTACTTGTATTTTGATTAGACTGAAATAGTTGATATCATTTTAAAAATCAAAAAGACAGATATGAAATTACACGAACACATTTTAATTATAAGCCCATTTAGACTTTTGAGTATGAGTGTTTTAAGTTGCAAGAAATCATTCAAGAATGAAAATGCAAGCACAGATGATCTGAAGCTAATATTACATTACTGTCTTAAATGAAGTTTTAGAGAGTGATCTGAAAGAATAGTTTCTTTCATTTATTCTGTATTCTTCAATGATTGTATATGTGATTACATTATACACAGTTTCCTTATGTAACAGGTACATCTAGTAATGAAAACTTATGAAAATTCCCATAAGATCATATGACATGTAAAACTGACTTATAGGTTAATCCTCTGTCCCTCTAATAATATGTGTATAAAAGTTGGTTTGTTAAATTTATGAGCAAGAACATTTCCCCTTTCCTTGAAATGAAATAGCAAGGAACAAATTTGTTGGAAATTTGGGTTCTTTTGAATTTCTCTTGACAAAACATATTGCTGAAGAAAAGAGAGAACTTTCAAAGTATTGTGCATATGTAAATATATACCCTTATACACACACACACACACAAATATACATTTATAAATATGCATATACAAATGCATACATATACACATACATACACATATCCGTATATAAACACACTTATGTATACATAAACATTATATATACAGGTGAAACTTGAAAAATTAGAATATCGTGCAAAAGTTCATTTATTGCAGTAATGCAACTTAAAAGGTGAAACTAATACATGAGATAGACTCATAACATGAAAAGCGAAATAGTTCAAGCCCTGATTTGTCATAATTGTGATGATTATGACTTGCAGCTCATGAAAACCCCAAATCCACAATCTCAGAAAATTGGAATATTACATGCAATTAATAAAACAAGGATTGCACATAGAACAATATTGGACCTCTGAAAAATATAAGTATGCATATGTATTCAGTATTTGGTTTGGGCCCCTTTTGCAGCAATGACTGCCTCAATGTGGCGTGGCAGGGAAGCTATCAGCCTGTGGCACTGTTAAGGTGTTATGGAAGACCTGGATGCTTCAATAGCGGCCTGCAGCTCTTCTGCATTGTTTGGTCTGATGTCTCTCATCTTTCTCTTGGCAATGCTCCATAGATTCTCTATGGGGTTCAGGTCAGGTGAGTTTGCTGGCCAATCAAGTACAGTAATCCCACGGTCATTGAAGCAGGTTTTGGTGCTTTTGGCAGTGTGGGCAGGTGCCAAGTCCTGCTGGAAAATGAAGTCAGCATCCCCATAAAACTCGTCTGTAGAAGGAAGCATTTCCTGGTAGATGGCCGCATTGACCCTGGACTTAATGAAGCACAGTGGACATAGCTCCCCAAATCAACACAGACTGTGGAAACTTCACACTGGACTTCAAGCATCTTGCAGTGTGTGCCTCTCCGTTCTTCCTCCAGACTCTGGGTCCTTGGTTTCCAAATGAGATGAAAAAGTTGCTGTTATCAGAAAAGAGGATTTTTGGACCACTGAGCAACAGACCAGGTCTGTTTTTCTTTAGCCCAGGTAAGATGCTTCTGACGTTGTTTGTTGTTCAGGAGTGGCTTGACAAGAGGAATATGACATTTGAAGCCCATGTCCAGGATCAGTCTGTGTGTGGTGGCTCTTGATGCACTGACTGCAGCCTTAGTCCACTCCTTGTGAAGGTCCCCAATGCTTTTGAATGGCCTTTTCCTGACAATCCCCTCCAGGCTACGGTCATCCCTGCTGCTTGTGCATCTTTTTCTTCCACACTTTTCCCTTCCACATAACTTTCTATTAATGTGCTTTGATACAGCACTCTGGGAACATCCAACTTCTTTTGCAATTACCTTTTGAGGCTTTCCCTCCTTATGGAGGGTGTCAATGATGGTTTTCTGCACAACTGTCAGGTCAGCAGTCTTTCCCATGATTGTGATTCCTACTGAACCACACTGAGACCATTTAAAGGCTCAGGAACCCTTTGCAGGTGTTATGGCTTAATTAGCTGATTAGAGTGGGACACTTTGAGCCTAGCATATTGAACCTTTTCACAATATTCTAATTTTCTGAGATTGTGGATTTGGGGTTTTCATGAGCTGTAAGCCATAATCATCACAATTATGGCAAATCATGGCTTGAACTTTCTTACTTTGCATGTAATGAGTCTATGTCATATACTAGGTTCACCTTTTAAGTTGCATTACTGAAATAAATGAACTTTTGCACTATATTCTAATTTTTCGAGTTTCACCTGTATCCTAATTAAGAATTCTGCTACTAAAACAATGTAATGAAATCGTTTGTGATGCAATAAATTAACTCACATACTTTTTAGAGGGGATTAGTAACCAGATAGAGTAGCATTAAATCTGATTTTATTTTCTGCTCAAAGGAAATGCTCTGTTTCTTTCAAAGATAAATTTGTTTAAGCTGGCATCACATCTTAGATGGATCTACCTGTGTTGCCCTTTCTAAATATCTCTGAAGCTTAAGCCTTTAAGACTAAAACCTATTCCTTGATTTTTATTGCTATTTCATGTTCTTAATAAAATTAATATTTTAAGCAAATGTTATGGGGATAGCCAAATTGTACTTTGTTGGTATGATGGTAATCTCATAATATACTTTAGAATATAATATGCTTGGCCTTTCTAGAGTCTAGATTCTACCAGATACAGGGTTAAAAGACAGGAAAATGTTTTCAGATTACAGAAAGGGGAAGTCATATTTTTTCTTTTGGACTTATTATTATGACCCTAGTTGATCCTGATTAAGGAGACTTTTGAAGATTATCTGTTGGTTGGGGCCAGCCCAGTGGGTTAGGCAAATAGAAGTTTTCCATTCAGTACTCAATTTTCATAAATAAATTTATATGAGACACAGAAACATATATATAGACGTGTGTGTGTATATATATATATATATATATATATATATATATGTGTGTGTGTGTGTGTGTGTGTGTGTGTGTGTGTGTGTGTGTGCTGTTTAGCTTCCTTCGGGTATTATCCCACGTCATTGTAGTTCTGTTAAAGTTGTAGCAACGTTTCAGCAGAATCTCATCTGCCATCCTCAGGCTTCTGTATAGAGTTAGTTACTGGTTTCAAATTTGAGGCTGGTCCATTCTGATTGGCTGGGAGCCTGGATCTGTGTTCATTGGACTTGGAGTTTGATTGATTGGTGTTTCTGGTTTCTTCTGTCTGTTTTGTGGCTTTGATTGGCTGGCAACACTCTGTTCCTGTGTTGGAGGCTTTCAGTGCAGCTTGGCTCCGTGTGAAAGGATGGCTGCTATCCATTAGGAAGCTAGGTTTCACCTGGGTGCCTGGTGGGAGGGTGTTCGAGTTGGAGGCATCAGAGGGAGTCTGTTTGTGCTCAGGTGTTTGTCTGTTTTGTGGTGTGGAGATCTTTCTATTTGAGAGTGCAGGCTTCCAAATGATTGACAGTCTGCTGGAATCATCTCTTCTATTCATGCTTTCAGGTCTTTTTTCAATCTCTATGGCTTCTCTGATGATTCTGTGGGTGGGGTTTTCTATAGTGGCTAGGGTTTTAGTGCCATTGAAGTTGATGTTGTGACCTGTGGTTTTCATGTGTTGGGCTTGTGAGGAGGTGTGTTCCAGCTTTTTTACTGCATTTTTGTGTTCATCTAGGCGGGTACTTATTCTTCTATTGGTCTGTCCAATGTATGTGGCCGGGCATGATGTACAGGGAATTTCGTATATGCCTTGGTTTTCCAGGTCAATTTTGTCTTTGGGGTTCCTCAGGATGGCTGCTATTTTTTTGTCTGTTTTGAAGGCAGTCTTGATGTGATGCCTGTGTAGTATCTTACTGATTTTATCTGTAGTACCTCTTATGTAGGGCAAGACAGCTGTTCCATAGGTCTGTTGATCTTCTAGGTCTCTGTTATGTCTTGGTGTGTTTTTGTGGATCAAGTTGGTGATTTTGCTTTTGTGGAAGCCATTGGCTGTCATATAAAGACTGAACTATGCACCCTGACTGAAGTGTTGACAGCCAATGGCTTCCACAAAAACAAAATCACCACTCTAATATATGAACTTAGAAAACTGGGTTGCTTAAGAAAACATGATTGTAAAAGAACTGGCACAATCTCAAGAGCACACATAAAAACATTACATTAATCAAAGAGTATGTAATGATTCCCAAAATTGATATTTATACTACCATTGTTTTTTATTCCTGCAGTGCAGTAATATTAAATGTATTCTTGTTTATAATTAAAATAAATACATTGCTGTTATGTGCGAACTATCCTTTTGAGAGCAAGAATAAAATAAGTCTGAACAATGAAACAATTGGAAACAGTGCAGACAAGAGCAACAAAAATGATTCGGGGACTGGAGGTTAAAATATATGAAGAACCATTGCAGGAACTGGGTACGTCTAGATCAATGAAAAGAAGGACCAGGGAGACACGATAGCAGTGTTCCAATATCTCAGGGGCTGCCACAAAGGAGAGGGAGTCAAGTTATTCTACAAAGCACCTGAGGGCAGGACAAGAAGCAATGGGTGAAACTAATCAAGGAGGGAAGCACCCAGTGGTGGTATTCTCCCAGTTCGGCAGAACCGGTAGCAGCGATGAGCATCGGAGATTGAACCAGTTCTCTCTGCCATTCTGCTGTTGGGCCCACCTGCCTGCCTAGGCTCCTATACTGCCACATGGCAGCTGCTGAAGTGACCGGGATCGTGCGGGCTTGCAGAAGGAGAGTTAGACTGCCCGAATTCACATTTGGCACGTGCGCGGACACAAAGTGTGCATGTGCTTAAAGTGTGCGCCCACCAAGCCATGCCTACCAAACCAGTTAGTAAAAATATTTGAATCCCACCACTGGAAGCAACTTAGAACTAAGGAGAAATTTCCTGACAAATAGAGCAATTAATCAGTGGGACAACTTGCCTCCAGAAGTTGTGAATGCTCCAACACTGGAAGTTTTTAAGAAAAGATTGGACAACCATTTGTCTGAAGTGGTGTAAGGTTTTCTGCCTAGGGAGGGGGTTGGACTAGAAGACCGCCAAGATCCCTTCCAACTCTGCTATTCTCTTCTATTCTAATCCAAAAATTCAAAACAAATTTTCCTCAAACAAGGTGTTTTTTTTTAATTAAATAGAAATAACCTTATAGACAAAGAGAACAGGAATCTTACTGATAAAGTCTATAAGTGAATTGGAACAAATTCTGTTAAATAGTATTCAACATCATAAGCTTTTATCCATCAAATTTCTCCAAAAGTTATGTTTGTAGTTCTTATCATGTCATTGTTAAGATATCAGTGTATAGGATGACAAACCTTCCCTATTAATCATCAAAGATTTAATTGTCATTTAGAAAAGGGGGAGGGGGGAAGAAAAAGTTTTTGAACTTAAGTTTTGCCTTTGGAAAGTCTGAAGGATGCGGGGGGGGGGGGAGTTTTAGCAATTTTTAATTGGTCAAGTTAACAGAGGTCCTTTCTCTCTATTCTTTCTCTCACCCATCCCCCAGCAGTCTTCTTCCTGAAGTACTTTCTTCATTATAAACACAGAACCTTTTAAGGCAGTTGCTGCAACATGATATAGTTCTGTGTCTTGGCTGGAAGTCAGTTTGGATGAATTACACCAAGTTTCCATTCCTAATAACACTGTGCTAACAGGCAGATGAAGACCTGCAAACAAAAAAAACTGTAGTAAAACTTTTTTTTTATTTTGTGCATCTCCCATTGTACTTTTTTGCTGTGCCGTTAGAGCAATCTATCTGGCACAGATGCAAACCTTCATCTGTTAAATACATCAGTGTACTCATTCTGAAGAACTCACTTCCTCCAAAAGTGGTTGAAAGTGAACACTGGGAAGTTGACCAAAGGACAATCCCCTGGTGTCAGGAGTCTGATTTCAGAAACAATTGCTAAAGTAGCCAGATACGAAAAACAAGACAGTTACTAATGCTGCTCTGAATGGACCATACTGCTTTGTAGTCAAATAGTCTGTACCTCTACAGATAAATAGCGATCTAAGTAATAGTCTGGAAACAAAGAGTTATGTGATTGTTGTTTGCAGCAGTATATTTGTAGTTAGAGTAATTCTGAAATTGTTTTAGTCAAGAGTTTGAGTTTCACTAATATTGATTGATTTAAGCTAATGAGGCTTTTTTTTGGCAAGTAGATTTATATCGAGCTTCACTATTAATCTACCTGCATGAACACAATTTTGGCTTCTGAAACAATATATGTTGGAAGCCAGTTTGGTGTAGTGATTAAGGCATCTACTATGGGACAAAGCCAAATGGGTCATTCTGAGCCAGTCATAATCTCTGAACTCTAGGAAAGAAGCAATGGCAAACAATTTCTCAAATTCATGCCAGGAAAAGTCAAGGATTTAACCTGGCAATTGCCAAGAGTCAACACTAATTTTAAGACACCAGAGAAAAACAACAAAAAACCCACAGAATACATTGGTAGGCTATTATCTATTTGATAATTGTATTTATGGATTATTTGTTTTTATTGTACTTTTATCAATATTATTTTTTACCATAAAACCCCAAGAATTCTATTCTTTGTATAGAATAGAATATAAAGATAGAACTCATAGATAGAATTCAAAGAGACAGTCAGTCAGTCAATCAATGTCTGTCTGTTTGTCTCTGCCTTTATCATCTGTCTATCTATCCTTACATTATTACATAATGATTATGAAATATATCAACACATTATAATTTAACAGAATGTTCTTTATGTAGGAACTCTCAGGGGAATGACAGGGGAGTAATAATGTGGCAGAAGAAATCCAAATGACCAATCTATTGTCATGAAAGGAACTAAGTCCCACTTTTAGAAAATTCAGAACCGTAACTTAATTTTCTACGATATACTACAGTTTTCAATAATATTAAATATTAAGATAAAGTTATGTCACAGAGATTAGAGGATTTCCTTGTGCTTTGTGTTCCTTACCTTGTACCTATGGCAAAACCTATGGCAATGCAATATTTTCTAAACACACCATTATTTTTTCCAGCCTTTATGTGTGTAGGTATGCATGTATGTACATGATTTAATTATTTATTTGATGTCTATACCTGTCCATATCAACTTGAAGCTGCAGTCTATGAAGCAACTTACTAAGCTTCTCACTAAGCTTTGTAAAAGAACCAGTCCTGCTCAATAATGCATAACCAATGCTTTGGTGCAATTTGCAGTGTTGATAATAATTTAAGTTCATATTAATGTTGCCATGCTTTGTATTCTTGAAACAATTAACTATATTTTGTGTTCTCCTTCCTCTGAAAGGTTCAATTTCAATATTTTCACTCTCAACATTACAGAACATAGGAAGCACACATTTTGCTCCTAAGAGAATCCCCAAGCATTTCTAATACCTAAAAAGAGTGAAAACATATCAAATATTTACAGATGACAAAGACTTGGGCAATTCTCAGAAATTTTCAGATTCTACATAAAAAGTTTTGCACCATTTTGTGTGGTTATATGTGGGTGTGAAAGAAAGATCAGTAAAACTGCATAGTTTTCTTTAATTTCTCCTACATAGTTGGCATAGAAAATCCAGCTACAGAATCTGATGGGTGGGCAAAATATACAAAGTTTGGGATGTAGGAGTATGCAAGCTGCAAAGTGAAATGAATAGGTCAGCAAAACAATATTAAGAGTTGATGGGACAGAGCAAGAATTGTACAACTCTATTTTTCTAAAGATCTGGAGTCCTATTACCAGATCCAAGTTAACTAATACAGGTAAACTTACAACGGTTCATATAGTGATCGTTCAAAGTTACAATAGCACTGAAAAAAATGACATGATGCTTTTCACACTGAACAACCATTGCAACATCCCCATGGTCACATGATCAAAATTCAGATGCTTGACAACTGATTCATATTTATGAGAGTCACAGTGTCCTGGGGTCATGTGATCAACTTTTGTAACCTTTTGACAAGCAAATTCAAGCCATATGCACTTAACAACTGGATTACTAACTTAACAACTGAAGTTATTCAACTCAACAGTTATAAAGCAAGAAAGGTTGCAAAATGGGATAAAACTGCCTTAACAAATTTCTCACTTTGCAACAGAAATTTTGGGCTCAACTGTAATCATAAATTGAGGATTACCTGTATTTTGCTGGCGATATATTATTTAGAATCTTGAAGAGGATTCCAAAATATTTCCAAACCAGTAATCTTTCTCCCCCATCTGTTCAATATTACTCTACCTTAAACTGCCCAAATCATAGCATGGGACATTGCTAGCTTTTTCTGAATTATTTTTCTTTTTAGAGTTCAAAAATTACTGGTGCACATAGTTTGGTGCCATAGATCTCTGCCTTCTACATTAAGAACTTTTGCACAAACAGAAAAACAATCTTATCTCTCTCTTTTCACTCCACTCACACCAATGGCATTTGTTTATCCATTGTGAAACTTGTCCTTTAACTTATAACATTCAGTAATTTTAAGAAAATGTTTTCTTTGCTCACCTGACTTTCTTGGCTGCTGTTTTCATTACCCATTTCAACCGGAAAATATCAAAGTCAACCTTTGCATTAAGAATATCAGCTGAAAGAAACAAACAGTCATCAGGGATTTTCCAATAGCGAGGAAAAATAGCAACCCAAGAAGAAAATAATCTGCTTTGTGCCCCCCTGACCTCCCTCTCCATAGAAATTTTCCCCAAGCCTAGCAGGTATGTGCTTGAAAAGATAGCTTTACATTACAGATCTAACTTCTGCCAATCATTGTTTTGAAGTTCTTCTTTGCTCAGTCCCATATGACAGATGGGAGCAATCATAGACACTTGTAGGCTCATGACTATCCTCAGGATGACAAATCAAAGCAAAAAAGAAGAAAAATGGGCCACATCATTTCAAAACAATGAAATGTTTCCTCTTTATTGCAAAAGCAATATAAGACCCGCCTCCCACACACAACAAAGACTATCATCATGTTCGTACAACTCTATTCCATCAGTTCTTTTGGGGAGTAGAGTGAAGTGACATACTTTTGACAACACCACAAAGGGGAAATAGATAAATGTTGGAGTCTTAAATGAATAGTTTGGCAAGATTTTTTGGGCTTGACCTCTTGGAAGTACGGACTCTAGGCAATGCAATATCTTAACCCACCTCTGTTATTACTTAACTTATTTGCTACATCTGTCACTGCCTATATTCAAAGGCTAGATTGGACAAGAGTAGAAGCAAAGACCAAACTACTCCATAACAATAACAATACATACGAGTTAATTGTTCCTTCAATCCTAAAATGAGATGTGCTTCTTTCTCCTATTCATGCAATGTAAGATTTTAATTTGATTTTTGTTTATGTATAGGTCAAGGACCTTAAGTCCATGTCACACTGAACCAATGGATGCAAAGAGGATGTAAAACGGACAAAAAACCTTGCCATCCATTCGAAAACGCGATGTACTCACTGCCTCTGTTTGGCTTCCTCTCTATCCGTCCAGCATCCGTTTATGGACGTTTCATCCGCTGCAAAAGTTTTGGGCTGCCTAAAACTTTTGTGCGGAAAATGTATCCAGTTTGTCCATTCTGCATCTGCTAGGCATCCACTAGGCATCCGTTACGCATCCGCGCAACTCACATCCGCCCGGACACAGGGAGGAAGCGGAACGGATGCAGAATGGATGCAGAACGGATGCCTAGTGGATGCAGAATAGAAACAAAGCATTTAAAATGGAAAAAACATTCACAGAGGGGACCTATCTCGTATATTAAGGATGTCTAGAGGATGCCTAGCGGAAAACCTATACTGCCTTTAAAAAGGGGGAGCAACTTGCCTGCATCTCACTTTCAGAACAGTAGCCCAGCGGTGCAGACCTCTGCAGCCTTCATCTGGCTCTTCCTCTTCCACAGCATCCAGTCATGTCCACTGTGGATTGTAACAAAGTCCTTTCGGCAGCCACCATCGTTCTGCAACAGTGCGAAGCCATCTGCAGGCTCTGTGAACTCGACTGCGAGAAGAAAAGGAGCCACCCAAAAAGAGTCTGGATCCGAAGATGGTTTGCCAGAAGAGCAGAGGACAGACTGTACAACAAGCTGATGGTGGAGCTCAGGAACGAAGACACTCGGGCATTCCAGAACTTCATGAGGATGCCTCCAGCCATGTTTGACGAAGTTGTGCAGTGGCTGACACCCAGGTTGACCAAGGCAAACACCAGCTTCCAGCTCAGCCTGGAACCTGGGCTCAAGGTGGCACTCACTCTGCGCCACCTGGCCTCAGGGACCTCCTACAGGAGCATGCGGTACGGCTGGAGGGTGCCATCCAATACCATCAGCATTGTGGTTAGAGAAGTGGTGCAGATCATCATCAAAGAATACAAGGAGGAGCTCCTCCAGTACCCCTCCACTGAAGAAGGATGGAAGAAAGTTGCAGAGCAGTGGTGTCAGAAGTGGAACTTACCACACAACGTTGGAGCCATAGATGGCAAGCACGTGGCCTGCAAATCTCCAGCCAAGTCGGGGTCCACTTATTTCAACTCCAAGGGCTTCTTCAGCATCATCCTCTTCGCCATGGTCGATGCTGACTACAAGTTCATGTACATCGATGCGTCAGGCAACGGCTCATCTTCAGATGCCCAGGTATACAACGCCAGTCACCTCAAGGAGGGGCTGGAAGGCAACCTCATCGTGGGCTTCCCAGATCCAGAACCCCTGCCCAATGACACACAAGATGTGCCCTACTTCATCATGGGGGATGACGCCTTCTCCCTCACAACCTACCTCATGAAGCCCTACATCTCCAGATTCCTCACCCGTGAAGAGAGGATCTTCAACTACAGGCTGTCCAGGGCAAGGCGGGTGGTGGAGGATGCCTTTGGCATCCTGGCCAACAGGTTCCAGGTACTTCTCACCACCATGCAGCATTGCCCAGAGAATGTGAGGAGGATCATGGAAGCTTGCTGCATCCTGCACAATCTCATGCGCACCCGCTACCCAGTCTTGCAGAACAGGCTCGTGGACCTCCAGCAAGGCAATGGGGACATGGAGCCTGGGGAATGGAGGCAAGGGCGAAACCTGATCGACACTGAGGATGTGCAAGGCCCCAACAGAGCCTCACACGAAGCGAAGAAGCAGCGCAACCTCCTGAAACAATGGTGCAACTCCCCAGCTGGAGCAATGGAGTGGCAAGACAGGATGGTAGATGATTAATGGATGCTTCCTTCAGCCTGTCTCATCACACGGATGAGATTGGGCCATGTATGTTTGGTTGGCCTACAATGAACAGGGCGTTTAATAAAGAGTTGTGTTTGTGTTGACATGCGTGGATAATTATTACATTATTATTGATAATAAAGGGCCGTAGGTGTGGCAACTGGGAGCGTGGACCATACAGTCCCACTATGCTTGCACTGGAGGTTTATCTATCCCACTGCTATCCTAACCCATCCCACAGCTATTACCAATCCCACAGGTATCCTAACCCATCCCAAAGCTATCCTTACTCATCCCACAAGCATGCAAAGGCTTAAGCCATTTCTAAAAGTTTACAGCAAGACTTTATTAAAAAAAAAAAATGAAGCAAGTGTGTGAATCAAAAATAGACTTTATTAACAACAAGCTATAAGACAAAAATGAGTCTCTGGCACTCCTCTTGGTCGCTCAGTCTCAGGGGTGAAGGGTGCAGGTGCTGTGGAGGTGGCTGGTGCTGGAGTGCTTGTCATCAGCTCCTCCAGAAGCAGAAGCAGCAGAAGCCCCAGCCCCAGAAGAGCAAGCCCGTGCTGCAGAAGCCCCAGCAGAACCAAAGTGAGGGCCAGGGAGTGGGATGGTAGCCCTGTCCCTCTTGCCAGGGCTGGCAGCAGATGGCTGAGGCTTGCTGTGCTTCCGTATGGTTGTGGGATTGCTGGCTGGCAGGGAGGCTGGAACCAAGGCAGGCACCAAGGCTGGCAGGCAGGCAGGCATCAAGGCTGGCAGGAAAGCTGGCACCAAGGCCTGCAGGAAGGCTGGCAAGGAGGCAGGCACCAAGGCTGGCAGGCAGACATGAACCAAGGCTGGCAGGCAGACATGAATCAAGGCTGGCAGGCAGACTGACTGGAAGCAAGGCTTGCAGGCAGGCTGGCAGCAAGGCTGGCAGGGAGGCTGGCAGCAAGGCTGGCAGGCAGACATGCAGGCAGGGCAGGCAAGGCAGCCAATCCGTCTGGCAGCAGGTCTTTCCTCTGAATGGCGACCTGCTTCCAAGCTGATTCTGTTATATCCGCGGGGCTGACGCAATGCATCCTCCCCGCATGCGCAATTAATGCCAGGCATCCATTAGGCTTCTGTTGTGAATCCGCTGTGCATCCGCTTCATCCGCTCGGCGTCCGCTGTGCATCCGCTGTATCCGTTCCGCGTCCGCTTTGCTAAGGTCCCCCGGAAGCCTAGCGGACGTGCCATCTGCTCCCATCCGCTTCCATCTGCTGGGCTTCCGTTCCGCATCCGCTTTGCATCTGCCCTGCGTCCTCCCCGTGTCCGTGTTATCCGCTCCGATTATGGAAATTTTTTCCCCTTTTGAGAGCGGATAACAACGGATGGAACATTTTGTTCGTCCACTGTGTCCTTTTTGCATCCGTTGGGCAGTGTGACATGGGCTTTACATTCTGTCATACTTTTTCATAACAGTTATTTTAGTTCTTGTTTTTGCAAAAAAAAATCTAGCTTATCAAAACCCGAACTCTTGAATTACGGTCTGTAATTTTTCTTGTTCAGTATCAGTTGAAACAGCTGGACACAATAGCTGGAAATTGCTTCTGATAACAAGTTCATGCCAAGTTTTCCAAGTATTGAAGTCTGTAACCAGTGCATAATGTACATACATATAAGTTCAATATAGCAGTAAGATTATTCAAGAGTTGGGAGAATGGTCATTGAAATAGTATGAATATGTCTGAAACAGACTCATATTTGAAACACAAATTCAGTCACAATTAAATTTAACTTGGAAACCATGCTTGGACTATGATTCCAAATTCCACAGACTTCTACCACACCCCAAAACTGGGCTTATCTTAACTTTTTTTTTAATATTTCAAGCCTTGGTTCATTAAACAAGGATAGATTTTTTTAAACATAGAAAAAAACTATAACTTTTTTATGTTGACATGATTCATACCTAGCTGATTCTGTTGATACTCATTAGCATGGATGTACTAATCTAATGCTTTAAAATTACATGAGGGTTAGGGTTAGGCTATGTGGCTCCTTGCCAAACAAGGGAATAAATCTGCTGTGGCCTGATTTATGAAGCAACCTTGACCCAATGATCCCCCTTTAGAATCCATTGTCTGATCTACAGGTCCTGGATTATTCTCATGTGGATTCTGCTTGTGAAATTCTGCCAAAGACAGCTGGCTAACAATCCTGACCTGGCTTTTGGAACATTGGACTGAATCTGGATTATCATTCTATGTGGTTCTGTTAAAAGCAAAATATAAGCTTTTGGCATTGTTTCCTTGTCTGCTATTACCTTAAGTAAATTAATAATTTCTATGGCAACTATGTGTGTACTTGTACAATTGAAACAGGACATAAGCAGGACACTCTGCAACCTTTCACCTTTCCACTTAATTCAAATAGAATTTTGGAAAATACAAAATTGGGGAGGGGGGAACAGAGAGATTAAGTAAACAAAAAAGCAGGTATCTGCCAGCCATTGATGCTATATTAAGGACCTACTAGACAGTCAAAGCATATCATTGTTTCTGAGTTCTTTGGTCTTCTTGAAGTTATTGGTTAATTCAAATATAGAATTAACATTGCCATACTAGCTTGCATATTTATAATACTGCTGCAATTCCACCTACTTTAAATTTCACTATTAAATATTTAAATATTTAATCCAGAGGGTATGAATCTGATAGAAAGGAAATCAATGGCACACTACTATAGCTCCTCAGGAATAAAAGTGAGCAACAAAATTGTTCACAGAAGCCCTAACGTGATATTATTATTAGCTTTAAAGAGTTAAATCTAGTCCAAAGATAAATTTTAGGAAATCAGGTCATTTATCTCATCAAAAGATATGTGAATCTAGCCAATTATGGTTCATTCAGCAAACCATAATTAAAGAAGCTATGGCTAAATGCAACATATGAACCAGATCGTACACATAAACATATATAGGTCTCTTATGTGCTAAATGATTACTTCATCTTTTATTCCAACCAGAGCCAAAATTTCAGCATCTAATTCATTCCCACGTGATATATGAATATGTATGAAGTTGATGATTAAAGTTGATCTCTTAATGTATATTTTACATCATTCACTATGTTGCCATGCTTTACAAGAAACTTCTCCACCTTTGCCTGAAGCTGAAATTCAGGGTTTACTGCATTACAGTATAATTTTGTTTATTGAGAACATATTTGACTAACTAGCATTGATCTCACTCCCAAGTATGGATACATTTTCAGCCTGGAAGATATTTGTTTCATTTTAGTTTTGTATAAAGATTAACTACATGTGACAGTGTCAAATCTAATTATGTGTGAGAACAGAATATATTGGATGGGAGAGGTTTGTATTTGCTCTCATCCATTTTATTATTTTTTGGAATTTTCTCTTTCCACATCTCTGCAGCAGCTCCTTCAACTAAGTGCTTCTTGGGTGAAAGTACTGGGGATGCTTGTTACTTCTTCAGTCAGGTATTTTAGTGATCTACATCTTCTAGCAGTATCCTATGTAGGTATTGTTGTTTTTCCTTCTGTTCAGTCGGGTCTGATTCTCAGAGATTGTCTTGGAAAGTCTTTGTCAATTTCTTGATAAGGTTTTTTAGAATTTTTTGCCATTGCCCCTTTTTTAGACTAAGAGAAAATAGAGTGAAGTTGGCCCAGCATCACACATCTGGCTTTATGCCTAAGGCAGGACTAGAACTCACGGTCTTCCAGTTTCTGGTCTGTTGGCTTAACCATTGCATGAAACTGGCTGTCAGTGTACAGTATATGTTACTGCATTATAATGTACAAGCATATACTATCTCTAGGCTTCAAATATGGTAACAAATAGAGATTATTGTATTACCTTGTTGCCATTTAATAGTTGTTCAGATTTTGGTAAATTGGGAGTAGTAAGTATATAACTTATGCATCATTACATTTCTCTTTTATCTAAATAATTGGCCATTGTCACAATTTAGATTGTTCATGATGGGTCATTGTGAACAACTTTGCTTTCATGTAAAGAAAAAAAACAGTCTGCTTTCATGGTGTCTAATTTGAGACTGAACCAGTTTTCGTATTCAGTTATTTAATGAAAGATGAGGGAGAAAGATTTGTACTTGGTTTAATAACTCATGCTTTCAGCCTATTTTTCCTTTTAAATTTATAGAACTTAAAATTTGTGAAACTTCTGTGGTTAAACTGTTTGAAATATATTTTGGAACTAGTAATATGACAAGTTTAGGAAATCATAGTTCATATAATAATCCTTTAATAACCCAAAATATTAGAGTGATATATAGCTTCATTTCAGGGTTTTAATCTGAAGGCAATTACATATCAACTTCATAAATTAGATCACCAATTTAAATTAAATTATCAATGTGAATGCTCTTAATTTAATTGATTTGTAAAATCAAATCAATCTGACTCAAACTGACTCAAATTATCAAATTGTATGGAATTAAATTCAGTTTAAATTGAAATAAACTGCACATATCTGTTTAAATTACATTCCAGCTCACTTTAGTTCTTTGTGTAAATTGAAGTATATTTTGAAATCTGATTAAGGTCTTTACCTCTTAAAATAGAAAAACAGCTAATACCAGATCAATTTGAAAAACTTTGTATGTGCATACAGTATAATCTGGTTAAAATGAGATTGTCATTTGGTAAATAAACTGTAAAAGACTGAGTTAATACATTTCTATAATGTAGAGATCATGTTTTACCTCCTATACTTCTCAGTTAAGAAAAGGCAGCTATATCCAAAACAAACATTATTATGGTTGAATCCAGTTAAACCTATGCTGGTATCAGACACACAGTGAAATATTTATTTCTGAATAAATATTTAGGATCTATAATCAAAATAGAAGTAGAAATAGCTACCATTCGTTTCTGACAATATTTTCTGTTCAGTTCCTTGCAGTCCATCTTGCAATGTAAAGTCCTTTGGACTTTTTCCACTCATATTCTAACACACTAGAACGAGAATATTGCTATTCTTTTAATTTACATATACAGCGATCAATTTTAGAATCCCATGCTATGTTTTAGATAGGACAATTTTGAAACATGCTGGTTTTATGTAATGTAAATTACATAAATACATACATATTTACAGATACGTATATAAATCTGATCTAATTAAATCATTAGAAAAATTGAACTCATAAGAAATCTTAGCACACTTACATTGGGGTGGGGGGAATATAATCTGGATCCTTCCTGGAATTCAAGCACTTCACTCTTTCTTAATTATAATGCTTCAGCCAGCTCTATCTGTTTTCATATAGTGCTCTGAATCACATGCATTTACCCTTCATTTAAATGACCCACCTTCAATTAAGCATAACCTGTTGAGCAAAGATGCTGACTCCACCCCAGGTGTAGAGTCATTCAGTTAAAACACTCAATAACTGCTAAATAAAAATAAAAGTGAGAAATATCATTCATATATTGGAGTTACAGAAAATGAGCCAGGATGTTTGGTTATTTTCCTATATTTTCCTAAGAAATACCACTGAAACCTATGAGCTTTATGGTGAATTTCTTTTAACTACACTGAGATGGTCAAAAGAAGACTCTTCTATGGCCATAAACACTATATATCTAAGAACTGTGAGCTGTTTCATGAGAAAAGAAGCTTTATTTTACACAAGCTATCATATATCTTGTTCATTCTACCACAGACAAAACTGAAAGACCAACTAAAATTTACTTCTCATGCTGCTGCATTCAGAGAATTTACACCTATGTCTTCTGAATTGCTAGTTTGGTACTCATGAGATAAATTCATGCAGATCCAGTAGGCATAATGCTTGAACAACAAGTACAAAAAGAGAAAGAGTTTCAAGAAATCAATCTAACCAAGTCATGTTTTAGCTGTAGGCATTTGTAATGAATAAATAATAATTTAAAATCTACTTGGATGACTAGGTCATGCATGGATTTGTTTTTCTTTTCATGAATTTAGCAATTCCTTAAAAAATGATTATCTTTTGTTTTGCTTGCTTTTGTTAAACCTTATTTTTTCTGCTGGAAATGATTTCCTGGTGAGTCACAATGGAAAGATGAAATATAAAAGCCAGAAACTCACTGAAATGTGCTGATGCAAAAAGCATGGCACCTGCTTTACTTGGTGACTTAATAGTTATTAATAACATTGAACATCAGCACAAATGAATAAATGGATTCTGGACAAATCTTGCTTGTAGAAACAGCCAGAGCTTTGCAGACTGGGAGGGGAACCCACATGTCATGGGTATGCATTTATAATCCCTCGGATTACAGACCCAAAAGTAAATTGCCTATTGACTGGATTTTGGCAGTGTAATTTTTCAGAAGAAATGAAAAAAATATGATAGGAAGAGGAAGAAGAGGTTAAAATACTTCCATTCTTATCTTAAAAAATATTACCAAATCCCTCTGCTGTCTATTCAAAAGAAAGAGGCGATCCAGTGAAACCACCTTCTCTTAGCAATCAAAAGATTTAGCTGCCACTCCCCCATGTTTTACACAAATAAATTACTATGATTCTTCAGTGACATATTTTCTACCTCATTGAAAACCAAAATGTGTATGGTATGTTTATACTTAATTTAACAATGAGCCTACTATGATTTGAAATGTATATTTAGCATTAAATATAAATATAAACAAAATGAATTGCAGTTTAAAATATACATAGCTGTAATGCTATGTAGAATATAGCACTATGCAGATTTTGGTACAATATGGTTCAGATTTGGGTACAATATGGTTTTCTTCAATTTTGCAAAGTATGGTTCAGATGATTTGGTTCTCATATGTTAATGAGGGCAGGTTTCCAAATGGCTGGTAGGCGGGAGGTTTCATCTCGTTTATTCATGATGTGTGGGCGTTTTTCTATCTCTATGGCTTCTCTGATTATTTTGTTGTTGAAGTGTTCGGTTTTGGTCATAGTTCTGGCATTTTTAAAGTCAATCTCATGTCCTGTGGCTTTGAGGTGTTGGACCAGGGAAGAGGTCAGTTCTCCTTTTTTGATTGAGTTCTTGTGTTCTTCAATGCGTGCACTTATTCTTTTGTTAGTTTGTCCGGTGTATGTGGTGGGACAGGTGGTGCAAGGGATTTTGTATACTCGTTGGTTTTCTAACTCAATTTTGTCTTTAGGGTTTCTTAGGATGGTGGATATTTTTCTGTTTGTGCAGAATGCTGTTTTAATGTTGTGTTTTTGGAGGATCTTGCTGATTTTGTCTGCAGTGCCTTTTATATATGGGAGGAGGGCTTTGCCGTTCTCTTGTTCTCTGTTTTGGATTTTGGTTGGGGTTTCTTTTTGGATTAGGTGGGTAATCTTCTTTTTTGGAAATCCATTGGCTGTAAGTACATTAGTGAGAGTGTGTAGTTCGGTTTTTAAGTGTTGTTCATCGGCTAAGCATTTTGTTCTGGAGATGAGTGTCTTGGCTACGGAATTGATCTGTGCTGGGTGGTGGTGTGAGAGTGCATGTAGATAGCGGTTTGTATGTGTTTTCTTCTGGTAGATGGTGTGTCCTAGGGAGCCATTGGATTTTTTGTATGCTAAGACATCTAGGAAGGGAAGTTGATTGTTAGCTTCTGTTTCCATGGTGAATTGTATTTTGGGGTGTAGGCTGTTGAGGTGTGTGAGGAAATTGTTCAGTTTTTCTTTCCCATGTGGTCAGATTATGAAGGTGTTATCTGTGTATCTGAGCCAGAGTTTGGGTTTGTGATCATATTTTTCTAGAGCTTGTGTTTCAAAGTGTTCCATGTAGAGGTTTGCGATGACAGGTGAGAGGGGTGATCCCATGGGTGCTCCTTCTATTTGTTTGTATTTTTGTCCATTGTAGGTGAACTATGTATTGGATAGGCAGTGTTTGGTCAGACCTAGGATGTGCTTGGGGGGGTTGTATTTGTTTTGGATGGCTGTCAAGGCTTCTTTTATAGGCACTTGGGTGAAGAGGGATATGACATCGAAGCTCACTAGTAGGTCACTGGGTTGTAAGTTTTGTTTCTTTATGATCTCGATGAACTGGAATGAGTTTCTTACGTATGAGTTGATGGATTCTGCATAGGGCTGTAGTTGTTTGGTGAGAAACCCCCACCCAATCAAGTCACACCCCCACTAGCAGTTAAAAGGAAGAAGCAGCTGCAAGCTCATATTACTCTGAGAAGCACAAAACCGAAGACACAAGCCTGAAGATGATAAATGAGACTTCATCGAAACGTTGCCTAGATACTTTCAATTTTACACGGGAGAAAACCCAAATAACCAAAGATCCACATACAAATACCCACGAAAACCTCAGAAAACAAATATCTATATGTATGGAATATTTTATATGGAATCAATGGACATTGCTTGAAACAACAATTTTTTAAAGCATGTCCATTTAAGTTTGAGAAATAAATTGCTTTTTCCTCCTCCAAATGAGAATGCAGAGAAATATTCAAAGGTAGTCTACATTTTACTTCCCTGGAACATATGTACATTTTTTTCATTGTATATTTATCTTTCCAGCAGTCTACAACTTCCCTGACTTCCCAGATGTCAATTATTATATGTTCAGAGAAAAGTCATGACAGAATGCTTTCCATTGAGAGGGCTATTTTACCCAGGCAGAAAGAACAGCCAGAAAGGCTAGAGATCAGTGGTGTCCAACTTTGACAACTTTAAGACTTATAGATTTCAACTCCCCAAATTCCTGGCTGGGGAATTTTGGAAATCAAATCCCAAAGTCTTAAAGTTACCAAAAGAAAGTTGAAAACATCATAAGAATGAGAAATAAAAACTGAAGCTTTTTTTCAGAGACAAAATCAGAAGGAATTTAGTTACATCCTTTCCAACTAACCAATTATATGAAAATTCATAAGCTTTTGTGAGCTTTTGTGCCTGTTCATCAAATTGGACACTTGGAAAAGATGCTATACAACTCCTGATTTTTATCACCATAGTCTGACACAACTGTCCTACAGATTCCTGGGAAAGATATGCTCAGGAAATGAGATGACATACTTTGGCACAGTATTGACCGACGGCCAAATCACATTAGGGCTGTTTTACTATAAGCCACTTTCTGACAAGTATGCAGATGATAATTCCATCCTCCACAGCTGATTCATTCAAATGATTTTCTGACTACATGAACCTGTTCCTGGACAGCTTAATCAGAGGTAATTATGATTGCTGGTGGATGGAGCTTTATAATTTACAGACAGGTGCCAAATCATTTTGGTTTCCCACAAAGGTTAGTTCTCCAAGATGCAGTTACCTTGGGAGTGTTGGTAAAGAATCAGAAATCTTTTCAGAAGGAAGAGAAGAAAACAGTAGGCATTTAGTCCTTAAGAGTTTAGCGAGGTTATTGTGGTGTGCCTCATATAAATAATCCTGTGTATATCATTTAGAAAGAACAAAAAATCATTTAATAAAGCAAGATGCCTTGTGGTCTATGATTTGTTGCTTTAACATCATTTGCTAAACAACATTATCACACTTTTTAATTGGATCATGAGGGTGATTTAAAAGAAGAAAAAAAGCGGGGGGGGGGGGGCTTGTGGAATGGAAATGGACAAAGCAAGCTTTTATTGTCCCAGATGGCACAAGCCTTCAGTGCTTCAAGCACAAAATCTAATCTGCTACTCTAATGACCAAACCAATCTGGATCGCATTTCCTATACCAGACTGACTAATAATAGCTGATGTTACTATCTTTCAAGTTACTGAAAGGTCAGGCCATATCTGTTTTCAAAAGCTAAACACATTTAAGGTTGATACTTACTGACTTCCACATATGTGATTTTGAATTTCCCACATTTTAGAGGATGTAGGAAATGTAGAAAGGAACCATACAAATTACAGTACTTGAGAGACATTTATTGTAAATCAGGGGTGTCCAACCTTGGCAACTTTAAGATTTGTGGATTCAACTCCCAGAATTCCCTGGACTGGCTGGAGTTGTCTTAAAGTTGCCAAGGTTGGATGTTATGTTATAAATCTTACTAGTAAAAGGTCTTTTAGTTATTTGTGGACTTGAAGCAAGATTGAGCAGGCTTCAGGTTTATGGGATCTATTATGATTTGTATAGCATCCTGGGATCCACAAAATGGACTTAGGTCCTGAGTAGCAGCTGTGAGGAAGAAATTTAGTTTTAGATTTAAGGACCAGGCTGCCCCTGAATTCAAGTTTAATTTAAGAATGTATTGCCAGTATTGAATTGAATTCAGCCTGGTCACATAAAAAGATTATCTTTTTAGATCAGAAATATACATATAGAAATATTCTCTATATTCATCACCTGCACTGGAAAATCTGTATGGAAGAATTTGCTGTATCATGGATACATCATCATATAGAGAAAAAAATTGTATTCAGCAATGTCTGCTCAAAACTGTTTCACATACTGTTGCACTAAGTTTATCTTGGGTGCTGTGCTCTGATTTACACTCATTGTGTGATCCTAGAAAATGTGTTTATTAACCGTCCTTTATGCTTAGACTAATGAGTAAAAACAACCAACAGTGACTTGTTCAAAGAGTATGGTTAACATAAACTATGGCTAAACATAAACTATGGCTAAACATCACATACAGTGTGATCTCAGCCACTGTAATCTGAAAGTCTTGAGCTAAAAGAGCTGATTTTAGTTCAGAATGATACTAAAGAAGAGATTTTTGTTGTTATTATTCCTGTCCTCTTTTGCTGAACTTGCCCCAATCTGTTTACTACAGTGGCGTCACATGCTCGTCTCTGAACTAAAGTGGCTGGTTTTATTAAAATTATTCTAATGAAAAACCAGAGTAACAATAATATAAACTTTTTGCAAAAAAAATGTTCTTCCAACTTTCTGAAATATTGACAATAATTGTGGCATTTCCTACTTGTGTATAGTACCCGGATTGTCCAGAAAAGCATCTCTTTAGCAATGCCCTTCTCTTCTGCAGAAGAATTGTTCTTAAAAATAGAGAAACGCTACCCTCAGACTTTAATAATTAAATCTGAAAAGGAGCCAAAAATAGGCCAGACTTATTGGCACCACTTCTAAAATTATCTATGCTGATGATATCCCTATTTTAAAGTAAAATTCTATGTCTCCAATTTTGCAGAAATGAATGTGATCTATATACAAGATTAGAACAATGCTTAGGTCTTCGGTGTTAACCTGTTATTAATAAGAATTATTTGGAATAATTTTTGTGTCTAACTTTTTTGAGGAACATTCATACAACATACACACACAAAAATTTCATTTATATCTATACTGCTTCCCTTTTTTTCCTGGCAGAAGCAAGCTGTAAGTCAGAATACTGTACATTGTATACAGCAGCTAAAATTGGCAGTTACATGCAAGTTTGAGAGGATCAAATGCATACATCAAATTTACATTTCAATCCACTCATGGTTGCTGACATTAAACTTTCTCTACCACCCACCAAAACTTCAGTCATTACATCTATTATGACATAAGTGGTTTTGTGTCAGCCTTCAAGATCTTCTACTATCGCTTTGCATCTTTCAGCTGTCATAAGAAACGGGGGGGGGGGGGGGGAGGGAGGGACAAGTCTGGGAAGTGAGCTGGAGGTGTTACATTCTTCTGTTGTGTAAAAGTGGGGGGGAAGCATACAATAGAGTTAGGTTTCTATTTCTCGCTTAGCTTTCTTTTCTCTGCGCAACTGCAACCCGTTATCATAGCATGCCAAGGTCAACGGACAGAGGCCTCATCATCACCTGAAGATGCCCACATGATCATACTCACAACTTCTAATTGGAAGTTTCATCTGAACTATTGGGGGTGGGAACACTTCCATCACTTTGTATATGTGAATTGCGCGCCTAATTTCTCAGATTCAGAATTCTTTGGTTGCTACCACTTCACTTTCAGCAAAAGATGTCTTTTCTCTAAACTAAAGAGTCTAAGTATTTCTTTCCTGGATTTTGAATGGAGCTCCGCCTGACATTTTGTGCCATCACAATCTGTATCTCATTCTAAAACATGGGTTGGCAACCTGTGGGTCTCACTGTTCACCTACACTATGAATGCTGCCCTCACACCAGTGATTTCAAGTTGAGAAATTATCTCAGCAGTGCAGAGGCGTTATTTAGCAGGTTCTGACCACTTCTAGAGAATCGGTAGTGGAAATTTTGAGTATTTTGGAGAACCGGCAAATACCACCTCAGACTGGAAATTTTACAGTATCCTTCCCCTCCCATGCCCACCAAGCCAAACCCACAGAGCTGTTAGTAAAAAAATTTGAATCCCACAGTTGCAGCGGTGGTACATTCTTCCAGGCAGTTTTTCTACCAGTAACTTGGTAATTGTAAAATATCTGAGAATTGTTGCAGTCGAGAATCCAGCAGGAATAATAGCAGAAAGGGAAACGCCATTTGCATTTCTTGTTAAACATAGTAATATTTCAGCTGTTTCTCAGCAGAAGCAAACAACTGATACAATCAGTTTGTGATGCCTGGAATCTCCAGTTGGGTCATTGAAAGGGATGAAGAAATAACAAGGCTTCTGACATTTTTTTTGCTGAGATGATGACTTACTGCTAGAAAGGGGAAAGCATTTTGGAGAACCAGACTCGTGTGTAGAGCATGATTGTCAAACTAGTGGTGTTACATTGCCATCACATTACGTATTGGGATATTTTTTTCATCACGGAGCTGGGGTGGGCATGACCTTTGCATGACATATCTGGGTAGCCAGTTTGACACCCCTGGTGTAGAGGCATTAATGGGTACATAAATAGAGGCAACAATGGATAAACAAATTCATGTAGGCTGGTTTCTAAATAACTCCATACTTGACAATAAATTTGGCCCTGGGACCAGTATTTGGCAATTCCTGTTCTGGAGACTTCTAATAGGCATGACATGCCTAGAACTTGATATATTATGTCAGGTTCTATATATATAGTTCTGAAAAGCCTAAAGTAACTTTGGGAAGTTGTGGGATTTTGTTTACATTCCCAGAAATGTTACACATTGTTGTGGTCAAAATACTAGCTGTGAGCTGCCGCAACTATTTCTTGAATAAGAACTCTGGAAAGCACTTTGAAAAAGTGTTAAAGTTGGCCAGTGTTGAAAATAAAACATTCCATAGTCTTTCTCTTAACAAATAAAATTATTTTTTTTCTTATGTCTGTTTTAGAAAAGTTAGGCAATTGTTGAAGATAGATTCTATAAACTTTCTGTTCAATGGTTAGTTCTGGCTCATCTGGGAGAAACTCACCCTGCACATATCGTATTCCAGGTTTATGAGTAACTGTAATATTCTCACATAGAAAGTAGTTCCATATAGTTATCAGTTTATAATTTGGATATTTAACAGGCAGTTTTCCCAAAAATACATTTTCCCTTAAATAGTTACTTTGCCCAAGGCATAACTCAAACCATCTGCACTAACTATTTCAGTTCCATTGATATATATCCAGCTTCAAATTTTCACCAATAAGCACTTCAAGCTACAAAAATGATGACATAAGTGGTGATTGTAGTTCACACATGAAACAGTTATCATACAGCAAGTAAGTTTGCCATTCACCTCAAAGCACATATTTTCACAGAAGCTGGTCCTATAATTAGCTGCTTTATTCAGTAACACACACACACACAAAAACAAATTGCAAGATACGAACTTCTCAGCATGCAACAACTAGTTAAGAGAGAATATGTTTTCAATCAGAAGGGTACATGCTTTCTGGGTTAAAGACCACACATGGCTCTTGAGTGGCAAGCCCACACCCCAAAAAAACAAGAGTGTGGGCAAGACAGAACTAATTTCATTTAGTTGACATTTATATTTAAGTAAAATTACAAGGGGGTATACTTTTGAATCATGAAATTTAAATATATTGTCTTTTTTCCTGCTAGATTAAAAAATATAACTTTTTTGAGTTTTCTGAGTTTGCCCTAATTTAAGGGAGACAAATGAATAAATACTTTATTACACGTTACCTGCTCTAACATATGCCAGTGAAATATGGACTGTGAAATATTGACCTCACAGTCAATACAAAAGCTACGAGTGGCGCAAAGAACTGTGGAAAGATACATGCTCAGCATTATAAGACAAGATAAAAAGACCTGCACATGGGAGAAACTAAAGTGTACAATATCATCAAGAGAGTAAAAGAAGTGAAATAGAAATGGGCTGGTCACATAACAAGAAGAACTGCTGAGAGATAGACCAAGGCCGTCATAGAATGGATCCCACTTGATAAAAAGCATCCATAAAAGAGACCTAAAACAAAATGCATCCATAACATCAGCAAGTATTGTCGGCTCAATTGGCAAAAGACAGCTCAGGAACGTATTGCTTGGAAATATGCGGAAGAGCCTTTCATCCTTCAGTGGATAAACAAAGGCTAAAATGATGATGGTGACTTTATCACAGCCCAGCTCTTAAACCAGCCAACAAGTGCTAAAGGATTGGGCATTATGTCCATTCTATTGTGGTTTAGAAAAGTTGTGAAGACCAGGCTCTTCATCCAGGTTTTTGGCAAGGAAGAAGGAGACCAAAGTTTTCTCCATTGCATACCATCCAATAATAAAAATTTTAAAAAGCCTTTCCTACCTACTGCATCCATACCTAATTTTACACACCTAGTCAAAATCTGGCTCATGTATCCTTTGCATCCAATGCCCGCACAAGTCTGTTCTGTTGTTGAAAGATGAATTTATTCACTAGTGGCAATAATATGTGAAAATATGTAGGGTTCCCCATGGTTTTTATGCAGCAACTTGTTCCAAATAATCATAGCAATAACTGAACATATGCAGTTTTCAGCTAGGTTTCCCAATGCCTGAAGAGGGAGGTTAAATCTTGCTGAAAACACAGGATTAATATCTTACCTTCCATTTCATTTGCCCTTGATCAAAACTCAGAATTAGGAAAACACTGATCAAGTCCCAACTTGTCCATCCCGAGAAATTTAATTCGTCAAAGAATGTGTTTACTTTAGAACTACTAAGCAGTGTTCCTGATGCCTAAGATATTTCTTGCAAAGCTATATAACTCAAGTGTGCAGATTCCGAAATGAAATAAATAGTTTTTCTATAGATTTCATTACTTCATTCTATAATCAGTTGGCATATTTATATTGCTTTACAACAAAACTGTAAGAAGAGAAAGGGGAAAAATATACAAACATGAATAGGGAAATGCAAAGAAAAGAAGAAAAAAAGGACATGAATGGATTTTTTTGTATGACAACATGTGGAAAGAAACTCAATGGCAAACCTATGGTACTTGCCAAGACTATGCAGTCACCAGCAACATATTAAATAGTACCTTTGTTTGCAGATGTCACTTATCTGGATTATGCAGTAGCGTAACTTTAAGCGCCTTATTAATTTGCACATTCAGAATGGTCTCAAACAATATTAATGCTATTCAAAAATGTGTTCATATTAGCAACATTCTCCTGCATTTTTCACCCTATTCTCCTGCATTTTTCACCCTATCAGTTCTTGTTTTGTTAATTGTTTGTGAAAACAACCAGGGATGGGAAGAAAGAGAGAGGATGCCTAGAGAATTATGGGATAAGAAAGGGCATAGCCTACAGCTGCATAATGGGGCAGAGAAAGAGACTCATAAAGGAACCTCCTTAACTTCTCAGGCTGTTGTGGAAGATTTGTACTATCAGATTTGGTGGGAGACTTGCAAGGTTCTTTTAATATAGCCTTATAATAAAGTATAATTAGCATATCTGATTATCTTTCCTGTCTGATCTGCCTAGGAAGACTGACATGTTCAGTATGATCTAGATCAGGGGTGTCAAACTCAAGGCTCAGAGGCCAGATCCGGCCTGCGAGGTGCTTTGATTTCGCCCACGGGGCTACCTTGTAAACAGTGAAGGACTGGCCCACAGTTCTTCTGCCAGTGAAAACGGAACTGGGGTGGTTGCAACAACCTGCTGAAACCCTCTGCCAGGGAAAACGGAGCTCGGGAGCCCTCCCGCAGTCCATTTTTGCTGGTGAGGGTTGCAGGAAGCCGTCGCAGCCACCCAAGTTTCGTTTTTGCTGGCAGTGCCTTTGAGCCATCACAGAGGCCCCAGACATGAGTGAAGTCGACCTGGCCATGGCCACCCTGGCCACACCCACTTGGCACCAAGGTTAAACACAACTGATGCAGCCCTCAGTGAAATTGAGTTTCACACTTCTGATCTAGGTAATATATTTTCAAAATTGTTTTAAAAAGGGAAATGATTTTACAATAAATTATCTCCTCTAAAATAATATCTGGGAGGGTTTTTTTGTTTGTTTCAGGAGTTTTACAAGTTTCACTCCTTTTCTAGGAATAAGGAAGTCTTGATAAATTTAAATTTGGCACATTGATTTAATGTGCCAACAAAATGGCCATTCCCCACCATCCAGTCTGAACTCAAGAAGCCTCTTGGATGAGAAGGAAAACATCTTCAAACAAAAACCAACAACAAGAAAATCCAGTTCAAAAATCACCTTTGGGACCACTATGACCTGGATGACTGAGCATCTACATCGCCATTACACTACATGCTTGCCAAGGACATTTTGAAAAAATGTCTGTAACTGAATCAGTCTGTTTTATTCCAAAACCTTGAAGACAATTCTGGCATATAAGAACTGAAATATATGGCAGGACTGTTTTTTTTTTAAAGAATCTAATTAATTCAGTGCATCTTCTATTGATGTCCTGGAATACTTCAGGGATATTCACAATAGAGATTATTTTTAGTTCTTTGTCTTCCTATCTTCCTAATGTGTGTTCTTTTTTGTAAAAGCAGTAATTAAATATGAACTGTAACCCACTTGTAACTTTTCATGCAACTTAAGAAAGAGTTAAAATTTCAGATGCTATTTTAAGTGTTAGTCTACTGAATTCCTGCTCCTAATGTGTAGTGATATAAACAAACATAGAAAATATTCTGCAAAGCATTTTTAGAAAACAACAACAAATGAGGTCAATGTTGATTTCCCCTCCTTTTACATAACTTCATGTGAATTGTAGGATTCCTCCTGTTATTTCTCCTATTTACCTTTGGAGTTTCAGAAAAAAAAAATTAAATTCAATTTCCATGTCTGACATGTTTTGATGATAATGCAGCCATCCAAATGGAAGTACAATATAAAATGCTAAAAAAAAACCGACGATCCAATGATATTACCAAGTTCACTGTATAACTCAGCAATATGTATCATAGTTAGGATGGGGTGGAACTGGAAGAGTCAGCCTGACCTATTTCGTAGGATGAAATGGAGGAAAAAGAACCATCAGATGTTATCAGGTATGATGAATGTATGTCATGTTAAGCTAAGATTGTCATATGTTCAATTTTTTGCAGATATGTCACCCTTTTTAATTCTTATGTTTTTGTTCATTTTTTATTTTTTTAGATTTTGCTTTTTTTAGATTTTGCTTTTTTTTCCCTGCTCCCTAACAATAGTTGCACATTGTTGTCCAGTGACTTGGGGATAGTTGTCCAGTGACTTGGGGATTCATCTAGCTTCAAAACATAAAATTGTTTCAAAAATTATGAGAAAAGTCTAAGTACTTCAAGGGCTCATTTAATACCTGTCAGTTGAATAAACATGAGTTATGAATCTTGCACTTTACTCAAGACAAAAACTAATAATTATAGAAAGTATACCATAGCCATGAAAGTGTACACATACAGTAATTTCTTAATGGGTTTTTATTATTTCAAGTTTTCAGTTTGAAAGAATAGAGGTTGCTTCCAATTGAGTTTTTATTCTACACTCACCTTACCTCATTCATGATACGTTATAAGGGAGGCAGTTTGTGATTTAATAAGCTAACCACATCATTTTCTGTGTTTTTCAAATGTTTTCCTATCTTTTTTTCTGACTAGAAACATCCATGAAAAGAAAAGAATGGTAGAGAACAGGGTTTCTCAACCTTGGGAACTTTGAGGTCTATGCATTTCAACTCCCAGAATTTCCCAACCAGCATGGGTTCCCAAGGTTGGAAAACCCTGGTATAAAATAAGAACTTCTCCATGCAACATGATACTTGTGACTCATTCCTTGCACTCACACTGGATAAAGATACTTTGCTACCATATGACTTAGCAGAGGTTGACAGATTTGTCCACTGATGATAGTGTTGTCTTTTGCAAAGTTCACAAACTCAAAGTTAACCGCACAAACTTGATTGAAGGAAATACGACTTCAGCAACAGAGTGGTCAATGACTGGAATAGTCTACCTGACTCTGTGATTTCTTCCCCAAAAACTTTAACCTTAGACTGTCTACTATTGACCTCACCCCTTTCCTAAGAGGTCTGATGGGGGCGTGCATAAGTGCACCAATGTGCCTACCATCCCTGTCCTATTGTTTCTTTTCTTTTTTTATTTTTCTTATATGTATCCATGTATTCATAACTATGTTCTTACTTATACCTATTATATTGTAAGCAATTGACAAAAATAAGTAAATAAAATAAAAATAATTGAATAAAAAGTATAAAGATGCAGCCAAACCACCGTAGGAAAGAATTGTTGCCTTGCTGGAGACTACAGGTAGTCTTTGATTTATGACCACAATTTAGCCCAATTGCTAAGTGAGACATTTGTTAAAAAAATTTCCCCATTTTATGACCTTTCTTGTGATCGTTGTTAAGTGAATCAGTGCAGTTGTTAAGTTAGTAACAAAGTTGTTAAGTAAATCTGGCTTTCCCACTGATTTTTTTGGGGGGTCAGAAGGCCTCAAAAGGTGACCATATGACCACATGGACATGTGGATGACCACATGGACAGTAACCATCATAAATATGAATCAGTTGCCAAATGAATTTTGATCACATGACCAGGGGGATGCTGTTGTAGGTTGAAAACTATCTATACTATTAGCTAAGTCAGTGTTTTTCAATCTTATTAACTTTAAGATGTGTGGACTTCCCCAGACAGCCAATTGAAGTTGAGAAATACTGAATCTACATTACTATTTACTCTGAGAAACTGAAAGCTAAACTAAATAGGCCTTTGTCTAAATTAGGGCTGTCCTTCTTAGGTAACCATGCTGATTAATGCCTTGGACGAAATTTGTAACAGACACAAAATAATGATAATGTTGAGAAAGACACTTAAATATGGATCAATCATTTTCTTCCATGCATTGTACAAAAATTTAAAATATAGTTTGAATGTTCTGTATTGCATTGATTTAATTTTAATAAACTTCAGAGATTATTCCAGTTAATATAGAACACAACAAAATTAACAAGATAATGAAATTTAAGTATTGGCATAAAATACTTATGATACAGGGAGACCACAGGAATGTGTCAATATTTTTATTTTTAGAAGTGCTCAAGGTAAGAAAAAAGAACCAAATATTTCTAGCACATACTTTGATGGATGGAAGTCAAAAACACCAGGCATTGGGAATGGAAATGCTTTCCTATATTTTACTGTATTGTGTGACACTGAGAGCCAATAAATAAACTCCCGGAAGTTAATAAATAACATGTTTAAGTTTCTCGCAAGTTAACAAGAATCACCGGTATAATCCTACCCCCTTAAAACAGTTATATAAGCACAACTCATGTTACCATAGCATTCTTATTTGGTTTTATGACACATGAGAACATTACTTCATTTATATATGCTAAAAAAATAAAATGTACTTTCTGCTTTGATGATCATGTGGGCTAGCAAACAAATAGTCTGAGAGTGACGGTAAAATGAAAGTTTCAGTAAGAAATACAAAACATAAAACAAAGGCCCTTTTTTGGTAACACTTGAGTTGACAATATACATCAAGCTTTCTGCTGTCAAGAATTTATAAAAGTGTGCTTTAGGATGTACTTACCTAGTCTTCCTTCCTTAAACTAAACAGAAAGATGTCATTTTCCCAGGTTCTTGACTGCCTTTCACTCCTCTGTGATGGGATCCTTTTCCCCCTGGATCACATGAAAGAGTTCTATTAATGTGAATTGGCTTAGGTTTGAGAACACAGGACTGGATAACACTGAAGGGTGAGGAATCTGATCTGGGAGCTCTAAACTGTAATACGTCACTGCTCTCCAGGAGCCACATGAGCTGTCAGCTATTTGAATGGGAAAACATTAGGAAGAAAAGGCTTTACTATCTTTTTCAGGTTCTGCAGGCTAGCACCAATGTGGTCCAGAGATAGCCCAGGTGCTGGTGTGTCCTTTTCTTTCATATGATCTTAACCAATTTGTTTATTCTGTATATTTCTGCTTTCTCTGTTTCTCTCCCTCCCTCTCTTTTTTTCTCTCTCTTTCCTATACACACACACACACACACACACACACACACACTTTTATATGAATATAAATACCTATATACTGTATCTCTAAATATATAGAACAACATGGGGGGGGGAGGGAGAGGTATGGGATAAAGGTATTAATACTTCTATTCATATTTCTATGGAAACTAATCAAGGAGAGAATTAACCGAGAACTGAGACATTTCCTGACAGAACAATTAATCAGTGGAATGACTTGCAGAGGTTGTGGGTGCTCTGGAGGTTTTTAAGAAGAGATTGAACAACTATTTATCTGAAATGGTACAGGGTTTCAGACAAATGAGCTGTACTAGAAGACCCCGAGGGTTCCTTCCAACTCTGTTATTCTGTTGTTCTATCAATGTGTGTGTACATGTATATCTCATTTTGTCTGCTTAAAAACGCTGTCATTTCTTCATCAAAACTTAAAAGTTTACATTCATAATATAGGGTAAACACATGATGCAGCAAAGGTATCCTCACCAAAACTCTTTTCTGGAGAATCATTTATGTCAGTTGTGAGAACCTGAGTGTGGTGCGATGTTGTAGATGTTGTAACAGAATTTTGGAAACCCAGGTTCAATTCTGCCTTCAGCCACAGAAGTCCACCAGAAATCACCAGAAGTGATTTTGGGCCAGTTACTCTCTCTCAGCCTAAAAGTAGCATGGTAGCCTAGAGATACAGAATCTTGCTTCATACTCAGGAGTTGAGAGTTTTGGTCCTAGGCAGTGACAAATGTTTCTCTATTTGGGTGTAAAGAGAACATATTTGCTGTGAACTCTACATAGGTGTCAGGAAGGGCATCTAGCCAGTAAAACTCAGCTCTATTCAGTTGCTCTGACTCCATTCCAATACAAGGGATTACAGGGTTGTAAAAAGAAAAAGAAAAAACTCTCTTTTAGTCTTATGCTACCTACCTGAGAGGATTGCAGTATGGAGAAATGAAAAGAGATCCAACACAGTATTTATCCAATATATCCATGAGCTTACAGATAAAATGTACAGTATAAATCTAATAAATAACTATTCTTTAAAAAATGACAGTACCGTGATTGAAACATCCCATTATTTTCTACAGAAAAGTTATTCTTCAAATGCCATGATTTCATTTTTTTCTGTAAATTGGCTTGATATACAATCTGCATCAAAACTTGATCCAGGCTGAATGATGTCCAGCTTGTTGGACTTTCTCCCATTGATCCTTCTGACACTATCAGAAGGTTTGTTGGACCAGAATCAGATTGCATGCGAGGGTAACTGGATAGAGCTGGTCTGTTTTTCTGCAACCCAGGGGCACAGAAAAGCATGCACTGTTGTGAAAGGAACAAAAGGAAAGCAAAAAGAAATCCCTTCCTTCAGCAGGGCTTGTGCCAGAAGCAAGGACTTATTGTATTTTAAAAAATAACAAAAAGACAAGCTTTTGGTCCATCTGGACCAAAACAATTTCACAATGGAAAATTAGTGCTGTTTATTTTATTATTCATATCTGTGAAGAGTTGAGCTTTTTAAAATTAGAATATAATTGCTAAAAATACACATGACCTTTCAAGCACGCACTTCTCACAATATCATATTCTAGTATAAAACTCAATGCTTATAGTAGTTGTATTTTTTTAAAAGTCTAGCTTTTCAGGGGAAAAATGTAGTTGTGAAATCATTGTTGCCATAATATACATGGTTTAGTAGTGTAAGTGTAGCCCTCTATTGTCTGGTCAAACCAGTTTTTTTTTCCAAGTTATTGAAACACTCCTGGTCTGTAAACAGAGAGTATTTCTGGATAATGAGAGCAGCTTCTCTTTTGATACTTCAGTATTATTAGCTCCTCTCCAGGCCTGACAACTGAATAAACATAAGCGTGGAATGAGAAAGTGACTGTCTGCAGAGTTGAATTTAATGCAGGAAAAACATGATTGCAAAATATTCCTCCAGATACACTGCAATGTAAGGCATTTAATTGCAACCAAACATAATCCACCTGGAGACTCATTATGCACATTTGTAATGGAGTAGTTTGCTTCTCTAGATGGCAATGGAGATTCAGACTCAAGTAATTAAATCTGAAGGAACTACATAAAAGGATTTATAGGCTACACTCAATCCTAAATTTATCCACCACAGATTAACATCGCCTTTGTCGACACTGAGGAGCCCTTGAGGAGCCCGTGAAACAACTTTAAAGTCCCACTGAATACCTCTGTGTGTCTGTGTGTACGTATGTGTGTGTGTATACAGGAGAGAAAGAAATATATAAAAATCTAAAATAAATATGAAACTTCACAATACAATTCACTTCTAAACTATTTTGTCACATTGCCACAAAAGCAATGGGGAGGCTGACACCTAAGCCATAGCACATGAAAATGTCCATTACTGCAGGTATAGGCAATATAGGACATGGACAGTGTTGTTTTTTTTTAATTCAGTCACAATCTCACAAGTATTAAAATCCCTCCCCACCCCCACTCCTAGTAGATGCTCATAGCTTCTGAAAGCACATTAAATCACTTTCCAGTATGTGAATCATGGAATGGCAACTGGACAGCCCATTTCTGTTGATGACCTATGTTAAGTCTCAGGTTGTATAGCAGCTGCTTAGAACTGGAGGTGATTCTGAGTCTTACAGCGTACTCTTTGACAAGATTAATGAAATATACGAGACTTGGTTCCAAGAATACCAGGAACTGGATTATTTTTAATTTAGAACCAATCTATCCCTGTTATATTAAGACAGAGACTTTCCCAGACTATCCGAAATTTACTTGGAGCAAACTACAGTTGTGGTTAACTGTAGTAGTTCAGTGGTGGGCTTCAAAATTTTTATCGATGGGTTCTCTGCCCGGTTGCTGGGTGGGTGTGGGCATGGTGGGTATAGCCTATTCGGCCTCCTGCACTATGGTGGTGGTGGAGCGTTTTTGCCCTGGAGCTCTCTGGAAGCCAGAAACGGGTCTCTGGGAGGCCTGTTTTTCATCCTCCCTGAGCCTACACATGCATTTACCTGCATCCAAAATGGGCCACGTGGGGACTCCTGGGAGGGAAGGGCTGGGTGGGGCCGACCAGGAGTGAGATTTGGGGGCTCTCCAAACCGCACAGAATCTTAGCTAGGGGCTCTCCCGAACTCCTGCGAACCCCAAGCAGCCCACTCCTGCAGTAGTTGCCTATATGCTAATGGCTACCAGCAAGGTGGCAGCCCTTCAAGACAGCATTAAGAAACAGGACAAGCAGGGCTTCCACAAGTGCTCTTTATTGGTTCAGGGTAGAACAATAGAACCTACACAGCTTGTTGAGAGTTTATCTCTACCAAATAAAATGAAGGTTGGGTTATTTTAAGTTTCTTTCTCATGCTTCTCTCTTAGAATTGTGTAATTAAATTGCTTCCTTTCTTCTTCCCAAGTCCATCTCTTTTTTTAATATAGTGTTTTACAACCTTAACGTAACGTCAAGATATGTGGACTACTGAGAAATTTTGGAACAGGTCCACACATCTTGGACTTGCTAACTTTGAGAAACACCGCTTTACACATTATCATCATACTACTTAGAATTTCTTCTTTCTTTGAGGTATGGCAGAGAAGGTACTTAAAGGAAAATAAGTTTTGCCAAAGATCTTCTCTAATGGAATTGCTCCTCATAAATATACTAGAAAAATTATTACATTTTTGAATTAATATTTTAATTTAAAAAGCTTAAACCTTGTTTAAATTGAGATTGAGAGTTAATGGATTGTGTGTGATGGTGCTAGGTATTGTTATTTTAACTGTTAAATTTGTGAAATTGCATAAAATCACCTGTGATAAAAAATAGAAAAACAAACAAGCATAAATAGGAATAAATAGGAATAAAAACTTAGCCACTTATACTGCAGGTATACATACACAGTATTTTATGTAGCCTGGCTTGCTGGGCAAATGGTTAGATTATGGCTCTATGCATATCAAAGACAGAATAATCATAGCAATGGAAACAAAGCCTGTTGTTCACACAATACAGAGCAAAAAAAAAAATGCTGTGTATCTCTAAGTTATCTGTAGTTCGGTTGTTACTCCTTCTGAAAATAATATTTTGATAGTGACTTCTACATATTTACTGTACATATACAGTATAGTATCCAACAGTAGACCAGTACTTATTGAAGTTAAGAAAAATCTTATTACAAAAATATGTTACCAGTTTGAACTACAGTAGGTAGATGCAATTTAATACATTTTATAATAAGAAAATATATTTTATACGCTTTAAAATACAATTGACCATCGTGGAGCTTGAAGAAATATGACTTTAAAGTCTGTAAACCGTACCAAAAAAAGTGACTTCAAATAAACCTCAAGCAAACATAATCAGTCTTTTTGACTAATAATTTTTATGTAGTGGTATAGTTTTTTAGCTGCAGGTCACTTCATCAAATTAATAGAAGAGCCAGATTGATGAAGGATACAATCTGATTTTTTTTTGCCACCATAGACTAATATTGTTCTGCTTCCCAAAGCCCCCACAAATAAACATATTTCTAGGAGTAGAAATACTAAGCATGCAGTAATGGCTTGTTCCTTTTTTTTTGGTCAAACTCATGTGTGGGGTGAACATTCATCTCTTAGTCATATCTTAGGGTAGAAACAAAGCAAAATACAACACACTGTTATGTTGCCATTGGAGAAGATAACAAGTTTTTTTCACTGCCAAGGTTTAAGCAAGATATCAGTTCTCCTAAAAAAAAAAAAAAAAGAATAACAACAGAATTCAAGTATTGTGTATTTTTATTCAGCAGTGTTTCCTGAACCTTAGAATTAAATTAGGAAAACAAGTGCAAATTTCTTTTCTATATATATCCCTAATTTACACACACACATACAAAATATATATACATAAAATTATAAATGAAAAAAGATAAAAATATGTTTATTTACAATTGATGCTGTGAATCAGGAATCACCTGTAACTGATTTATAAGCAGTGAATATTTTAAAGTATATTTGTCTTTTCCATGTTGAACAGTTGAACCATGTTTGATTGTACTACAAGTCAGTTTCTTTGGTATAGAAGTCGACTGCCATATGGTGAAGAGATAAACTTAAAAAACGATCTGAAAATAGCAAATTGAGTTAATGCGTGTCAATGCTTTTTACCGAAATGGCAAATTCTATTTTAAAAAAGCATTAATTTCACTGCCTCGCCAATAACCTACATGCAACGAGATCATTCCGAAAATCGCATTTCTTGTTGAAAAAGGATGCTGCTTTAAAACCTGCCACCTTGTGGTGCTGTGGACCAATGTTCTTCATGAGGGGAAAAGTTTATATATCTGTTATCGTCCGCCAGTATTTATGGAGACAACAGCCCCAAACTCGCAGGTGCTGGTCCTGCCGAGCAAAGACGCACAACTCCTTCATTTACTTTTCCAGCTGAGCGGTTCTCCAACCTAGCTAAAAAACGTCTATAGACTTCAATTCCCAGAATTCCCCAGAAACCACGTTGAAATCCTTAAAACGGCTGAGTGATAGGACTGGAGAAAAGACTCACCACAATCAACCTTGGAAACCGCAACCTTCGCGTTCTGCCTTGAACCCTCTGGCTTGCCGTCAAGGTCAGAAAGCTTTCGGGGATGAGATCCGTGGTCTTAGATAGCTCGACTTCTCCGTCAGGGGTCCGTGCCAAACGTGGCAACTTGAGGATTTGTGGACTCTCAAGACTTCTCCAGCCAGCTTGAAGAGTTGAAGTCCACAAGTCTCCAAGGCGCCAAGTTTGGAAACGTCTGCCCGATAAGCTACAGAAGCCAGCCTTTTCGTTAATTTAAAAGCTCCCCTAAATTTTATGACGTATCGTGGCAAGAAATAATCCTGACAGCGAGATTTACAGCCAACATTTTCGAAGGCTGTTTGCCAGTTCGTTATCAAAGCATTGTTAGAGACCCCACGCCCCCACTTCACGGTCTGTTTCTGCTGCTCCCCTCTGGGAGGAGGTTTCTAGCAGGACTACCAGATTCTGCAACAGCTTTGTTCCCTACAACATCCGGTCTGGCAACCAGATTTATTTCTCTTGCCATGGACATTCGAACTGGACTGTGGTTTCTCTGTCATATATGTCGTTATATACATAATTTTGTATTTTGTTTGTCTTGTTTGTCTATTGGAATGTGTGACTCTGAGCAGTATAGGCAATGAAATTTAATTTTAATGTATGCCGATCAGTGTACATTCAAAGTGACAAATTATTCTGTTCCATTCCATTCCTGTCTGTTATAAACAGTGCATGTTTGTGTATTGTTGGAAGTTAAAACCCACCCGCTCCTAGAAAAATGAAATATCCTAGGAAATACTAAAAAGGCAGAATATTTCCCCTAAAATAAGAAGTAGAAACTCAGAAGCAGAAACTCATCCTCCCCACCTTTGTTAATGGGTGGGCCATTAAGGCCTGGGACAGAATATTCTACATAACAAAGATCTCCAGGTAGGAAATTGCCAAAAGCCCTTTTCATCATCATTCAGCAAGGCTCAACCAAGCCTAGGACTTAGGACTGCCTACAGAGTTGCCCCTGGGCATCTGACAACCAATCAGAATACAAGCTCAAATTCAAATCCCAACAGAGGATATAAAACCAAACACTTTCAGACCTCCTCTTTTTTCTTGATCTCTTCCTTCACCTTGAAGCATGTGATCATCCTTCCTTCTTTGGAACTCCAAGCCATGTGGTCTTGTCTACCATTAAACCATCTTTCCAAACAGTCTCCATGTTTCCAGTGTCTTTTTCCCCACTTGGAACCGAACCCAGAAGGATAATTCTTCCAACAGACGGAACTACCTGACACAACAACTTGAAAGCAGCAAAGAAGTTTTTGCAAACACGGGTGACAGAAAGTGGACAAAAGTGAACAAAGCATTTATCAGCTTTTATCCTCTTTCACAAGTTCATTTCCCCTTCTCCTTTTTGACACAGCATCCTACTCAATTCTCCTAAAAGTCCCTTCCACCTTTGTTCAAAGAATTTTAACAAGTTCACCATAACCTCAATAAAGCTAGCATAAGCTTTATTGTTATTTCTGTACTTTCCGCTGGCATTCATGCTTGCTAGGCTTTCACAGAGTTGATTCTTAGCAGTTAGCTGCTTCATGCAGGTAATTGAAACAACTTATAATTGTTCCATTTGACATATCAAGCATTTACCTTTTTAGAAACAATAGAACTCCATTTTCCTACATGATATTTTTTTCTTTTAAATGATCACTTTCCTTATATATAACAATTCTCTTTTTCTTCCTTTTTACTGATTTCTAAACTTCCTCTTTCTAATTCATTCAATAATCTCATAATTTTTCTCAAATTGTTGCAATAACTCTTGGTTTTTCTGTTCATTTTCCTCCACATCCTTTAGACACAACATATCTCCTCTTTGTATGGTGGAGGGCATTCGTTCGGTTATTGCAGTTTCTATTAACATTTGGGCTAGTCCTGTTACATATGGAATTATGCAACATCCCAATGCTACTAGTATTCCAAATACAGCCATAGAAGAAATTGCAAGAGATACTATCACATCCTTCCGTTGCAGCTAATTCTTCAGATAGGTAGTTAATCCCTTTAAGGCTGTGGTAATAGTTCTAACAGGAGTGGTATTATTAGTACTGTATCCTTTCTCCCCCAACATGACACATACCCTCCTTTTTCTACTAGCAACATTCAAGATTATTACTTGGAATCATATCTATCATCACATTAGATAAATCAACATTTTGTTCAAGTCCATAAGTACCATCACATGGCCCATGCAAACTTGCACAATCCCCATTAATAGCCCCACAATCTACGCAATGGAAAAAACAACTTTCACACTAACGTGTATAATCACAGAATTTACACATTTGAAATTCGTACTGGATTAGATTCTACTTTAGGGGTTCCACAGAAAAAATCCTTGTCAAAAACAAAGCCCAAAGCCCAAGAATACACAACACAGTCCACAAAATCCACTCCCACTGTTCCTTAAATATCAATCAGGCTTTTTCATACTTTTATTTAATCAGCTGAAGTCAGTCTGGGGTGAAGAAATGGGGTCTCTGTTAATTCTTCTGTCTTTCATCAGTATCACTCATACAGGATTTTGCAGGATCTGGCACTACTGTCCACTGGGAGTATGGTGCATTCACAGGGCCTTTTGACTCTGGTATAATGGATCCAGCCCTTTTCGACAGTCCTTACAACAGTCTCAGTTGTCAGAAATAGCTGGAATGGTCCTTCCCAAATCCACTGGAGCTTTTTAATTCCTCCAAGTCTTTATTAAGACCAAGTCTCCAATTTTATATTTGTTAACTGCAAACTCCAATGGTGGCATTTGTGCCAGCAATCCTTTTTTTTTCCTGAGGGTAGAAAGAACAGAAGACAGCTAGAGAATGTAGTTCTTTAAAAAACTGGAAGCTCCCTGTGGTTTTCCAGTGGTGGTAACCCAAATAGCATTTCATAAGGAGAAATTTCCAAGTCCTTTTTTGGTTGGGTCCTCATTCTTAGAAGAACCAAAGGCAAACACTTAATCCATGGCAGTTGTATTTCTAGCATCAATTTGGTTAAGGTTCCTTCCAAGGGTGTAGTATTCCTATTTTATTCCCACTCCCTCCATAACTCCCTTCAGGATTCTAGAAATAAAGTGGCTACCTTGATCACTATCTATTTTTTAACATCCCATATATAGGAATAATTTTCTCCAGTATTTTAGATACTGATGCAGTGGCTTTTGAAGTTAGAAATGCTTCCACCCACCCAGTTAAATGGTCTGAGTGAGGGGGCCCTTGGCACTTTTTCTTTTTGTCAGAGGTTTTGTTTTACAGATTAAATATCTTTCCAAATTTGCTGTGCCACTGTATAGATCCCGATACATCCATATTTTTGCAGAAAAGTATCACATAATGCTTGTGTCCCCAATGACTTCCTTGGTGTAAGAGGGCCAGTAATTCTTTAGTGATTTGTTTGTTGAATTACCTCTCCCTACATAAGTAGTTAATTTTGGTGCCCTTCTATATGGATCATGGCTATTGTTTCAGCTTATAACAAATTCCCAAGAGTTTCTACAATAAGTTCTGTTGGAAGAATTATCCTTCTGGGTTCAGTTGCAAGTGGGGAAGAAAGACACCGGAGAAACACGGTGACTGCTTGGAAAGATGGTTTAATAGTGGACAGGACCTCATGGCTTGAAACTCCAAAGTGAAAAGGACGATCACATGTTTCAAGATGAAGAAAAAGAAGGAAGGGCTGATATGTTGAGTGTGTTTGGGTTTTATACCCTCTGTTGAGATTTGAATTTGAGCTTGTATTCTGATTGGTTGTCAGACTCCCAGGGGCAACTGTATAGCTATCCTGAATCCCAGGCTTGGTTGAGCCTTGCTGGATGATGATGTAATGGAAGGGCTTTTGGCAATTCCTTCCTGGAGATCTTTGTTATGTAAAATAGGCTGGCCTAAACCAGAGTAATGGCCCATTGGCAAAGGTGGGGGGGGGCTGATTTTCTGCTTCTGAGGTGAGTTTCTGGGTTTCTACTCTTTTTAGGGGAAATATTCTGCCTTTTTAATATTTCCTAAGTTCCTCTTTTAATATTTCCTAAGATATTTCATTTTTCTAGGAGCAGGCCGGGTGATAACTTCTTGCATATTAAAAAAACGAACTAATCACTGTTAACAATTCCTAAAAGGGCAGCAACTTGGGCTGCTAAAAAAAAGAAAACTACCGTAAAATGAAGCACCTTGCCTCCTAAATACTCCATTTCCCTACAAATAATCATTATCCTTTTAAAATGTTCATTTTCCTTATGTATAATATATCCTACTCCAGTACCATTCCTTCCTTATCCCTATCCCAATTCCATTCCCATCCCATCCCTATTTCTGTTCTATTGCTGTTCCATTCCTATTGTAATTGAGGACTCTGCCTCGCTCTAAAATCGATTGTGACAACAGCCACTTCCCTCTTGACGTGGACGGTTGTTCTCGCTTCGTTATTCCTCTCTATCGCAGACTTCGTACCGCCTCATTTCCCGGCGTTCAATGGGAACAGCTGGTGAGGGAGAGGGAGAGGGAGAGAGAGAGAGAGAGAGGGGGGCGGAGTTTGAGGCCAGAGGCCCGGACGTAATCAGGACCGCTGCCTCATCTCGGGGCTCGCTGAGATTCTAATGCCCTGTCGGGTTGCTCCAGAAACCGGGGATTGGGTTCCCCGTCAGGTGCCATTCTGAAGAGGAAACTTCCGGGGAGGAATCTGACGAAATGACGACGCGCCGCATGATCCGCCAACAGTACCGAGAACTAATTTCTACCGTTCAGCGTAAGTTCCTCCCCCACCCAATTAGGAGAAAATGGCGCGAACTAATCCCGGTTGATCCAGGAAACCGGCTTGCTCGGCCTTGGATTGGTTGCTGACGTCCAACTCTGTCTGCATGGCGGGGCTGACGTGTGGGGATATAAAGAGGGAAACGAATGGCGGTCCAGGTCGTCGTTAAGACCGAGGGCTTCTTGGTGCTTGTCTGAGCTTCCTTGTTTTCTTGCAGAGGTTTCTTTACCCAAACTAGGTAACACCATCAATGTTAGACAAGGATGCAGTACGTAGATACCTGCTCTTCTCTTGTTTGGGGATTCTTTTTCCTGTCTTTGGGAGACAGGGATGGGGTGCATTGCGGTCTTCATCTTTTCCTCCCCCCTTTGCTGTGGTTTGGAGGTGGTGGAGCTTGAGCGCTCATGCCTTTCTGAGATTTCTTTCCCAAATCTTCATTCTTCATTAAATGAATGGTCTAAATGCCTCAATTTTTGGGTGTGTGTGTGTTGCAATCTTTATATATATATATACACATACACACACACACACACACACATATATATGTTTTCTTAGGCTTTCGCGGGTACTTACATGTGTGCTGTTTAGCTTCCTTCGGGTATTACCCCACGTCATTGTAGTTCTGTTAAAGTTGTAGCAACGTTTCAGCAGAATGAGGATGGCAGATGAGATTCTGCTGAAACGTTGCTCCAACTTTAACAGAACTACAATGACGTGGGATAATACCCGAAGGAAGCTAAACAGCACATATATATATATATATCAGAAAACATATATATATATGTATGTGTGTGTGTGTTAAATCTAAATCTAAATCTTAATTGGAATATTTGGGCTACTTCAAGAAGTGGAACTCTTACCTTGCAACTTGGTGCATATACTGGTTTTAAAGGGGTGGCCTTTTTGGTTTAGATATCTCAACAAATATGGGGTCCCTGCCCCCCTTTTTTCCCCCTAGAGAACCATGAGCTGATGCTGAGCACCAATAACGATAAACTGACAGAAGCTCTAGAAGATGCTGATAAACTGTTCTCTGGAGGTAAGATGAGAATTATCCCAAATACTTATCAGTTCTTCAGTGGTTGATTTCAGTGCTTAATTTCTTTCCAGAAAAAAAGAAATCTAGCTTCAAATAAAAAGGAAAGAATATGTGTCACATTGCCATTTTTATTTAATCCATTCAACTTATTCTAGTGAGGAAAATATAAATCATTTTGTTTACTAACAGTAGCTAATTGTATTCTTCAGAAAGCATGAAAAAGAGTAATTTTCTATAGGTCTGAAGGAACTAGAAAAGGCCAGCAGAGAGGAAAATTACTTTATTTCCCTAAAATTATTTCCCTGTAATTAAAAGCAATTAAAACAATCTCATCTGTTCTCTAGTGGTTTTTTTTTTTATAACAATATGCTACTTTCTTTTTGATTGAAAAAGGTGTCGGTGTCTTTTTTATTAATGCTTCATGTTTGGTGAGCATTACGTGATATAATATGAATATAAAATGATAAAGTATGAAACTCAGCAGGAAAAATAGTTCTTATTGTTTTAAGTATTAACAGAAACCCACAGCATGCTTTTTAAAAAACAATGTTATAATGAACATAGAATAAGCAAGCAATATGCTAAGTGATATAAATGAAAAAAATGTTACAAGGTAATTTCAACAAAGAAATAATCTTTGTTGCCTTTTCAGTTACAAATGGCTATCTAGTTCTGATTGTTAGTGGGCTTTGTTTAGCCCATTTTTTAATGATTTTGTACTGCACTTTGGAGACAACCCTTGATTGGTAAACCTCAAAGTTTAAGCTTCAAGGGAAAACTTTTATTACTTTCCAGAATAAGTGAGGGTAAAGGAATTTAATCTTATTTCCTGCTGAAATTCAGTACTGAGAAGCAGCCTGATTAGTGTTTGTAGATAAATTGTCAGAGATGCAAATCTGTAATTTTTCAGAGGCTGTTGAGGTTCTATGGTTCTATCTCTAACATTTATTTCATTTGGAGAAAAATGGCAGCATCTTCTAGTACACCTATATGTTGTTGTTTTTAGCCATTTAACAACTGTGTTGCTAATAAAATATAAACACAATTCTGAAATATAATTGTCATTCTTGACACTGTTCTTCATTGATTTACATTTTTATCTTGAAAGGTTTAAAAATTGAATTTCTGAAGTTTAGAAATTTTTTTTTAAATATAGAACTTGGTGTTTGTGAATCTGAGGTCTGATTCTAAACTTATCCAATATTTTTTTAAAAAAAAATCTTGTAGAGAGTCAATGCCCCATTGTCATTGCCACAGTGTTTAATGTTTTGATATTGTTAAGCTGTTAACATTGTAAAAATATGCAACTATTGCATATTTTCCATACTAAAACTACTTTTTTACAGAATACAATTTGTATGTCTGTATATACTCTTCAATTTACAACCATTCATTCACTGAATATTCTAAGGTAGAAAAATATGCCTATTTTTTACACTTATAACTGTTGTGGCACCTGATTTGGATGTTTGGCAACTGGCATGTATTTATGATAGTTGCAGTATCCTGGGATCATGTGATCATATTTTGTCATAATATGAGGAGCAAAGTCAATGGTTAATCTTGAAAAGCAAAGATTCACTTAATTGTGTTATTAGCAACTACAGTGATTCACTTAATAGCTCTGGCAAGAAAGGTCAAAATGGAGCAAAACTTAACTGTCTTGCTTAGCAACTGAAATTTTGAGTCCAATTGTGCTCCTATGTATATCCTATGCTTTTGGCAGATCATACAGCAAATAATTGAAATGCATATCTTGCTTAGAATTCTCTCACAAAAATGCATTTTCTCCTAGCCCATCACATTGAGTTGTTAACTTACTGTTATTTTCTTAACCTGCTATTCTTAGAAATAACAAGCACTCATCAGAAACTGAATATTAATGAAAATTATGATCTTGCCTTCAATTCCCTTTGAATCTAGCAAAATATTTTTCTTCTTTCAAAACAGTGTCCTGGGCAAGGGAGGCCGCTTTGGATGCCCAGTTCCTAGTTTTGGCATCAAATCTAGGAAAAGAAAAAGCAAGCCAGTTACATTCAGATATGACAGTATTTGATCCATCTGCATTTGCTGAAGATTTAGTAAGTTTACAACGATGAACTCGATAGTAATATAAGGCTTTTCTGTTTTATTAAATATTACTTGATCATTTATATAAAATGATCCCATCCACATTTTAATATAATAACTCATCATGTATTTGTTGTTTAAATAGGAAACAGTATTTTTTTTTAGCAAAGCTAATAGCATTATTTAAAAGTATATTTAAATCAGTCATATAAGCTGAAATATAAGTTTTAGAGTCTGAAAGCAAAAAGAAAATATGCGGTACATTTGAGGTCCTTCAGTTCATGGGAACCACACTGTTAGCTTGCTGTTGCATTAATCATATATTTTAATAGATGTTAGAACCCGATTGCTTATTTAAATGTAGGTTGTAACTTGTGGGGTAATCATACTTTATAACCTCTTCCCTGCTTTTCTCACACTACAAGAGTGAATTCTTGCATAAAAACATATGAAAATATTTTTATACAATATTTGAAAATGTTTCCGACAATATTTTTTTTAAATCCTGTAGAATTATTTTTCTATGCCGAATTGTAAGCCATGTGTCACAGTTCATTTTTGTTTCCATCACCAGTCATGAACCAAAGAAAATTAAAAATTATTGCTCAGGTTGTGTTAGGTTTTCATTTTTAAAATCTGGTATCACAGACCAGACTCGCTGGGAATCTGGGTTTGGAAAAAAACATATTTGTCTGCTTGTCTTGTCTGAAATCACATATTATAGTAACTAAGGCAATTCAAATATTGTTTGAATTCTGTTGAGTTCTTTGTACCACTTCAAAGAGAGAATTGGGTGCCTCCTCAATTTCAGTTATGTAAATAGTTCTGCATTTTTGGAGATGGTGTTGAGGGGAGAATGGTTTGTGTGAAGAGATAACAGACACTGCATATTTGAAACGGAACTTCCTGTTTAAAAAAACAAGATAAATTGATTAAGATATAATTTCAGATCAAAGTTGCAAGACACGGTATTTTGAATTATTTACAATGCATTTAATATATTCAGTATAGATTTAGACATAAATTTAACTCCATAAGCAAAATATTACTAATAACTTCAAAATGTTGTGCAGCTTAACATCATATTTCTTCTTGAATTAAATTCTAATATCATATTGTTGTGCATTTTGCATAAACATGCAAATTGATACCATGTTATATTTTTCCTACAGTTGTCACTTATGGGTCTAAATCGTTTGGAAATAGAAGAAAGTGATAGTGAAGAAGAACAGGTTGCAAGTGGATTCTTACCTAATAATGCTTGGCATAAGCTTGGTGAAGAAGCAAAAAAATACTTTAGGAGGGCACCAGTTTTTCATTTCATGTGAGTTTATTTTTGGTATACATCATTCAGTCTGGGATGATAACTTTCACAGGAATTATGCTTGTTGCTTGGAACTTGTTGATTGGAACTATTTCTTGTTGCTTGAAACTTGAATAGCACAATTAAAATTTTTCCACTGTTATCTTTGAGTTTTGTTCTCAGCACTTCTTGCACTTTGGAAAGCCTCACATATTTTCTGGAAGTTTTCTGGAATGTCTGAACAGGTTGAAGTGAACAAGATACCTAACTTTTATGTTTTTATCTGATTGGATTTTTATAAGATTTCACAGATAAAGAAACCAAAGACCTTTTATTATGTAGTTTCTATGTCAAATGAGTTTCTATATCAAATGGGTTTGAAGCAAGAGGTTTCTTGATATAAAATGCTGTTGACCCTAATTTATTCCATAGTTGAAACAAGATATTCTTTCCAACAGTGCTTTAAAGGTATTCTATAAATGTTTCCTTTTGTTGCTCTTATGTAATAACATTTTAAAATTTGAGATAAGAGCAAGAAATGAGTATAGTTGAGAGCAACCAGACTAGGATTTTGCATTCATATGCATTATTCTGACATGACTTTTAACATCAAAATTTTATTAGGTCTGAAGTCATGAAACTGAAATAAATTCTAATCTCTCAGCAGTTCAAACACCAGTTGTTGTTTTTGAAGCTTATGTTGCTACATCATTCTAGTTTGTTAGCCATATTTGCAAAATAGAATTACAGTGTTATGTCTTCAGATTATTTCGAATGCTACCTAAGGAATTCACAATGTTTTCATTGACTTAGGTTAGGCACTTTTACTCCTGATCCTCCTGCTGAAAGGCCACGAATTGAAAGGCAACGAAAGAAGGCAACTTCAGATGGAAACAGAGCAATGCCCGCACAAGTGAGTTACATGTGAGAAGTAAAGTCTAACATTACTTGGGAATGAAAAACTTCCAACTAAGATTCATAGCACAGTAACAGACGAGGACACATAGATTTTTTTGTCATAACAAAGCTTTATGAGGAGAAGGCGGAGCTTCGTCTCGGTGCTACAGCTGAGATCTCGGGGCTCTGAGATCTCAGCTGATATTTTCACCCCTGGTCGGTCCTAACGGACCTAAACCGTCCCGTAGAGACGGGGATTGTGAAGGGCACAGTCCCAGGATCCCAGAGATATCGCAAATCTCTGGTTTGATCCGGGAGAAGCCCTTTTGCTGGCGGTGGAAAGGCAGCCTCCAAAGCTGCTGAAGTCAGGACAGCTCCGAAAAGAAAGTGGCTGGAGCGAGGGTGTGTCGGCTGGGTGAGAAACTTCTTTTGTATTGCAAATTGACTGAGACCTGAAAGGATATCCTGAACAAAGAAGAAACCTGTGGCTTTATTTTTGTTTGACTGGAATCTGGTTGAGCGGCGTTTTTTTAAGTGATGTCAAATTGAGGCTTGGATTCTTTCCTTACTATTTTTTTTTCTCTTTTCTGAGGACTTTAATGTGACTTTGTAGGTAACCAGATTGAATTTTTTCTTATATATATTTTTATGCTTCTTTTGATTTTTTAATTTTCTTTAGGATAGAGGCCCCCTTTGTTTCTTCTGAGTTTTGTATACATTACTCTTTTTTCTGGCTGAGGGGGGAAAAAGTATTAAGAGACCTTGCAACACTGCCAACTAGAGGCTTGAAAGTATTTTATTTGAATTGGGGAGAAATGTATAAACACTCCTTCTCAAGGACATTTTAATGTGATAAGATGGAGGGAGAGCACAGAAAAATATTATTACAGGTGTTTTCCTGGACTCTTATCAATATCTCAACACTTGAGGCTTGGCTTTGAAGCTGCTGGAGAAGAGAGTCATAATAAGAGCCTTGGATAAATAAATAAAGTGCAGTATGCAGTCCATATATATGCCTGAAGATGGCAGATGAGATTCTGCTGAAACGTTGCTACAACTTTAACAGAACTACAATGACGTGGGATAATACCCGAAGGAAGCTGAACAGCACATATATATATATATATATTTATATTTATATTTATATTTATATTTATATTTGTGAAACCTCTACTTGCCAGCCTTTTTGTATATTTCAATTTTAGTAATATTTTTGTTTTTGCTTTTTATTTTATCCTTTTTCTTCTTTGGTTTTTTGGGCCTTTTTATTATTGGATTTTTCCATTTTGGATCATAATTGACTACTCTATCAGATGGATTGAAGGTCAAAAAGAATTTGAAGTTTTTTGAAGCATTAAAATGAAAAAAAAAGTGAGAAAAAGAAGAAAGTGTTAAATGAAATAGACTGTGTGTATTTGGATTGCTTGGTGACTTTGGGACTTTTGGAAATTCTTATTTGAATGATTAAAACCATTTGGGTCGTTTAAATTTTTTCTTTTTTTTACAATGGCATTGCTTATGGATGAATTGAAAATGGAATTTATAAAATATAACCAAGAGAAACAAGAAGGGAAGGATTCTTTTGGCTCTATTTTTCATTTTTTAGAAATGGCAATTTCTACATATGAGAAACTACAAGAACAAGAAGATTGGGATGAAGAAGAAACCATCCTTAATGAACAAGCAACTTTATTTGGGGAAGAAAGGGGAAAGAGGAGAAAGAGAATAGAGAATTTAAGACTTAAAAAAACAACCAAAAAAGGGAAAAACAAGGTGAAAAGTGGACACAATATCAGAAAGCAACAGAAAAGAGGAATACACAAGAGGGTGGAGACAAGGGGGTAAAAAGGGTAGAGGGGAGAAACAAGGGAGGAAAGAAGGGAAGAGAAGCTACAAAGGTTTGAAACTAGATGTAAAGAAACAGATTTTATTTAGAGATAATGGGTAAACATATAACTGAAAAAGAGATTCTGCAAAGGTACATAAGATTGTGTTGTTGTATCTGTATTTGAAATAATGTTAGAAAATTGGAATAATATATGATTATAAAATGGGACAAAATATTTAATGTAACTTAGCGAATTTTTTTTTTTTTAAATAAAATAAATGAAATTAAATATGAGAGAATTGAATTAAAGAAAGTAACTAAGCAAAATCTATAAGTGTTCCCATAGAAGTATGATATTTATTTAGAAAGGATTGTGTAAAATGTTTAAGACTTAAATGAATATTAATTTTAATGATATAATTTCAATTGCTATGGATTGTTGTTTTAATTATATTATATATAAAAAAAAAACACTTTTTTCTTTCTGTTTTAAAATATTGAGTTTATTTTTAGAATGTATTACGCAGAATCCGAATGAAAATTATGTGTTATGTTAAGCTTTAAAATTAGGGGAAGGATAAGTATGACAAAGCATTATACTCCAATCAGTCATTACAGAAGAAATTTTGTGTTAATGAGAAAAAATAATAGACAGCTGAAACAGGACAGACAAAAGATATAAGTATAATGATTTAAATTGAGATGAAATAAATATAATAGAATTAAGAGAGTGAAAAGAGGGGAGAAGCTATATAGAAAATGTAAAATAGTAAATAAGAAATGGAATTGCTATATAAAAGTAAGCATGAACTTGAATTTATGTCTGTACAAAAAGATGTAACTCGGGATCAAACTGCCGTCCCAAAAGATATTTTATGTTTTCTATGTTTTGTGTTTTGTTGGTATATGTTTGTTTGTTAAAAAATTCATAAAAAATTTTTCAAAAAAAAAAACAAAGCTTTATGATGAACAATGATTTTCTTGCAGATGTTTGGTTCTGACTTATACTGGAGGAGGGTATAATATTTGCCCAATAATCTTTTAATATACATACATGGAAAAAATTGTCCTTTGAAGCAGCATATTCTTTATTGTAATTTGTAAATGGTGCATAAAACTTTAAACTCAACTTTAAAAGTATATTCTTCATATCAGTAGAATTTGAGGTCAACTCTATTTTTGCACACTCTCCTATCTATTAGATAGGAGAATGTTTGCATACATCCCATATCTATTAGGAAACAAAGAAAATGTTCACATCATCTTGTATATTCACTCTTTTTAAAAATACATTTCATTTATCCCAGAAATCAACTTTACATTGATTTAAATGTTGCTGGTTATGAGGTGCCGTAATAAAGTATGCTTTAAGGAAAACATTTTTAAAAGAAATTCATCTAAAAATATTATAATAGAACAGGAAGACTGCTGTAACATTGTGATAAAATATAGCTATGTTGATAATAGCTTGTTAAATTCCTTTGTTAGTTAAAGAAAATGGAAGAATCTCATCTAGAAGCTACTGAAAAGGAAGTAGAAAGGATTTTGGGATTCTTACAAGCCTACTATGGAGAAGAGCGTAAGTTAATGGAATTCAGCATTCACACAGCTGCCTCTCTTTCTTTTTGAGTATTGTTATGGTGGCTAGGATAGGAAGAGTATAAGATCGAGGATGCTATGTCAGAACAAAAATGTTTGAGTAGAAAAGATGAGTTGAAGTTATGAAGAAGTTGTATGTTTCAAATATTTAGCTATTTTTTCTGCAATTAGCTTGATTTTTATGGTGATACTTGTCCTGAAAATACTCAGTTACATTAATTTGGCTCCATATGTATATATTTCTCAATCTGATTTTTCTGATAATATGTTGGTGTAGGTAGAATAATTCATACAGCATATATCTAAGATCTGTTAAGAAAATTCTGTTTACATTTCTCATTCTGCTGCAGACCATGATTAGATCTGCCTTTTAAATAAATAAAATATGAATAATGAAAAATATTAAATGTGGGGTTAGGATTTTTTTTTCCATTCATAGATAAATGATACTAAAATAATGTTGAACACAGAAGTAAACTAGAAATAGGCTGAATAGTTAAATGAATGTATCAGTATCAAAAGTATGTTGTTTTTACATTATAGCTGCTACACCAATATCCTTCCTGGAGTTTGTGACAGACCCAAATTCTTTTTCACGAACTGTGGAAAATATGTTTCATGTCTCATTCTTAATAAGGGTAAGGAAAAGCAATTTTGTCCCTTAATTATAAAAAGCAAAATGTATTGTGCCACAAATATAAGCACAAGATTTGAACCATCCATGTTGGAGGGCTGCAAATTCTCCTTTCATTTCTTATGTAATAGAAATCATTTGATATGTTTATAATTTACTAACTTCCCTTTTATAAACCAGATTTTCCCCCTTTTTACAGTGGTAATAAATTGATTTTGAAACAAGCTTTATAATTATAAAGAATATGGGTTTAGGCCAAGGGTCTCCAAACTTGGCAAGTTTAAGACTTGTGAATTTCAACTCCCAGAATTCCTGAGCTAATATGAATGGAGGAGGAATTCTGGGAGTTGAAGTCCACAAGTCTTAAAGTTGTCAAGTTTGACGACCCCTGATTTAGACACTTGAAATATGGATCATGCTTTGTTTTTGTTAAAAAATCTGATTGAATTTTTTCTTAATGGAAATCGGTCTTGAGGATTTAGGATGTAGGTTTTAAGTCCTACATCTATCTACTGTTTAAAAGATTAAAACTGAAAACTAATTCTTGAATGATTAGGCTTGCTTTTTGTACTAAACCATAACTGAATCATGGTTTATTTCATATAACTGGCTGTAATCATACAATTCACTTAATTAAAGTCAAATAATATGACGTTAAATTTGTTTACCATTATTATCTCTGTTGAATTAAGCCCAGTAAATGTATTTCAGTTTTCATAACCTGCTTCTGATAGGTTTGCTATCTTGGGTAAATTGAACTTTTTTTTTCGCTAGGATGGACTTGCAAGAATAAAACTGGATCAAGATAAACTTCCTATAATAGGTAATGTTGCAATATTTCTAATACTTGGAATTGTTTTAAATCCAATGTTTTTATGTCTCTTAATTTGACATATACTTTATATTGTTTCAAAATGGCATTTTTATTTCTTTAAATATAAACATGTGCCCTAATAATACAATATTTTGCTAGAACCTTTACGTCCAGAAGGAGTAGAAAATTATGATGATTCTCAAGCACGGAAGCAAGCTGTCATATCAATGAGCTATCAAGAATGGATGGTATAATTAAATATTTTATTTTCTGAAGTTATTTTAAATATTCCTGAACTGTGTTTCTGTGTCTAAAATGCTATAAATATGATTAGCATATCTATATTATTTAGAACTTAAAAAATGGAAAGGCAAGTTGCTGGTTCAGTAATTTGGAAGGGGGAAAATATATATTCAATGTGTGTGTCACAGTAATTTATTTATTTACAGTAATGTATTTCATTCATGTATTTTGTATAGTCTCCCATTTTTAAAAAAATGGCAGCACAGTGTTTACATTGTAAAAGTGATAAAAATAAACGCTAGTCAGAAGTTCTGTTAACTTGTAATATACATAACGTTGCATTTAACAGCTTAATATTTAACTAATGGTGGTTGAAAATGTAAATATGTTAATTAATGCACATTTTATCTATAATACTATGAATTAAAAGACAATACATTTTTATTTTCACGTAGAATATTGTGGAGATATTTGAAATTTCACAGGCAATGATTCCACCTGTTTCACAGTCACAGACATGATATGAAGCTGATCTGAATATAAGGTTAGATTTTTTGTTTAATTAATCAATTAATTGATATTTTGTTGTTATTCAAGCACAATAAATGTTATTTTTAGCTGACTTGAATTCTATTTATCTTTTGCAGATTTCAATCTCATTCTTTTACACAGGTATCTATAGTTCTGTAAGAACCAGCCTTGGATGGAATTGAGCTAAACTTTCCTATTTAAGTGTTACATATTTGCTTGAATAAGGGGAGCGCATCTAGGTTTTCTAAATAACAGCGTTGTATTATACAACATACTGTACATTGTTTATTTGCTGTAACAGCAAATTAGTCTTGTAGCTTTTATATTCTGAATGTGCTTTGTCTTATTACACATTCATTTGGTCAATATTATGTTATTTCAGTTTGTATTTCACTTTTCCATAAAGCAAAAAATTAGTTAACAATAGAAACAAAATATGTCACATCTCAATAACAGAAGACTTTTGATCAGTGTTCAGAGGTAGAAAGAGTTCAAAAGGGAGTTTGCTCTGTGTTTTTGGAGTGACACAGAACATGTCTTCTTTTTTTATGTATCTGAAAAAGATTGTTTTGAGGGTCCTTTTCTATTAATCTTTAATGTCCAAGATTAATATTGAGAGACATAGATAGTTGCGCCTGAGACCATTTAAATATTAAAGGACTAGAATGCTACTCTTCCAGTTCCTTTGTGTTGCAGCAGCATGTGTTAATTATCTTAGTTTAGGAGAATATGCACTTTTATAGCTCTTATTTATAGTTCCATAGATTTTGAACTTATTTGTGAATGATGGTGTAGAGAAGAAAAATGGAAAGTGGAAATTCAAGGCCGAGAAGAAAGAAAGGCTGAGAAGAAAAGTGCATGTGTCTCTCTATATCATAGAATGTACTTACCTTGTTGAAATATTTGTTTTCTACCATCATAATAACTAGGTGCAATTCTGCATTTAACATAAGTGTTCAAATGTTTATGGTGAAGAAAAGAATGAAGTAGAATGTCTTTGAGAAATGGCTTATACAAGAACAAAGTAACTTGTGGATGTCACTCCACATTATTGAAACTTCGGCAGAAGCAACAATGTAGAATCAAACACTTTGATATGCTTTTGCAATGGGTTGTATGTTTAAAAATTTATAATAATTAATAATTTTAAATATTTCTGTAGTTATTTTTGAGTTGCTCAAGCTTGTTAAATTTTACAGAATAATGAATATAAATATTAAATACAGATGATAACATGTAAACTTTGGCTTTGAAAATACTATTTTTTTGGTCTAAAGGTACAATCTAGTAGATGCTGAGAAGCTGCCCTGCGCCTTATAAATTACTGTTTTACAAGTATTTTGAAAAGCTGCACAAGATAACAAAGTGTAGTGGCATCATAGCTGGTACAAAAAATAGGTGAAGCTGGATTAGTTGTTAACTTACAAAATTCAGTGGTGTTCTTCTATTTCTAGCATTTATTATTCCATCACTAGATTTCTAATATGCATATGGCCATCATACAAATCATAATATAAATGCATCAAGAGAGATGCAGACGAGCAGATTTTAGACATTTGTAGGCTGACTGCATTAATAAATGCAATCTTCAAACTAATTTTAGGGTCTAGTTTTAGTTTGCAAATCTTGCTAGCAAAGTCCTGTGAATTGTAGATAAGACAATTGATGTTGTTGATTAGAGGAGCTGATTAGGTGGTTAGATGTTTTGCAGCATTGTAGGTGACAAGAGTTGATGCTGCTGATAATCCTTCCATTGCCCACCATCCAGTCAGAGCTGAAGAAGCTTCTTGAATGAGAAGCAAAACGTTTTCAAAGGAAAACAAAGAGTCCAGTTGCCTCTTGAAAAAGCACCTTTGGGTCATAAATTACTATTTTTTTTAATGAATACAGATTGTCCTCGACTTATTACTGATTGATAAGGAATTACAGTTGTAAGTTGTACCGGGCATTAAGTGGATCATCACATGATCATGCCTGATTTTACAATTTTTTTTGCATGGTCCTTAAGTGAATGGTTGTTATTTTGCCTGAAACTGGAAGTAAACACCAGTTAACAGCAAAAAAAAATGTAAACTCTGGTCATGACTGGGATGCTGCAAACAGCTGTAAATGTGGGCCAATTGCTGTGCACCCATAATCACCTGGGGGTGGGACAGTGGAAATTTGAATCAGATTGTAAATACCTTTGGGAGGGGGGCTTGTAACTTTTGTTATAAGTCAAGGACTAACTGTCATGTGCCAGGGCCTTTCATCTCCGTCTTTAGTATAGCTGTTACAATATGAAGATGACAGCAAATAATATTTCATCACCTTTTGTAAATGCTGTGATGTTCTTCCATCGTGCTTGAAGAGGATCTTGACATCTAATGGGTTGTGGGCTTTCCACGGTGTATCTGCAGGTGGCTGGTAAGGTCTATACAGGTATGGAATGTTCTGCCACATGTCGTTTTGTGTTTCCTTTCATAACTGGTTCAGCCAGTACTACCGTTTGCACCAGTTATGCTGGCACAGCTAAGTTGTTTTGTGAAAGGAGGGCTTGATCAGTAGTTAGATGTGGCATAGCACATACCTGCCCATAGCTCTTATCTGCTGGTCTAAAGGCTTCAGGGATCCCCAATCCCCAGGTCACTCATACAAATAGAGTTGTGTGTTCTTGCATGCATATGCCTACCACTCTCACTGAACCCCCTGTCCCAGACGCTGAGCCACCAAGCCAGAAAGATTGGGATTGCTGATCTATTGTACATTTCCACAGCATCTCCCCTTGTGTGGCCAGGTTGGTGAACCCAATGGAAGGGGGGAGGCAAAGAGAACAAAGGTCAACTGTGGGAGGGAAGTTGTAAACGTGGGCAGGACTGAATTTTCTTCACATGACCATGGGCAATTGCAAAGGCCAGAAGCTAGAGGACTTCAGAAGAGAATATGTGCTGAATGAAAGGTTGTTAAACAAGGACTACCTGTATTTCTCATTCTCTTTTGTGTCTGTATAAACCCATAACATTGCATTCTATGGCAAAATGGGAATATGTTGTATTGATCTTACTATATCCAGCTTCTGCAGCATATCTCAGAATTAGATGTTCTGTCACTATTTTTATGCTTAATAAAAATTAACAGAAAACATAGGAGTCTTGGGTATCAGGTTCAAATTATATGAATGCTAATACGTTCAGAAAAGAACAGATGCAAAGAATCAGCTCACCATGCACACATAACATAAATATATATAGCAAGAAAATAATATGGGAAATCGTTTGGAAAAAGTGCAACTCCCAGGCCCCAGACACAAACATGCAAGGTTTTTTTAGTTTCATCGTTTTCATATGAACAGATCTGCCCTGAAAGGATGGGGGGGGGGGGAGTTTAATGGAAACCAATCAGACAGTGCCATTTATTATGAGTTATTGCTGCTAATACTGAAATGGATAATATTTTTAAATTTAAAACAGCAGCACCACATATCCCGTCAAAAATAATTCGTTGCTCTGAAAAGATCTTAAGAAATATATTTAGTGCTGGATAAATTTCCAAAACAGAAAAAAGGCACTTGTTCCATGAGGCAATGAGTCTTCGATTGTAACCTGAAGCAGGATGAAGATTGTGCGGAACGAAGTATGTTTACTTTCATGGATCTGTTGAAAATGCAGAAGAATCTACCCTACATAGAATGTGTAACCTGAGGACACAATTAGGCAGCTTGTGGCAATGACTTTACTTCCTGGTAATGAAAGCTCCACGTTGGATCTATATATATGAGGGTGCAAAAAAGAACTCCCAAATGGCCATTGGTACCCAGCTATATAACAATCAGCAGTGACTAGTGGAATACGTACCAAGCAATAGCAATTGTCTCTTGGTTAGTTAATGTAGCCCAAAAGGATGGCAAAAGCTACATCCATTGCCTATCTGCTAGCTGAATTCCTTCATTTCAATAAAAAAAAGCCACCCCAATCCCCAATAAGATGATCCTTGTCAATAAAAAGGGAGTTTAGAGATGTTCTACCAATGTAAGAGCTGAATAGGTAATTTAACACTACAAAAGCCAACACGTTGCTGTAATATGCACTGTTTTTATTGCCATAAAATTAGACTTACTATCAGGACCTAGGGTGCTTTCCTGAGGTGACTGGCAGATGTTTTCAGATACTCACTTTTAATCTCTGCTTTTTTGTGTGCCTGTGGAAACACAAGGAATGGCATCCCTTCCGAGTATTCTTGGCACCTGACAGAAAATTCATCAAGTTCTTCCTGGTCTTTAGCAGTAGAAGAGTAACATTACTGTTCATTATATTTATTTGTCTGAAGATAAAGTTCACGTTACTTTCTGCATTTTATGAACAGAGGGATTGTTGTTTTCAAAACACTACTAGGAAGAGATAGAAAAACCAGTGATTCCTGAACTTCTAATATATATAATTAAAAGTGTGTATATGTATGTGGATATACATTTAATCTATTTCCTATATTGTCACATTAATAAGAAACCTTGCACTTGTTCTGCCTGTCAGAATGTTTTTGAAGCCAAAGCCCAGTAAGGTAGCTGTGTCAATCTGATGCAGATTAACACTTTTATTATAGCTTCATCTTGGGCGACAAACATATTTAATAAATAAATCAAAAAGAAATAAAATCTGACTAGTTGTCCTCTGGAGAAGCAACCTTTGATGAGGTTTCCCCCTTTTCTGGCTTCAAATAGACCTATTAGGCCCCGCAAATGGAAGCTCCGTCCTCTGCCTTCAGCAACCGGAAGATGCGCTCGCAAGCGGAGGCCCTCCGTCGGTCAATCAAGCCGCTTTCTGCCCTAGGTTAAAATGGCGGTCACAGCCGCCGCCGCTGTTTAGGGCGTTCGAGAGATTCCCTCGGCTGGACGGCGGACACGGGATTATCGGAAGGCGGAGACAGCCGGCAGGGCAGCCAAGATGGCGACGATGGGAAGCGGTTCCTTGAGTATCGTGGAATACTTGGGGGGAGACGGCGGCTACCGCTGCGGCTATTGCAAGAACGATACCGGCAACTTCTCTCACGGTACGAGTCACACGCGGGAACAGAACAGAAGCCAGCGCCGGAGGGGTGAGGAAAGCCGAGTCTTTCCATCATTTTCCTCAATGGCTAGTCTCTCGGTTGCCGTGTGAGGCAGGCATATGTCTTTTTTTCAACGCTAGGCCGCGCTTAGGATGAAGGCGAGGAGTCGGAGCAGGACAACTTCGGGCCATGTTGTGCTTCAGCCGAGGGCAAGCGGCGCTCGGTGCCTCCCATTGCCGGTTTCCAAGCGCCTCTCGAAGTGACCCTTAAAAAAACCTTAACGGAGCGATGTCACAACTGGCAAAAGGAGCTGGACCGGACCCTGTCAGGCCCATCTCTAGTTCGAGCCCTCCTTTGCCGTTTAAATGACCAGAGTGGGAATTAAAAACAGAAAGAGTAAACTGAAACCTCTGTTCAAGTACCATGGAGTCCGTTTTCAAAGTGCCCTTTACAAGTTACCTGATGTTTTTCTGTCTTAATTTTTTGCTCTTTTCCTCCCAATGTAGCCCCTTTCTTGGCTACCAAAGGACAGTTAGTCCCTGACTTACAGCCACAATTGAGGTCACACTTTCCATTAGTTAAGTGAGACATTTTAGTGAGTTTTACCGTTTTACGACCTTTCCTGACTTCATTGTTAAGTGAATAATAGCAATTTAAGTTCCTAACATGATTGTAACGTGAATTTGGCTTAGTTGACTCTGCTTGTCAAAAGGTCACAAAAGGTGACTACGTGACCCGGGCCACTGCGATTTCATAAATATGAATCAGTTGCCAAGCTGATTGAATTTTGATCATGGGGATGATGCAACGGTCGTAAATATGAAGAACGGTCATAAGTCACATTTTGCAGTGGCCATTGTAAGTTCGAATGGTCACTAAAAGAACTGCTGCAAGTGGAGGACTACCTGTACTCAGAAGGAGTCTAGAAGCATGTTTTATTAAAACCTATAAGCCTTTGTGAGTCCCAACACATTTTCTCAGGATCCTGGGTACAGATCTAGACTGGGTTGGGCATATGTGTTAAATATTTGTTATTATTAGACTGCATACACACAACAAAGAGCTAGGCAAGAAATCAGTGCAGATGAATAGAAAAGTATAGCATTCCCACCATACATGGAACTATAAACTAGCCAATCACTATATGCACTAAATCAAATTGCATTTGTTGTACTTTATGCTTCATTGTTTTGTGCAACTCCCAATTATTAAAGAGAATAACTTATTTTAAAGAAAAGAAATAGAGATTTGTTGTATAAAGACAAGATAACATGAGAATAGATAATAGCAAATAAACTAATGACATTTAATGTAGTTGTTTTAAATTAAATTTAAAGGAGTTAAAGGAAGTCTTGTGGGAAATACTGTTGAAGTAGATGGGGATTGAGCTGAATTTTATTGTGGCAATCCACTGACGGTGTCTTCTATCACAAAAGTCCTCTTCATATATAAGAGCATTAACCCAGATTTTGTTCATGCTCATGGCAAATTCTGGGTGTTCTAACTATCACATCTGGAAAGTGCCCTACTTCAGGAAGGCTGATTTGAGGAGTGTATTTTTACAGCATACTAATCTATGGCTTATTTAATAGACCAATTGCCTGGATCATCTAACATACTGAACTATAAGTTCACTGGCTGAAATCATAAAACATATTTATCTGATGTATTAGATGAAGCCAGACATAATAAAAAGTAATGTAATGAATGAAAATAAGTACAGGATGTTCAAGAAGCCCTATATGCTTATAGCTGTATGTACAGAAGCATTGCTTTAATGTTAATTATGTGTTTTAACTATGATTTTGAAAAGTTTCAATAGTAATTCTAAAAATCATTTGTGTTATTAAGACGTATGTAGGGAGGTTTCCATAAGGCAGCATTTTTTCATTGTTTGAAGCAAAGTGCTTTCAATATTATATGAATATTTTCTGTATGAATATTTATATACCAGGCATGTGGGCTCATTCACTGACTGTTGAAGACTACCAGGATCTTATAGATCGAGGATGGCGGAGGTAAGTGATTAATTGAATATTCCAGATCATAGACTAGCATAAAAAACATGGAATCATAATCAGTCAAATACTAGGTTTGTCCTATCAAATACATAAAATAATTAAGTACTCCATATATTTAGACATTACTTGAATGATGACACCAGTTGTCATCTTGCTACATAAAATAATTCTCCAAATATTACCTGCATACTTGCAAGAATTTTACTATAAAATGCAGTATAAAATGAGAGTTAAGATATTATATCACCATGTATTTTAAGTATTCACAGTAATATAAATAACACTCTGGATAAATTCACATGTAATCTACTGCTTTTTGTTTGTAGTGTGTTCTTATAGAATAAATATTAGAAAAGGGTATGCTCAATAGATCAACCTGCCCCACCTTTACAGGTGTGGGTATTCCAATACAGGGTGTCCTTAATTGCGGGTGAAAACATTTAACCACAACTGGGAGACCTGCAGGTCAACTCTAGCTATGGAAAATGGACATTCCCTCTGAGCAAAAGAACTCACAAGGTTGTCATTGGGTTAAAATTAAAGGAGAGAATATTTGTAGCTGCCTTTTGCTCCTGAAAGAATGTTGTGATATAAATCTACCAATAAATAAAAATTGGGGACTTTTTAAGAAATGGTACACTAGCATTCTTTATCTTTGATTATCAGGGAATGAAAGTTGCAATGAAATTCTGTCCAGTTTAGTTTACCACTGTATCACATATTTATTGTTTCATTCATCTTTAATTTCAAGGAATTTAACTTAAAGGGAATTGAAATTTGAATATGTTGAACTTATCATCCACATCTTTCTCTATATAGTTTGGAAAATGTCCATTAAAGTAAAAGGAGCTAAATTGCTATGGTCTAGGTCTAATATTTGTGTAGACATTCAAATATTATAACACTAGTTGTAAAGGTGTGAGGATAATGAAGATAAAAAAATAGTTTCTACCAGCATCATTCCATCAAAGGAATTATTATAAAGCTCAAAAGATTTATGTACATTATGTATATTAACACATCAAAAATTTGAATGGCTTCTGTAAAACTGATATAATTATTACATAATTGATTATATAATTTGATTGTTTAGAGCTTTTTTGCCTCTAAGGTGTGATGTTTATTATATATTTTAACTTAAGAGCATTGTAAGAATTTGTCAAAATATGTTCATCTTTTTAACTCTCAGAAGTGGAAAGTATGTGTATAAGCCCACTATGAATCAGACATGTTGTCCTCAATATACAATAAGGTAAGTCATGTGCAGTACTTAATTTTTTTTCTAATTTAGTGCCTGTGATTTGCAATTGACATATTCAAATGCCTGTTTAAATGTTTAACATGTCCTAGCCTAATTTGCCTTGTAAATGAGTCAGTAATTATATAGCAGAGTGGTTTCTAATTAATAATTCCCATAGCTTACTGTAATCATTATAGAAAATGCCTACATGAAACTGCTTTAAGAAGCCTCAGATCTCAAGATATATCCAAGTCTTGCAAGATCTTAATATTTTCACTCAAAATACTGTATTTTTCAGTGTATAAGACACACCTCCTCTCCAAAAGTGGGTGGAAATGTCTGTGTGTCTTATACAGCGAATGTTGCCGAAGCCCTGCCCACCAATCGGCTCCTACCTGCTGGCGTCTGCCTCCCAGCAATTTGCCGCTTTGCAACAAGCAGCAAATAGCCTGGTCAGCTTCAGCACAGCCTGATAAGCACAAGCAGCTGATTGTTGGTTGGATTGGCCTCCCGACAATCAGCTGTTTCAGGCTGCAGGGATCACCATCGCCTATTGCTGCCTCCATAGCCCCATTTTTGGCTTCCGTATGCCCCATTTTCGGCCCTTTCCAATCCTTGCTGCCTGGAACAGACCAAAAATGGGGTGCCTGGAGGCTGAAAATGGCACGCACAGAGGCCAAAGACGGGGTGCAGAGGCTGAAAATGGGGCGTGCGGAGGCAGCAATAGGCAATGGTGATCCCTGCAGCCTGAAACAGCGGATCATCAGGAGGCTGATCCAACTGATCAGCTGCTTGTGATCAGGCTATGCTGAAGCAACCAGGCTGTTTGCTGCAAGAAGGCAAATTGCTAGGAGACAGAGGCAGATTTTTTTTTCTTGTTTTCTTCCCCAAAAGCTAGGTACCTCTTATCCTTTGGAGTTTCTTATCATCCAAAAAATACAGTATCTCTGAAAGTTTTGTATTCTGGACTAAAAGCTTGCAAGATTTCAAGCAGGACTAACTGGATTATTGTTAGATTTGGTGATGTTGTGAGATATAACTTTTAATTAAGAATAATACATTTTATTTAAACCAGGGTTTCACAGATTCCATGTTAAGGGACATGTTAGGCTACAGGATGGATATCAAAGACTTCTGTACAATGAAAGTTTGCATTAAAATCTTTATAAAGGCAATGATCAAGTATTATTGACCTAGCTAGTCAAGAAAAATTAATTACTCAAACTTATATGCCTTTGAATTGTAAGACTTAACAGAAAATTAAATGAACAAAACCAAAAAAAAAAATAACTACAATAAACTACCATATTAAGTAGCTAATTTAAAAAGTTAGAAATAAAAACTGATTTCAGATGTTGCTGAATCAGTCCCTAAGGCTCTTAAACAGCTTGATCTTTACTACTTTCCATAGTATCCACATTGAGGGAGCTTGTCTAGATAAAGGAAGGAAGATGTATCATAAAAGTACCATTTTTGGCTCGTGGGTGGTACTGTCTTTTCCGGCCTTATTTTTTCATACTAATAACTTTTCTTATATTTTACTGGTCTTCTGGAAGATGTTCCACTCTTCAACAGTTCACTGCATTTTTATGCTGAGAAGAGAGGAGGATTATCTATCATTTGAAGTGTACATGCTAGCAGGAATAGCCAACACTCCAGAAGATAGGCTTAAGATACAGAAGGATCTTGACAGACTTGAACATTGGGTGCTATCTAACAAAATGAAATTCAATCAGGAAAAAAGCAAGGTTCTACATTTAGGCAAGAAAAACAAAATGCGCAGGTACAGTATATGTGGTACCTCGCTCAACAGTAGTCACTGGGAGAGGGATCTTGGAGTCCTAGTGGATAACCATTTAAATGTGAGCCAGCAGTATGCAGCAGCTGCCAAAAAAGCAAACACAATTCTAGGCTGCATAAACAGAGGGATAGAATCAGGATCACATGAAGTGTTAATACCACTTTATAATGTTTTGGTAAGGCCACACTTGGAATACTGCATCCAGATGTGGAGACTCTAGAAAGAGTGCAGAGAAGAGCAACAAAGATGATTAGGAGACTGCAGGTTAAAACATATGAAGAACAGTTGCAGGAACTGGGTATGTCTAGTTTGATTTGATTAAAAGAAGGACTAGAGGTGACATGATAGCAGTGTTCCAATATCTCAAGGGCTGCCACAAAGAAGAGGGAGTCAAGTTATTCTGCAAAGCACCTGAGGGTAGAACAAGAAGCAATGGGTGGAAAAGCAACTTAAAACTAAAGAGAAATTTCCTGACAGAACAATTAATTAGTGGAACAATTTGAACAATTTGCATCCAGAAGTTGTGAATGCTCCAACACCGGAAGTTTTTAAGAAGAGATTGGATAACAATTTGTCTGAAATGGTAGAGGGTTTCTTGCTTAAGCAGGGGGTTGGATTAGAAGACATCCAAGGTCCCTTCCAACTGTTCTGTTCTGTTCCATTCCATTCCATTCCATTCTTTCTAGATTTTTAGATAGTTTTGGCTTGGATGATTGGCTTTCATTTCATTTTGGGGAGAAATCTCTGCAGTTATTAGGGCAGGAGTTTTCATTTTGACAGAAGAAGTTATTTTGATGAGTAATGAAACTTCTCAGTTTTAATAAACTTTGGTCTAGTTGCCATGATTTAGTCTTTTTTTAGATGCTTTGGCCTGGACGATTGAGTCTTTATTTACATTCAGGATTGGAATGTACCTTGTTTACCAGTTAGCTTACTCTGTTGTTTCTTTCTGTCCACAGGTATCAGATAGGGACATTTACATTACATTGCTCTATGTATACAGTGTTAATAATGTACTTAAGTAACCCTTTGTTAAAGTGCTATATCAATATTGATCATGTTCATTAAAAAACTTATTGAAAGTGCATATTCCACCGAATTTTAATTCCAGAAAAATGCAGTTGTTTAAACAGGATTTATAATTCTAAATTATGCACAGAATAATTACAAGTTTTGATGCTACTAAATCATATGACATATATTACTAATAATTATATCAGTATAGCTTTTTACATTCTAGAACTAAATTATTAATTAATACAGAATGAAGTATACTTAATTACTATATTACCTAGACATACTTGACTGCAGTTATTCTTTTTTTCCTTTGAGGTGCCAAGCATTACATTTCCAACCTTCCAAATCACATAAAAAAGTTTTGAAGAAGATGTTGAAATTTTTAACAAAAAGAGAACATTCAAAAGCAGATATTGAAGGTAATTGTTTAAAAGTCCTTTATTTGTTGTGTAATATTTGTTGGTGTACTTCTTGCCAACTATTTTTTTTACCTTCATAACAAATATTTCCTAATGTAGAAATTAAGGTATCTCCTTATTTTTCCAATTGGGACTTTAAAATAACTTTTGCTGGTTCCTGTTTTCTTTAAAGAAAATTAGAATTTTCTTTGTTATCTCAGTTGCTGTATTCAAAATGTTGTCATGTTAAGAAGGCATATATGTTAGTATGTTCGTGGAATTCCACTTTAAAGGTGGCTTTTTTATTTGTTAAATCAGGTTATAGTTCAGTCTACTAATGAAACATATGAGGCACCACCTAAATCCATTCTGTGTATTTAGCATGGCTGAAACGATTGTACAATTTCTCTTGACAACAGTATACATTTTCCCATTTTGTATGTATGTTCTCTGTATTATTTTGCAGCAGACCCCATGGAGTCTCACACCAAAGATGCTGATGGCTGTAGTTTTCCTTTTAAAAACCCACCTATTAGAAGCCAATCTGAATTGCTACCCCTCAGTATTGATCCCACGGAAGAGGAAGAAATGACAGAAGAAATAAATGTAAAGGAAGTAGACTCAAAAAGTTCTGAACTGTGTAATGAAAAATTGAATACTGATTCCAATGAGCCATTACAGATAACTCATATCGGACACGTTACTCCTAAGCCAGGTAATGTTTTTGTTTTCTTTTGCTTTCACTCAGCAAACTGAATTTAAGCCCCTGTCACACTGCACCAACGGATGGAAAGAGGATGTAAAACGGAGAAAAACACTTGCCATCCGTTGGTTAATGCAATGCTTCCGTTCTGTACTCACTGTCTCTGTTTTGCTTCCTCTCTATCCGTCCAGCATCCATCTATTGACGTTTCATCCGCTCAGAGGGTTTTGAGCTGCTCAAAACTTTTGAGCGGAAAATGTATCCAATGCGTCCGTTCTGCATCCGCTAGGCATACGGGGGACATCCGTTCTGCATCCGTTACGCATCCGCTATATCCGCTAGGCATCCGCTGCGCATCCGCGCAACTCAATCTGCTCCAGCGGTAAACGGACGCAGGGAGGAAGCGGAACGGACGCGGAATGGACGCGCAGCGTTAGTAGCATGGACGGAGAAAGGATGAAAGCGGATTCAGCACGCAAAGAAAGCATTTAAAACGGAAAAAACGTTCGCAGAGGGGACCTATCTCGGATATTAAGGATGTCTAGAGGATCCCGAGAGGATGCAAAGGGACACATAGGGGAAAACCTATATTGCCTATAAAAAGGGGGAGCAACTCACCTGGATCTCACTTTCAGACCAGCAGCCCTGCTGTGCAGACCTCTGCAGCCTTCATCTGCCTCTTCCTCTTCCACAGCATCCAGTCATCTCCACCATGGATCATAACAAACTCCTTTTGGTAGCCATTATCTTTCTGCAACAGTGCGAAGCCATCTACAGGCTCTGTGAACTCTACTATGGGAAGAAAAAGAGGTGGCCAAGAAGCGTCTGGGTCCAAAAATGGATCGGGAGAAGAGCAGAGTACGGACTGTACAACAAGCTGATGGTGGAGCTCAGGAACGAAGACACTTGGGCGTTCCAGAACTTCATGAGGATGCCTCCAGCCATGTTTGACGAAGTTGTGCAGCGGCTGACACCCAGGTTGACCAAGGCAAACACCAACTTCCGGCCCAGCCTGGAACCTGGGCTCAAGGTGGCACTCACTCTGCGCCACCTGGCCTCAGGGACCACCTACAAAAGCATGCAGTACGGCTGGAGGGTGCCACACAACACCATCAGCATTGTGGTTAGAGAAGTGGTGCAGGCCATCATCGAAGAATACAAGGAGGAGCTCCTCCAGTGCCCCTCCACTGAAGAAGGCTGGAAGAAAGTTGCAGAGCAGTGGTATCAGAGGTGGAACTTCCCCCACACCGTTGGAGCCATAGATGGCAAGCACGTGGCCTGCAAAGCGCCAGCCAAGTCGGGGTCCACTTATTTCAACTACAAGGGCTTCTTCAGCATCGTCTTCTTCGACATGGTCGATGCTGACTACAAGTTCATGAACATCGATGCTTCAGGCAACGGCTCATCTTCAGATGCCCAGGTATACAACGCCAGTGACCTCAAGGAGGGGCTGGAACGCAACCTCATCATGGGCTTCCCAGATCCAGACCCCCTGCCCAACGACACGCAAGATGTGCCCTACTTCATCATGGGGGATGACGCCTTCTCCCTCAGAACCTACCTCATGAAGCCCTACACTTCCAGACTCCTCACCCGTGAAGAGAGGATCTTCAACTACAGGCTGTCCAGGGCAAGGCGGGTGGTGGAGAACGTATTTGGCATCCTGGCGAACAGGTTCCAGGTACTTCTCACCACCATGCAGCATCGGCCAGAGACCGTGAGGAGGATCATGGAAGCTTGCTGCATCCTGCACAATCTCATGCGCACCCGCTACCCAGTCTTGCAGAACAGGCTCGTGGACCTCCAACAAGGCAATGGGGACATGGAGCCTGGGGAATGGAGGCAAGGGCAAAACCTGATAGACACTGAGGATGTGCAAGGCCCCAACAGAGCCTCACGTGAAGGGAAGAAGCAGCGCAACCTCCTGAAACACTGGTGCAACTCCCCAGCTGGAGCAATGGAGTGGCAAGACAGGATGATAGATGATTAATAGATGCTTTCTTCAGCCTGTCTCATCACACTGATGAGATTGGGCCATGTATGTTGGGTGGGCCTACAATGAACAGGGCATTTAATAAAGAGTTATGTTTATGTTCAAATGTGTGGATCAATGTTTACATTAGTATTGATAATGAAGGGCCATAGGTGTGACATCTGGGAGGGTGGACCATACAGTCCCGCTATGCTTGCACTGGAGGTTTATCTATCCCACAGCTATCTTAACCCATCCCACAGGTATCTTAACCCATCCCAAAGGTATCCCTGCCCATCCCACAGCTATTACCCATCCCACAGGTATCCCTGCCCATCCCATAGGTATCCCTGCCCATCCCACTGCTATCTTAACCCATCCCACAAGCATGCAAAGGCTTAAACCCATTTCTAAAAGTTTCCACCAAGACTTTATTGACATAAATAAATGAAGCAAGTGTGTGAAGCAAAGATAAACTTTATTAATCACAAGCTGTAAAAGAAAAATGACCCAAGTCAAGTGTCCAAATAAAGACTACAGGTATCCACCCAGTCTCTGGCACTTCTCTTGGTCACTCGGAGGTGTGCCCAGTCTCAGGGGTGAATGGTCCAGGTGCTGTGGAGGTGGCTGCTGCTGGAGTGCTGGTCTGAAGCGCCACTGGGTGCCTGGCCCCGAGAGGGCAACAGGTGACGGTCTGTTGAGGAAGCTCTCGGACAGCTGGCTCAGCCCCGTGATGTTGAGAGCTCCTTCCTCTATGCCATGTGGTGTCAGCCCCAGTACCGAGGACAGATGTACTGAGGCCGGGCTTGGCTGTGGGGTGGAGGAAGGAGCAGTGTAGTGGGGCTGTCTGGTCTGCAGCTGGGTGAGGACTGGCATTGGTGGCATCGGTGGCATCATTGGTGTGGTTGGCATCGGTGGAACCAGTGGCAACGGTGTCGTCTGATGACTCTGTGCCTGGACTGGGAAGGGCTGCTGCCTGTGCTGCTGGACCTCCTGGTAGCCATAGCCCTGGTAGGTGAGGGGCTGTGGAAAGCCTTGGAATGGGAGGGACATCACCTGGGGTGGAGGAGCAGACCTGGACTGGGTGGGAGCAGGTTCCTCTGGATCTGGAGGGTTGTGAAGCAGCTCGGTGATCCGGTCCTTCACCACCTGGTACTGGGGTTCCTCCATGTCCGTGAGGGTCTGGTTGACATAGGTGAGGAAGGGCTTGCGGTTGGAGGATGAGGAGTCGGTGTGGACCAGCTGAGAGGAGATCTATGCTGCTCCGGATGGTGTCCCTGATCTCCAGCAGGACAGTGTGGCTCTGCCCCTCCTGTCTGGGTCTCTGCCTTTCTGTGGAGGTGGAGCTGTGGGTGGATGCGGGTAGGGCTGTGGTGGAAGTGCCGTCTCCTTTCTCCCACTGCACCAGAGAGTCCTCCACACGCTCCACCACGGTTAAAACACCTGTCTGCGGGTTCTCCGCCGTGGCACGCTCCACAGAAACCTGCCTGGAGACAGGAGCTGACTCTCGGCCGGAAGAGGACTGGCTCTCAGCAGGCTGCCGGAGAGAGGGTTGTGAGAGGGGCTGCTGCTGCTCCTCGGTGGCGGATCTCACCCTCCAGGAAGCTGCACCTGGCCATGACATCATCTCCGTCAGCTTAACCATGGCCTGGCCAGATTTCTTGAGGTGCAACTTCCCGTACCAGGTGTGCATGTGCTTCCACCAGCCGAGGAGCACATCCGATGTGTAGCCCAGACTCTCTGCCTTCTCTCTCCAAGCAGCCTGCTTCCTTTTGGTGTCCCTGTAGAGCCGGTGTCCCTTCCACCACAGATAGTCATTCTCTCTGAGCCACTCCAGCACCTCATCCTCGTGTTCCTCCTCAATGGAGTATTGCCTCCTCTCCCGTTCCCGCATATGCCTCTTCCTCCCTTTGGCAGGACCAGATGGGCCCTCATCAGAGGCGCTTCCAGTTTGCAGGGGCTGCTCCTCCACACTAGCAGCAGCAGCAGGACCATCATCATCATCAGCAGCAGCAGCATCACCAGCAGAATCATAATCAGCATCATCATCATCAGCAGCAGCAGCAGCAGCACCAGCAGGATCATCATCATCATCAGCAGCAGCAGCAGTAGCAGCAGGAGCACGAGCAGGACCAGGAGCATGAGTAGGACCAGCAGGACGAGCAAGACCAGGAGCACGAGCAGGATGAGCAGGACAAGCAAGTCCAGGAGCACGAGCAGGACCAGCAGGACCAGCAGGACAAGGAGCAGCTTCAGCGGAGTAAGCACCAGCAGAAGCACCACCGCCAGGAGCAGCCTCAGCAGAGTAAGCACCAGCAGAAGCACCACCGCCAGGAGTAGCATCAGCAGAGTAAGCAGGAGCAGAAGCAACACCGCCAGAAGCATCATCATCAGCTCCTCCAGAAGCAGAAGCAGCAGAAGCCCCAGCCGCAGAAGAGTGAGCCCGTGCTACAGAAGCCCCAGAAGAAGCAGAGTGAGGGCCAGGGTGCGGGAGGGTGGCCCTGTCCCTCTTGCCAGGACTGGCAGCAGATGGCTGAGGCTTCCTCTTTTTCCCCATGGTTGTGGGGTTGCTGGCTGGCAGGGAGGCTGGCAGGAAGGCTGGCAGGCAGGCAGGCACCAAGGCTGGCAGGCACCAAGGCTGGCAGGGAGGCAGGCAGCATGGCTGGCAGGATGGCAGGCAGCAAAGCTGGCAGGATGGCAGGCAGCAAGGCAAGGCACTCAATGCGTCTGGCAGCAGGTCTTTCCTCTGAATGGTGACCTGCTTCCGAGTTGCTTCCCTTTATATCCGCGGGGCTGATGCAATAAACCCCCCCCCCGCATGCACAATTAACGCAAGGCATCCGCTAGGCTTCCGCTCTGCATCTGCTGTGCATCCGCTCCGCGTCCGCTCCGCATCCGCTCTGCATCTGCTTCATCCGTTCCGCGTCCGCTTTGCTGAGGTCCCCCGGAAGCCTAGCGGATGTGCCATCCGCTCCCATCTGCTTCCATCCGCTAGGCTTCCGCTCTGCATCCGTTTTCCATCCGCTCTGCGTCCTCCCCCGTCCGTTCCTTTCCGTGTTATCCACTCTGGTTATGCAAATTTTTGTCCCTTTTGAGAGCGGATAACAACTGATGGAAGATTTTTCTCGTCCCCTGTGTCCTTTTTACAAACGTTTTGCATCCGTTGGGCAGTGTGACAGGGCCATTACATCTGCCTATTTTATGTTGCATTGTATCTGTCTTATGATTGTGAGAGCTATCTTGGAAAAACAGAATCTAATAATTGCACAATGCACCCATTCGTTGCAATAATTTTTTTCCAGTTTTCTAAAAGGATGGGCTGAGAAAATCCTGTTTTCCCAAAAGGATGTATTTGGTATTGTTATTTTATATGAGTCTTTAGCCAGTGTTAATTAACTAAGTTTATTGGAACAGAATTTATGGTAGCTCTCTCTCAGCAAAAGATAGGAAAACATATTTCATCTTCATTTTTCTCCTTTTTGTGCAGGTTTTTCTTTTTGCCAGAAAAAAAGACACTAGAAGTAATTGTAGTACTTCTTAGACTAACTTAAACTCTGCTTAACTAAGTTTTAACATTTAATGTGTTACGGCCCTTTTATTTATCAAGAAACTTACTAAAGATAAAGGCAAAAAGTTACAGTATAATTGGCTGTCTTCTCCATTTCATAAACTCCTTCATGGTAATGGTTCTTGTAAGCTTTTTAGTTCACAGTTCTCAGATTTATTTCACTATGTTGGGTACCTAAATTAGCATCTTTGTCTGGGTTCAACAAATAAACTGTTTTTTTTTTACTTGTGTTCAGCAAGAGTGTTTCTCAACCTCAGCATTTAAAGATGTGTAGA
>BLBF01000016.1:43648951-43664581 GCA_015471245.1 Laticauda colubrina
ACCCGAAGGAAGCTAAACAGCACATATATATATATATATATATATATATATATATATATATATAATTATAATTATATAAATAATAATTAAATTATAATAATTAATAATAATTAACTTATTACTGTAAGTTAGGTCACTTACAGTAAGTTGTAGATATAACGATAAATAAGAGGACACTAGAACCTTAAAATTTCAATGGATAGGTGGAATCGCAACAATCAGAATGCTTAACTTTTTAAAAATAACACTTTCTTTATAGATAGCCATATTAAAAGTAAAAAAGTAAATGAATGTGGCTTCCTTCAATATATGCTTTTCCAATTGAATAATATATTGGAATTCTAGGCAGAGGAGCTGACTTGAATAAACCACCATGTCGTAAAGCGAAAGTCATACGGAAGGAACAAAAGCTGCAGAAAAAACTTCAATGCCAGACACGGCCAGTTTCACTTGAATCAGGGTCTCGGATTTTGACCAGTCAGAACTGTTGTCCTAGAACAAACCATCCAAAATCAATTGAAGACTTCATTTTTACCACCTTACCTCCTGAAGCTCTGCATCAGATAGAGGTATGAAGATATTTCTATTGCTTGTGACAAAGTATTTGTGCCTTGTTTGCTAATATTAAGCAATATGGTAAGCAAAATATGAAATCTGTTTTAAGTGCAAAAGCAGGGAACACTGCAACGTTTTCTTGAATTAGAAAAACAGTGTGTTACTTGTACAGGTAGTCCTCAACTTACAACCACAATTGAGCCCAAAATTTATTTGCTAAGCAAAGCAGCTGTTAAGTGAGTTTTCCCCTATTTTACAATCTTTCTTGCCACAATTGTTAAGTGAATCACTCCCGTTAAGTTAATAACATGGTTGTTAAGTGAATCTGGTTTCCCCATTGACTTTGCTTGTCAGAAAGTTATTAAAATGATTACATATCCCCAAGTACTGCAACTGTCATAAATATGAGTCAGTTGCCAGGCATCTGAATTTTGATCAGATGACCATGGGCATGCTGAATGGTTGTAAGTGAAAAATTATCATGTCACTTTGTAACTTCAAACAGTCACTAAACAAACTGTTGTAAGTCAAGGACTATCTGCACTTGAAAAGTTTCATGTTCTTTGCAGAAACACAAGGGGGTGCTATAGTTCCATCTAAATGAATGAGAACAAAGATTGATGTATATAACTCCAATGAGAATCTAAAATGTAGCATCCTTGGAACAAAATTATAAAAATGACTATAAATGTTTAGCTTTTCAGAGCCAAAGAAAGAAATAGAATTATATTTTCAACTATTGATAAAGCCCGGAATGAACCATTTGCCTGTGAATAAAGGTGATAATGTCCTAGCTCAACTAGATGTGTAAAATTCTGTGTATTATACGTCCATTATATTTGGAGCAATTGTTAATCATCCTATTATTTAATTAATTTTTGGTAAGCTGCCAAGTTATAGCTAGGAGGTAGTTATTTTGATGGCAGCTGTTTTGTTATTTCTTTGTCAGAAAAACTTGTGGGAGAAGGACCTTCTACTCAAATTAGTGATTATACCCAAACATAAATATAATACTGATAAGAAGAGAAAATCTAATCCTAAATAGAATAAAATAGAAGAGAATTCTTTATTGGCCATGTGTAATTGGACACACAAGGAATTTGTCTTGGTGCAAATGTTCTCAGTATACATAAAAGAAAAGATACATTTGTCAAAAGTCAAGAATCATAAGGTATATCACTTAATGATAAAGAAAGAGATGTGACCATTACCTAATGGAAAATATCCATCTTTACTAAAATGGCAGGCATTCATTAATGTTAAATGTGCTTTATTTAAAGAACTATTTTAAGTGAAGTTTCCTTAGCAATTATACCAAAGCAATAAATGTTCAAAGAACATAGCTTTTAAGACCTTGGCTTAAAAAAAGTGTCTTATTAACTTTCAGTTTCAATTTAATTTTTATTTTCTTTTAAAAGATTTATATAGCCACCTATATTGTAACGACAACCATGGGTGTCATAAAAAAAACATTGAAGCCAAGTAACTGCCTGAAACCAAAAATAAATTGGCATAAAACTCTACAAAAGCTCAAGACACCTTTACCATGTTGATTGTCCTTTCTTCCATTTCTAGTCTTCTATTCTTTCCAGGAACTTCTTTCAGGCAACATTATTTTTTGACACAGTTTCATTACGATGTGCTGCTTCCTGGATTCAACCTAATCATATTATTGTTTATGCTGTCTCTGAACCAAAAGGATGCTTAACCTGAGCTTCTTTATTGCTGCCAAACATTAATGTGACCTTTGTGTCACTGTTCTGTATTGATTTCTATCTTCCAGGGCATTGGGACTCACTGTTCAATGGCATGGCGACAACATGTTTGCTTGATCTTTTGAACCTTCATCATACATAGCCAGTGCCATGTTTTCAGTATCACAGCATTGCTTTTGGTAGAATGAAGATAATCCAAAGGCCACATTGGTTAAATTTTAAAAAATATATATATTTTTTAAATAATGTTTTAGAAATAGCTGATTCTAAGCATGAGGGTTTATTAGGTTTATTTGCAAACCTAAACACATGAATTAGCTAATGCGGACCTAAACAAATTTATATTTATTTACCATTGAACTTGGTGATGCTTCAGATTAAACATGTTAAGGAATTCATCAGTATTGTATTTTAGTACATTCAAAGTTGAGTAGGTATCCTTAAAATAAATAATCACAAATATACAATTCGATTTAAGAAAAAATATTTAAATGTTTCAAAATAGCATATAAATGTTAATTGACCACCTAAGTCCAAACTAATGCTAATACGAGTGTGCGTATGTATGTGTGCATAAAGCTATATTACATTTACATTTATTGCACATTTGAATATCATATAACTGCTGAAAATCAGATTTTCTTTTGAAATCATTTAAATGAAGGGCAATGTGGTTGAAACTTGAGCTTTGAATAATGAAACAAAAGAAAGCTAAATGTTCTCTTTGTGAAAAATATCTACACAATGTTGGGTTAAAAATGTGAAGAAGAATAGTTTAAATGTTATCTGTATTGTTTTCAAACATTTAAATTTCTGATGTATATTATTGCAACAACTGTCTTTAATTCTTTGGAAGGTGAGGCTGGTGCGATCATCTCCACAAAGTTTCCAGTTCAAAGCCACATTTCAGGAGTCTTACCAGGTTTATAAGCGTTACCAGATGATTATTCACAAGGATCCTCCTGGTAAACCAACCGTCAGTCAGGTCAGGCAGCGGACTGTTTTAGTCTACTCTGAAAATCAAAAGCTATTTTTTGAAAGTATCTTAATCATAGAAATTATGAAAACTATCTCAGTTATATACTAAACTGCAGAAAACACAAGCAGCCTTTCAAACTCATGAGTGCCACAAAATACATTTTGAAGAAAAAAGAGAAGCAAAAATTAATTTGTCATAAATATTAGTAACGCTCAAGTATAATACACCGTAAATTTTCTAAACAGGGAATCTAAGATTTTCTCAACAGTATTTATGTCACTACTGTGAGCTGGAATTATATTTTAATAACACTAATACAAATGCAAAATGCTACCATTGGAAAGTTTCCTTGGATTAAACCTGTGATGAAGGTCCTATTCATAGATTTCAGTGGAATGAGATGGATAAGGAAAGCATTAGACAAAGTGGGGAAGGAAAGTCTGAAATCTGCCTGCCTGCCTGCCTGCCTGCCTGCCTGCCTGCCTGCCTGCCTGCCTGCCTGCCTATCTATCTATCTATCTATCTATCTATCTATCTATCTATCTATCTATCTATCTCAACTGACTCTGAGTGGCTAACAACAATTCAAAAAACAGCAAAAAAAACCTTTCACAAAAATGCAAAAATAAATAGTCGGCAACTGTGATTAAAAACAGCTACATACCCAACCACCAATACCAATACAAGTAGTCTTAGACTTATAACATTCATTTACTGACTGTTCAAAGTTACAATGGCACTGAAAAAGTGACATGACCATTTTTCACACAATGACTAGCATCCCAAATGTGATTAAAATTCTGATGTTTGGTGACTGGTTCATATTTATGACCTTTGCTGTGTGCCAAGGTCATGTCATCCCCTTTTGCAACCTACTGACAAGCAAAATCAATGGGGAAGCCAGATTCACTTAACAACCCATGTGACTAACTTAACAACTGGAGTGATTTGCTTAACAACTGTGTCAAGAAAGATCAGAAAATGGGGGCAAGACTCATTTAACAAATGTCTCACTTAACAACAGAAATGTTGGTCTCAATTGTGGTTATAAGTCAAGGACTACCTGTAAAAATATTTCAATAAAACTAATTCACAGGCTCGAGTAGACACTTTGACCCCAAGTTGAAGCCCATGTCTTATGAAAGATTAAACGAGTTGGGGGACAATCAGATCTCCAGGACGAGTGCTGGGAAAGGAAGGGCTTTCTTCCTGGATCCTACCAGGTAGCACTCTTTCATAGCATAACTCTTTTGTCAGATCTGACAAGAGGGATAGTCATGATTGAGGAGAGAAAATCCTGCATACAGCCTGTCTCGATGTCATGGATTATTTTATAGATAACCACCGGGATATTGAATTTGACTCAGATATTGGAAATAATGTAATTTATGGAGAAGTATCTATAACTGTCTATATTGCTGCATTTTTTACCAACTGCAGCGTCTAGGTCAGAATTCTTCACACTTGACAGCTTTAAGACTTATGGACTTCAGCTCCCAGAATTCCTCCTCTAATTATGTTAGCTCAGGAATTCTGGGATTTGAAGTCCACAAGTCTTAAACTTGCCAGGTTTGAAGAGCCTTGTTCTAGGTATTATTCAAGGGCAGCCTTGTGTAGAGTGCATTGGTTTAGTTCATCTGAGAGGTGACTAAGCTGTGAGTGATTATTAGGAGAGCCTTCTCATCAAGGAAAGGGTGCAACTGGTTGGTACACACTTGATTTTTCTGGTTGCCTGCACTTGATTTTTCATTCAAATGCTATTTTGCTAGTTTTTTGCAGGTGCTATAAATGTTTCATAAAAGTCACAAATTAAGCCAGGCAAAGTTTAATATCTATAGTTAGTATTCAGTACCTGTTGTTCCTGACTTATAACCATTCCTTTAGTAACAATTCAAAATTAACACTGAAAAAGTGACTTACGACCATCGCAGCATCTCCATGGTCACATGATCAAAATTTGGATGTTGGCAATTGCAGTCATTTGCTTTACAAACATTACAAAAAGGGTTGTAAAATCAAATATGATTCATTTAACTTGGTTAGCAGTGGAAATTCTGAAATTATAGTCATAAATTGAGGGCTACCTGTATTCATTTTAAAGAATGCTGGTAGTAAATGATGCTGTTTTGCTCATAATGCCATTTATTATTGTGTTCCTTTCATTCTTCTGTTTCTTTTTAGAAAAACTTTCAATCTTTTTTTCCCATGACTTTTCAGTTCTCAGTCCATTTTCATCCTACATTATGCTGTCTTCTCTCATATAGCTGAATACGTAAATTCAGTACAGGAAAAAAAACCTTTTTTAAAAAGTGCCCTAGTTAACATTTTATAGTATGTGGAAATTATTTGGGAAAATGTTAGTGCTTTTTAGCATTAGTTGAATTAAAACCCTTTTAAGGTAATGAATGACATTGTATTAACTGTGTGATAGGCAAGGGTCTGCTAGAATGACTGGTTATTAAAGATGTGCCACAGATTATGGATAACTCGTTTGGCATTAAGAGCATTATCAGCTCTTATTTTGGCACATGAATGGAATAATGGCAGAGGTTCAGAAATTACAAGAAATTGGCTCTGTTTGCTGCCCCAATTACATTTTATATTTTTGCTTATAGTGTACTGTTCATACTGTACAGCTCTACAAATTAAGAAATAATGATTATGTCTTTTGTTCTATTCAATTAAAATTGAAACATTTATTTTCCTTTTGAGAAACTTTTATGATAGCAGCTTTGATTGTTGGAAAATTTCAGATAATCTCAGTATTTCAATAGTAGCAGAATCCTAAAAGAAAGAATTCATATGGAGAAAGTACTGCTTGGTAGATTTTGTTCCATGTGTGAACAAAGGATTTTCCTTTGAAAATATTTATCAGTCATAGATAGGTAGAGAATACTGATCAGAGTGAATTCTGATCACAACATGAAAACTGGAGTATAAAAGTTAACTTCAAAAACTAAAACTCTTGGCTTCCTCAGAAGTGTAGATTATTACATGCTACAAAGTGTCACAGTTTCATCTATGTACAAATTGTATTTTATCATTTCTGTGTAGTATTTATTTACATTTACACAGATATTTGTATGCTGCCTGTTCTGTAGTCTATTAACATGGTAGAAACAAGTTAGCATATAAAATGGTGGGTTTTTTATGGTTGATGGGGGTTCCCTGTGTGTTTCCTTGGCAGAGGCTTTGAAACGGATCTGAGGAGATGATAGCCTGGCCTACCCTTCAGGAATGTTAGGACAAATTTAAATAAAATATTGTATTTTCCCCTGCTCTGAAGGTGAGGTTAGTACCAGTTTCTTTTGAGGACCCACAGTTCAGTTCATCTTTTACTCAGTCTGCCACTTTATTTGCCAAGTATCAGATGACCATACACAAGGACACTCCTTTTGAATGTGACGAGGACCAGGTACAGTTTATTGCATGTATTTTTTTGTCCATATTATTAATGTTATAAATAAACATGAATGGACTTATTTCCAGTCATTCAGCTCAATCTAATATTTCAAAGCAATATTTTTCCCAATCTTGTTTAAACTAGAAACAGGCACCCAAATAAATCCTGGTATAGAAAACAGTTCACAGAGCTTCCAAGAATTACAGCATCTGTCCCACCTTGTTGGAGCTAATCAGAAATACATTGGATAACACGTGGATGGAAACCCAGGGTTCTAAGAACTCGGAAGGAAACAGTGTCACAGTATTTTCCTTACTGTTATTAATAAAATTTATGGTTGTGTACATGAAATCATTAGGAGCTGAACTCAGTTTAAGTGTCCTTTACCTAAAACAATATATGAAAGCATCTGAATTATTTTTAACAAAAACATCCAATGCAAGTCATACATCAACAACTGTAAATGTTAAAATCAGTTTAAATTAGATATATGCAACCCTGAATCTGCATGTACATGAACTAAAGAAGGAAATAAAACTGCAGCTGGGGTAGATCTATTCAAGAGACACCTTGCGGTCCCATGGAATTAATAGAAATTGTTTCTGAATAGACATATAGAAGATTGAGGAAAATTGTACTGGCCCAGATGGTTAAAACAAGCAGATAACTCTGAATAACAATTCTAATTGCAAGAAGTAGAATAGTGATCACTATACTCTGTGGTTAGATTCAAATTAAATAAGATGCTCTGAGATTTCAGTAAAATATGTAATTTAAATTAAGCTAATTTTATATTTCAGTGAAACTTAAATGTAATTACCTCTATCAGTTTTTAGTAAACTGAGATCTGGAAAAGTAAGCTGCAAAGACATGATAATCCTATGTGGATTTTACATATACTGAAACAGCCTGCAAATAAATTATTAAGAAATTTCTACCAGATAAGTGCTAATAGACTCAAATTGTTCCATATAGGATGTCCTTGTTAATGACCACAATTGGGACTGAAATTGCCATCACGAAGTGATGTGGTAGTGCATGACACCGCATAGTGCTGTTTAGCAATGGAAATTCTGGCACCCCTGGTTGCTGTTAAGCAAATCATGTGAGTCATTAAATGAGGACATCATGTCATCATTTGTGATCTCATCAGTTTCCTCATTGATTTTGCTTGTTGGAAGCAAGCAAAGAAGATTGCAGATGGCAATCACATCACTGCAGCAATATTGCAGAAGCCAGAACTCTGAAATACCACTTGTTCAGCACCTTGCAAGTTTGATTGCTGAACAAATAGTAATTGGGCGAGCACCACCTGTAATGCAGTTATTTTAAGAACTGACAGCTGAAGACAGGTTGGATTGTTTTTATAGATATTTCATATCATTATTACAAATTAATTGAATTAATAGGAAAAACTCCATCCAGTCATCCCGACTCAACCCCAAATAGGAACTCTAGGATCGTAAAGAGGGAGGTAATTGAATTAATAGGAACATTTATAAACTACACATGAATGGCTACAGTACATCAAAATTTTGAAATAGTTCTACTGATATGTGTCCAAATACCTTCCCTGTTTTCTTAGGCAACCCATGCCTATTTTAGCTACCTGCATGTTCTCCCTAGTCTTTCCCTTCATTGGTCTTTGAGTTCATATACTAAGTGAGTATCAGCAAAAACTTTTATACTCCCCAGGCTCCTTGGTCAGATATGTTCTGCAAATAACACAGTTTCTCCTAGGTTAACCATTATACTTCGTTATAGTATTTTAATGGAATGGAATTTCCTTTGAGATGGTACTGCAAGCAACCCAAGGTTACTGCACGGTGCTCAGTGCTTTTATAGTTATTTACTATTCATGTTTGAAAGGATTATATTGAATGCTATAAATTTTACCAAAGGAAGGTGTATTGTTCTGTGGTTTACTACTTTACTACTCAGAACGGTTCATTAACATAAAGAGCCTTGATAGTATTACAAAGAACATTAAGGTTGCACTGCTAGTGTATCATCTCCATTGGGTTTCTAGATGATGATAATTCATCACAGGCTTCCAAAAGGAAAATGTGTTTAAGGTATTTTTGTGCAAATATTGAACATTTCAGGTATCTGAAATGAGCTCACCTTTCCTTCTCTTTTCCCCCACCTTTTTACATTTTCAATAAAAATATGGTCAAGGAATTAAGTTAGGCAGATAGAAAACTTCAATTCCTACAAGTTTGGATTAATACCTTGTTCCTTCCTTTCCACTTTTGTTAATTTTAATATTTATGATCTTAAGTTTTTCATGTTTTATCTTGCTATTTTTGTTATGTTGTAAATTGCCTTGAGTTGCTTCTAGACAATAAGGTATCATATAAATTTAATAAATAATAATTCTTTCCTGAAGATGGATAGTATGACCTTTATTTTAAATGTTGCTTCATTCTGTAAAGGCAACTGAAAGTTCTGACAGCACCAACCACGTTTGTTCCCAGAAAACCTGAATGTTAATTAAGGAATATTCTATAATTTGCCATGACTAAACTGTTTATAATACCATCTTCAGGCAAAACTTTAGCTGGTGCATATAAACAGAATACATTTAGTATCCATATTGCTTTATTGTGCTGTTTCTTCATGAGACTTTTAATATGGGACCAAAATTGTGTTCCTGCTTGAGCTAATTAAGTGTGCTGAAAATTTGTGTCCAATTACAGATTTTTTTTAAACCTTAAAATATATTTCTCTCTTCTTTAACTGTATTTGATAATATAGTGTTGCTATTTTGGGCCTTCCATACGCAGCTATAATGTTCCTAGTTATTAAGACCCTTTATGATGTTCCAGGTCTTCTGAAAAAACAGTTTACATCTTCAGGGTAACCACAGCAAATCAAATGGCAATTGCACCAGTTAGAAAACATTTCCATACATGATCATAAGTTGGTGGGTAATTCTCTTTAAATAGCCACAGCAAACTATTTTATTGCAATACTTACTTAATGGAGCAGGCATTTTCACCACTACTTTTAGTATATTTCATAATGACAAGTTTATAGGAAAAAAAAAATACTACGTAGCTCAGTTTCCACTGCAAAACTGGACAAGCTCCTTACCTTGAGCTTAGTCAAATATTTGTTTTGGAAGGAAATTTATTTAAAGACCTGAAAAATATTCTTTGCCTAAAATGCTGCACCAGTGTGACTGAACTGGTTATGAATAGTCTTTTCCTTCTTCGTTACTCTACCCCCACCTCGAACATACAGTTGAATGTTTAAAAAGGGAAATGGAACGTAAAAGAAAAGAAAAGAAAGTAGTTGAATAAGAACAGATTTTTTTTTCCTTCTCCCTTAGGACATAAATATCTGAAACAAAACTGCAGTTTAAAGCACGCTTTCCTTGTGAATTATTACCAATAGGTCCAGATATTTATTTACAATACTGTGATTCTGCTAGATTCATAGCAGGTTAATGATGGTATATAAGATATATCACAAAACCAATTAATAGTTACTTAGATAAGTAGTTGTAGTTAAGGGATCTCTCTTTAGGAGACAGATCTAATCATGGTATTAAATAATTTGTGTGCCCTCAAGAACCACAGAAGAGTGGTTAGATGTTATAGCTTTCATATAGTTATCTTCAAAATAAATAGTTAAATATTCTTGAATATTTAATATATTCAATATATTCAGTATAGAATATACAGTATACTCTTGAATATGAGCAAATATTTTGGTAATGTGGTAACATTTATTAAACAATAGAAATCTAGAATTAAAATTTTGTAAGGTCCTCCGTGTCAAAAATATTTACAATGGAAAAAATACTATTTAATTACATTCTATTTACCAATTGATCATATGTATAATTAAGGAATTAGGAAGTTTACATAAAAGCTAAACAGGCAATTCCTATTACAATAGACTGTTTCTCAGATCTGAATGGATCTTCAGCAAGCTACTTAACTCCTTTCAAATTCAGGAGTATAATTATAATGATGAAACCAACAATTTTCTTCTAAGGTTTGTAAACAGCTTCAATTTATTCAGTCTTTGGAACAGCTTGGTTGTGAATAAGTGAAAAAACTATGTGGATGCAACATTGTTTCATTGTCTTCAGGGCTTATTTAAGTTTATAGAAGACTTTCCTTTAATTGCTAAATAGATTGTAAATATTTACAGTACTTTTGTGGATTAATTATACTTGCTTTGAGTTGAATAAAAATAAAAAATGTTATCAGGAAAAAAAAATACAGGTAGTCCTTGATTTATGATCACAATTGAGACCAAGATTTCTATCATTAAGTGAGACATGAATTAAGTGAGTTTTGCCCTGTTTTATAACCTCGGTTCTTTTTTTCTTGCTTTAGTTGTTCAGTGAACCACAGCAGTTGATAAGTTAATATTTGTTGGTCAGAAGGTTGGCATGGCTTCAGGACAAAGCAGCTGTCATAATTATGAACTTCAGGCATCTGAATTTTGATCTTATGATCATGGGGATGTTACAAAGGTTGTAACTGTGAAAAATGTCATAAGTCACTTATTTCAGTGGCGTTATAACTTTGAACGGTCACTAAATAAACTGTTGTAAGTCGAGGACTACCTGTACTGTTTATGTGAGAATTTGATTCTTTAAAATCTGTCTCGCAGTGCAATAAAGAATGGTGGATGCCATGCACTTGTGTCAACTTATTTCATGGCAATTGGGATTCTTTCAGAAAAAATGGAATGAAACCAGTACTTTTGGCCATATTTGTATCTATTTTTTAGTACATCTTGGGGGCAGAAGGTATTCATCTTTTGATTCCACCCCCCCCTTTTCTTTTGTCTGTTTTGTATGATGAAGTTGATCGCTAGTCTTCTTTTGCTTACCTAGTTACAATTTCTGTGGTATGAACAGTTGGGTATCTTGGCTTCATGTAATTTCTGCCTTCTGCTCACAGTACTGCCATAAATAAAAGTGAATAAACAAATGGGATTCTCCAGATTTTTAAGAAAACTTTTCTATAAAAACACATCACCATCAGTTTATCTGACAATGTGATATTTGAATTGGACATTACATACATACACACACTAGAAAAAATGTAGGCTATCGGATAATATATATGAGTCTTCATGAATGCACAAGGCTGCTGTTAGAAAATTTTGTTTGCGGAATAATTTTGTATTTTGCTCTGAGTATTTTGCTGAAGCAGCTTTCCTGAATGTATCTGTAAATGTAACTTTGTTTTCTTTGTGTTCTTATAAATTCTTTGGAACTATTTTTGTATTCAAGTTAAATTTGAAACTTCATCCTTTTTAAAAAAAAATGTTTCTGAGTTGATTATATTGTTTCTGTCTTACATTGCTTCTGTATAGAGAGCCACTTTGAACTAGTGATTAAGGCACAGGTTAGAAAGCAGGAGACTGTGAGTTCAAGTTCCCCCTTAGCCATGAAAGCCGTTTGGGAGACTTTGGGCCAGTCACTCTGTTTCAGCCCAACCCACTCACAGAATTGTTGTGGGGAAAATAGGAAGAAGGTATTGTTGTGGCCTGACAACTGTCAGCAGAGCTGGCAGCAGACATGGACAATAAGGAGGCTGGGAATGAACTGGGGCAGTGCTGGAGTCTGGGGAAGGCTCTGATGGATGCTCTGTGTCAGAAGCAGAGATAGAGCCAGGGCCTTCTGACATTTCCCAGCTGCCTTTGGAGTTGGAGATAAATGGGGAACAAGAACAGCTGGAGCCTGATCCAGATATGCGTATGTGCAGAGCTGTCAGAAGAGGAGAAAAACTAAGTAAGGGGCAACTCAAAGGCAAACATGGATGCTGAATGACCCCTCCTGGGGGAATAAATAGAAGCAAAAGGGGAGTGGTGGTTACAGGAGACAATAGTTCATATTTCTCTAGGAAGATTTTGCTTATTGCGGTTTGTGCCTAACAGAGATTCCTTGCCAGGAATTAATTTACAGCTTTGTGACTGAAGCCTGGCAATTATCCAAGGACTGATACGATCTGTTCTTGCTCTGTTCTTGCGTTTAACACTTGGAAGGATTGCGTTTAACCCAAGAACCCTTGTTCTTGCATTTAACCCTTGGAACTTTTCTGTGTGTGAATGCCATGAATTCACAGTAACTAAATAAAGAGGGTTTTTTTGGGAGAAGGAGTTTATTTCTTGGTTCTGCTAAGCCTGGGTCAGAACAGATACGTTGGATATGTTCACCATCTTGAATTATTTGTAAAAGTAATATAGGTGGGATACAAATAAATAAAATAAAAACAAGGAAAGCAAGATCAACAAGCTATGGAAATCAAGGCAAGGACATTTCAATTAGTACAGATACTGTAGTCCTCAACTTATGACCAGTTGTTTAACAACTATTCAAAGTTAAGGTGGACTTTTAAAGTGCTGTATACTTTTAAAGTGCAATATACTGATGGAACATCAGTATGTTCCATGTCAAAGTTACAATTATCCCATGCCATGGTCATGTAATCATGTTTTGAGTAACTAGCTCGCAGTGTTCCTTGGTCATGTGTCTGGTTTGTGGATCATAAGTAGCATTTTAAAAGAGCAATAAACTATTGAAAGAGTGAGGCAAGGGTATAGATTTTATATAATCCTAGTTTGTTCATCTGATTGTCCTACTGTTTTACAGTTGTAATATTAGTATCTTAAAATCTTCAATCCACTGTATGAAATAAAAGCCACTTGAACGCCTTTAGGTGCATTTATTAAAATAAAAAACTAAAATGTAATCTAGTTCAGGAGTTTCCAGCCTTGGCAACTTTAAGATTTATGGACTTTAACTCCCAGAATTCTTCAGCCAGCAAAGCTGGCTGAGGAACTCTGAGAATTGAACTCCATAAGTCTTAAAGTTGCTAAGTTTGGAGACCCCTAATCTAGTTCATTATATATGAATCAGACAAGCAGGCAGCATTGTAACAGTTATAGATTTTCAAGAGCTAAATTTACAAAAATATTTATTTATACAGCTGCCCATCTCAACAAGTAAATCTTCCTGTTAATATTAAGACATGAACTGTATTATTGCTATTTGTATTGATACAAAATTTTGAAATAAATTTATTTCTTCCATCAGTGTTAATAATGGCAAAGCAGTAAACATTAAGTTATTCTTTTCAATAATATTGCATAATAATGCATTGCAAGCAATATTAACTTATTTACTCTGTTTGTGTGTTTCATTGTTTCATGTTGATCTGACTGTTCTGGTGATCTGAATCTCTGATAAATACATCAAATACAGTTTACGCGATTTCTCTGCGATTCACCACTTGAGGTATGAAATTATCTTTAACACTAAATATTTGTATTATTTAAATACAATATATACTTTTCTGTATCTAAACTTTGCTACTATATTTATAATACAGAAAATGAAATGTTCTCAATTTCACTAATTGAGCATTTAATTAATTTTGTTCTTGCTGATTTAATTCTTTGAGTTTCATTTGAAAAGAGTTGATAAGTTTTATATTTTTCTTTATTTTATGAATACATTGCTTAAGGTTGAAGTATACATCCTTTAGCTTGATATTTTTGTCTATCTGTAAACAAATTTAATGAGTTTTTTAGTACTTAATAGATTGGCATAAGTAAGCATAAGGATATTCTTCACATACAAAGATTTATTAAACAGTATGTTTTAACTAAAATATTTATATTTATATATTTAATTTATATTTCATCCATTTTACTGCCAAATGACTCAGGGTGGCTTACAAATAAGTCTGATGATGCATTAATCTGACTTCAAAGTTAAGCAATATTGGTGGGTTTTTGTACAATAGATGATATTACAGTAGGTGATAAGTGACTACTAGGAATTGTAAACAGAATTCGACAGTATGTGCAAGAGAGGTAATGTTAAAATGAGTATTCCATCAATGCAATATGGATTCTGCCCTTTTTGCATTTATATCATGAAATTATAAACCCATACATAAGAAGTGAAGCTTGTATTGTGATATTGTCAGACTGCAGATTCCTCTAGCCGAGGAATCTGGTTAAGGCAGATAAATTGTACCTACTTGGAGCTACAATTCGATATAATCATAAGATAATAATAGGACTTCATACAGCAGCATGAAAAAGTAGAAACAATGATATATTGGAAGATCTGCAAGGAATACTTTATGCCTGCAAGCAAGAATTGATGATACCACAAAACAGCCAAATAATACAAATGTAGAAACCAAAGTGCTCTGGGACTTTAGAATTCAAACAGATAAGCACCTACTACATAGCATTCCAGACTTAATAGTTATTGCAAAGAAAGACAAAAATGTTTGGATCGTGGACATCACAATACTTGGAGACAGTAGAATAGAAGAGAAAGGACTAGAGAAAACAACAAAATACGAAGATCTACAAATTTAAGTAGAATGACTGTGGCAAAATAAAGCAAAAATAGTGCTAGTAGGCACCATGGATGCAATCCCAAACATGTGGAACATTATTGGCATTGATAAAATCACCCATCAGTTAATTGGAAAAAGGAGTTTTACTTGGAACAGTTTACATTCTGTGACAGAACCTTTACACCTTCAAACAACAGCATCTGCTTATCCCAGGTCCTTGGATAGATGTACTCACACATGGCATTTGGCTTCTTATTCAAGTTTAGTCTCTCTGATCTCTCTAATTAATTCTAACATGGGTTCAATTGATGGCCAGTTTGCTGATTTTTTCTTATCTACATAACATTCCTATATAACTATGAATGGCCAATTTAAAGTTTGAGAATAAATTGAGCTTCTTAAAGCCTCAAGACCTTTCATTATTTTTTCAGATAAAACTGAATAGGTTATATTGGTTAATGACCACAAATGAATTGAACTGAGTAGCAATTTAATCCTTCCCAGGATTCATAGCTGTGGAATAAATGGTACAGATAGAGGAAGGAGAGGGGGAGAGGAGGAGAGGGCAGGGGGAGGGAGGGAAGGAGAGAGAGAGAGAGAGAGAGAGAGAGAGAGAGAGAGAGAGAGAGA
>BLBF01000016.1:43664681-43692027 GCA_015471245.1 Laticauda colubrina
AGAGAGAGAGAGAGAGAGAGAGAGAGAGAGAGAGAGAGAGATTACTCCATCAAGGACAGTATCTAAGCAGCCAAAAATACTAAAGTGCAATTCTCCAGGTGTTAAAAGGGTGTCTGGATCTGCTTTGGGGGCAAGTTGTGGACTCTGTTTAAAAAGTATTGTATCTGCTTTTACAATGCCGTGACCAAAATACATGGAGGCATTCATATAAATACATACAGCAAAGAAAAAAGAATAAATTTTATTCTGTTTTGCAAAAGATAAATCTGGAGTTCACAAGCAGAACCTAAAAGGATTCTTATGTTTGAGCACTTTTCTTTTTTTATAAAGAAACCCCAAATGTATAAATCAGATAAGGCTAACAGTTTCAACATTGTATTTTGCTTCTTGAAAACAGAAAACCCAGCCTGGAGAGTTAATGCTAGTTTAAGGTGAAGGCTCCTGATGACTTAATATCTATTGTTTAAAAACCTTTTTTTTTCCAGACCTTAAAGAGTTAACTACCACATGAGTATAATGAAATTGTCAAGTTACAGTAATTGCACCAGTAATTTGAGATGTTGCATTTTGAATAAAGCCATGTGTGAACAGTTTGTTGTTTTCCTTTACTGGATTTATGTTACCTTTTTAAAAAACTTTTCTCCAAGCTATGAAAGCTAGTCAGAATCATTAGACTTAATAGAAAAAGATTTTTATCACCATGTCAAGTAAAACAGTAGATCCTTATTATTTTCCTTCCTTTGTATGTCTGTATGGTTGCTTATTTATATTTTGCTCTATGTGTATTTTTAACTTATGAATCTTGAATTAACTTTTGTGTGGCACTGCTTGCATATGTTTCCAATTAGACAACTCTAAAAAGGATTGCATATTCAAGGCCATAAAAACTTTTGAACAAACTACATGCCAGTTAAAAAGGGTATATCTCCTTCTTTTTCAGTATGATACATGCACGCATATGCCCAAACACAAAAGCAGATTTGAAGACTTCGGGAAGTACAGCATCAAAATGTTAATTTGAGCCTACTTTATATACTATTTTCTTACTGTATTGCCTGCAAGGATCATTGTTTTTAGTTGTAGGTAACCCAGAAGACTTTGCAGACATCGTGGGGAAACCCAAAATAAAAATAATTGTTGGAATTATATTTCAACATATTAGTTTTCTTACCTTTAATGGAATATATTGACTGCTAATCATTTTACATTTTGACACTCAGGGTAGTTTACATACATTAACATTGTTTGTCATGTTCAGTTGTACCAATTATGTGTTTATGAGACAGGAAAAATTCAAAATATTAATTAACTGAAGGGTATTTTTACTGTCCTCCTTTCTTCAATTTAAATAAAAGCTGGTCAAAAATAATTTTAAACAAGTACATATTATCAAGTGGATAATATGCTATGTATTGTAGCCTTGGACGTACGTTCTTCATAATTTCTTAGAACTTGCATTCAAGTTTCAAATTTTTCATTCAAATAGGATTTCAGTTAAGACAGGCTAGAGCCGTGATGACAAACCTATGGCACCTGGGGACGCGAGCCCCAGCCAAACCTATCTGCATTGTGCATGCGTGTGCCTCCCAGCTGGTTTTTGGCCCATTTGAGGCCTTTTTCGGCCTCCCAGAAACTTGAGGGAAACCTCTGCAGCCTTGGGAGGCCAAAAAATGGGCCCATTTAGTGATGAAAAGAGCCTGTTTTTCGACCTCTAAAGGCTGCAGAGGCTTCCCTCAATCTTCTGGGAGGCCGAAATAGGCCTCAAATGGCCTGAAAACCAGCTGGGAGTGCATACATGCAATGCAGGTGAGGTTGCGCATGCATGTGCAATATGTGTGTTGCGCATGCATGCGCAGGGGGCGCATTGCATTTTTGGTGCCAGCATATGCAGGCACTACTGCATGCGTGCGCATGCTTTCAGCATACCACAACAAAAAGGTTTGCTAGAATATTGGGCTAGAGTATAGGTGTCAGGCTCATGGCATTACATTGCAGTCACGTGACGTATTGTGACATTTTTCCCCTTTGTGGAGTTGGGGTGGTCATGGCCTGTGTGTGACGCATCTGGCCTGTGGACCACCACTTTGACACTTCTGATCGAGATGAAAACAGACTTTAATAGGAGACCAAAGGACAATAATATTAAAAGAAAGACAGAAGTCACCTAATATTAGTGGAGGAAAGGAAAGTTGAAAGGATTGAGGACAGTGGCTTGGTAGGATATGTATATCAGTAACTAAGAGTAGGGAGGAAAGGGCTGAGAATATTACTGTGCTGAATCAGTTGATAGTTGAAGAAAGAGGAAAAAGCTACTTGGAATATTGGTTGTGGGTAAGCTGCTGGCATATACTGCACTGGAAACACAATACAGCCTTGCTCTACATTCCCTGTCCAGATTTTATTTTATATGAAACCTCAATCAGAATGTTCGAAGTTTTGGTTTCCACCAAACTGGCTGACTGAATGGTTGCTCTTGATTCTGAAACAAAATTTTTTTTTGCAAGTTTTAAAGAGTTATAGAAAGGTAGATTTCAGTTGAATGTTAGGGAAATTTTTCTAATGTTAAAAGCAGTTTGACAGTGGAACCATCAATTAGGTGAGCTCATCAATTAGTTGGATGCACTCAAACAAATATTTACCAGCCGTTTGTTGGAGATGCCTTAATTTGGACTACTTTGCTAAGTATGGAGTTAGACTCCATGAGTTGGACTCAATCGCCTAACTACCCCTAGTAACTTAATCAGATATAATTTAAATTGCAAAGATATTGCCTGGCTTAATAAATTAATGATTGTTTGGATAGAATAGTATCTAAGTGTAACTGGATTTTTAAAAGTTAGAATGGCTTTGCTGACTGTTCTTAAAGGCTCTCTAAAGACTGCAATGAGTAATAATGGCAGGATAGACGAATTCAAAGGAGAATTTGTGGGTTTTTTAAAATTCTCATTGTGTCTTAGTTGGAGGTCTGCAAGAAGCAAGAATCTGGAGAAAAGGATTTCATGTGTTTGTGCCTAAAAATCCCCAGGGGAACTGGAACTAGTACAGTTGTCAGGGTTCATTTAGTCATGTGAGGGATCATTTATTTCTTTTATGTGCTGTTGGCTCAGTGGTGGCTGTTTTTTTTTTAATTTGTTCCAATTCTGCAATGCTTACCTCTTTGTTTCCTCAGACTACTTACAGATTTCTGAGTGCTAGCTTTGGGACAGATCTCAACCTTATGGAACTTGTTACAGCTAAATTCTCTCCAATTTTTATTTTGATGCTTTTTTTTAAAAAAAGAATCATTTTTCTACTTTAGTAATGGGCATTACTATCTAGCACTGTATAATCCAAGACAATTTAGATCTGTTAACCAATTAAAAGATTATTGTAAATGCATTTTCCTGGATTGCAAGCTGCTTTGGGATAAACACATATTTTCCTAAGATGTATTTTTAAGGAGGAGCATGAAGGTACAACAAGTATACCTATATATCTCCCTGAAGTATGGTTTCTGAAAAAGTCTAATCATTATTTGGTGACAACTTGAAGCAAAGAAAATTAAAATTATTTGAATATCATACTGAATTTTCAACATTGATTCAATCACAACAATTGAGTCACAGCAAGACTCAAAGCAATTTACATAAGCATAATTATTATATAAATTGGATTTACAATGTTAGAGTCATCAAGAGTTGCCAGGGGTGTCAACTACAATGCTGATCCAGCCCTCAAAGACAACCCTGAGTTAAATCATCAAACCCAACCTTAGTACATTTAAGAGATATACATTATTAATTGCAGGTGATTGTTCAAGGTGATTGCCTTGAATATTAATTTTTTAAAACAATTGAAAAGTAGCAAAAAAAAGAGGTCATAAATTGATTCATATACTGCACTAACCTTAATGCCGGTTCTTTGAAATAACTCACTGTAGCCTTTGTTATTGATTAGGAGTCTTTTTCTCAATATGTATTTGTATGTTTTCCAAAGTATTAGCATTTTTAAGTATGATTGTTTTATTGTGTGATAAATTTTTCCCACCCCTATTTGCTAACACCAATTTTAAAAAGTCATACTGAATAAAAACAAGATCCTTCTATCCTGATCTTAATTTCCTAGGCAGAACATTTACCAAATGGTCCAGACTGTGGCTATGGTTCTTTTCACCAACAATATTGGCTTGCAGGAAAACTGATTGCTGTTGGTGTAATTGACATCCTTCCGAAGTGTGTATCTTCCGTGTATCTCTACTATGATCCTGATTTTTCTTCTTTGTCTTTGGGTGTCTATTCTGCTTTAAGGTAAGGAGATACGCATAAGATTCTTGTCATATTTTTGCACTTAAAAGTGTTTAAGTCTAGTCTAATCTAATCTAATGACATTTCCAATGCATTTAATGACCACAATTGGGATCCACAAATCAGTGGCTAAGTGATGTAGCTGCAAAATGGAAAATAATGTCCTAGTGATGGTGCTTACAGATTTACTTCAGTTTTCCTTTGCTTTACAGTGACAGGTGGATACAACTTCAAGCAGCTGGATGAGCCCAAATGGCAGGGAAGGTTCTTGAATTCAGCTAAGACCACTTTTCCCTTACTCCCCTAGCCTTTGAAATGCTCACTCCAACACTGGGAAAATTAAGAAGAGGGAAAGAAAAAAATGTATTTACTTTTATTGGAGAGGAAAGGATTACAAGAGAGTAAGCAGGCATACTTGGGGAATACACATGGGGAATGCGCTGGTCCCATCTGCTAGCCTAATAGGTTCTGGGCTTCAAGCCCTGGGCTTCTTAGAAGGAAAACAAAAAGGAAAGCTATGCAACTGATTAAACTCCCTTAGTTACAAGCAGCAGTTGCCAGAAGACTAATCAGGTTCGTTGAGGTGAGCTTGTTCATTTGGACTTCATATTTTTTAGAAATATGGAACTTTAGAAAAAATCCACTGAGAAGAGATCACTTGTATAGGCAAGCTCTCTGTTCAGTGGGAGGAGAGAGACCAGTTAGACAATGCATGATTGTTATGGTGAAAACATGATGGAGATGCAGTTTACTGCATCTTCCCACAACCAAAACAAGACATAGGTCAGGGAAGGCTCAAGGAGGTGTGAGAAAGGTATGGCATGGATTGGGGGGCAGGGAACTGCAAAGGGGTCGTGAAAGGTGTGCAGGATGAGGGCTTGCAGAAGATGAACAGGTCAGGAGGATGTACAAGACAGAGGTTGGAAAAGGGACAAGGAAGTTGTGAAAGGTACAGATTGAGGGAAAAGCATGAAGAAGCAAGGGAGGGTGGGGAAGGTAGGTGCAAGTCACAGAGGTTGCAAAGGAGCTGTGATGAAAGCCAGGAAAGTGTGTCAAGATGTGTAAGAGGCCAGTTTGCATAAGCATAAAACAGCTGGGGCAGCCTTATCCCAGTGAATCAAATCAATCCCTTTTCTATTTGTATATGATATTGACACACATACAAAAGGGTAGGACTTTGATTTCCATAATTGTGGCTATCATCTTAACTTTCCTCACCAGTTTTCTTCCACAGATGCAGCAGGGTTTTTTTTCCTTCCTTGAAAAATGTTCTTCTGTTTCTTTTAGTTTCTCATTAAAAAAATCAAATGTGTTCGCCCATATAGATAACACTACAGTTTAATCATTGATGCAACAAATTATGATGTTTAGGCAATAAACAAATAAATAAATAAATGGGAGTTGCAGTAGCAAGGTCATTTAATGTAGCTAGTAACTGTTAATAGTTGCAATATTTTCCCCTAATGGAAAGAATGTATTATTTGCTGATAAGCAGTATTGGAGTACCTGGTGTCTCTCTGTATTTAATTATATAAAGTTAAGCTAAGCTCAGTGTGCTTTTATGTCTAGGTTACTTAGGAATTAAGCTTGTTAAACTATCAATATATCAGGGTAAATTAATTTGAGGATTAGTAATTCTTATGTAGAATTGCTACACACAAATAATTAAAGTTGTTAGGAGTAGCAAACTCTTAGGGCATTAGATACCTAAAAGTTACCAGCTTTATTCTATGATTTTTAAATGAGCCAAAATTCTACATTGGCATTGTTTTGCTTAACATTTAAAGAATTACTATATTAAAATATCAGCAAACTTTTAAAAATTAATATGTTTGGTCAAAGATTGATTAGCAGATTCTTAACTAAGTTGATCAGTAATCAAACGAGTTAATTTGGATCTTCCTTCCTGCTATATGCTTAGTTTTAAATTTCTTGTGCATCTGTTTATTTTCTTTTTCTAGGGTCAGAGTATAAAAGATGATGTGGGATAAATGAATTATTGTTTTTTTTTTGTGAACAGTATTCTTGGAGACAGAAATGACAGTATTTCCATTTGCAGAAATACTTGAAAGCTTATAACCTTATCATATTTCATCCAAGGGTAGTTATTTTGCCTCTTGCAAAACCATCTCACAGATTTTCAGTGTTACTGTTTTTCTTTGATACAACTGTTGAACTGAATAAAGGTCTCAACCAAAATTTCTCAACCAGACCCACATCTTTGTATAATATTGGACATGCCAATGGTAGCCTTCCTTGTACTGCTGTGTTCAATGGCTACACTGAGGATGTTTTACTGAAGAAGAATAAAATAGCCTCTTCTCAATGTTATAACAGAGTTAGAGGCCATGTAATTAGGAATAAAACTTCTCTAATCCAATCTATATATGGTAGCACTAAGGAAGAGCTAGTACTTTGTAGGATGCTGTATTTAATGGTCTTTAGTTTGATCAACCTAATTTTCATTATATCTCACTCCAGGCCATTATAGTTAACTGGCTTCATTTGGCTTTCTGTTCCTGTGCTTGGCTTCTAATTAGCTTGAAAACATCCTCTGATTTGTAATGGCATTGAATTTAAGAGTTATTTTTTAATACAGGAAAACAGAGCAAAAGAAATAGTAAACTAGATTAACCAGTTTTGTGGCACTCTGAAATGTCATTAGTTTTTATTCATTACTTTGTGGGCAATGAGAAATGAATTAGAAATAATTTGTGTTTGGAAAACAGTAATTAAGATTATTTTCGGTGACAGTTTGATTGACTCAGCCAAAGCACTATGATGTTGTTTAAAATCTACCAGTCAGATTTTTTTTTTATCAAAAACCATCTAAATGCTTAACTTTTCAGTGTTTGAATACTACTAAGGAGAATTAGAATAATAATGCCTTATAGTTTGGGTTCATTCCCATTTCTGAGTGTTTCTGGCAGTAAAAAAAATATCTGTAATGAATAATAGTATTGATATGATAGCTATTGATTCCTTACATTTGAATACTACAAGAAGTTGTAAATGGTACAATAACTCAGAATGCATAGTTAAAAACTATTATGTGAATTTGATGTGTAATATTCAGTATTGGTTCCTAATCTATCATTCAGAATTTATGTGAAACATTTACTTATTCCTTGCTCTGAATTTTAGTTTGGGCCCTTAGCATGAAAACTGGGGGGGGCTGCTCTCCTTTCCATGAAACCCTCTGGGACATCATGTATTGGTCCTGCCTTTACTTTGGGAATGTGTTGGTAACTACCAGTCAAGTGCTGCTACCACTTATCTTTCAGGAGGTTTTATCTGATGTCCACCCCCTAATCTTAATGGGGAAAAAATAAGGTTCTCATTCCCAATTCTACTTCTTAAGGAGATTAAAAATTCAAAATAAAATAATGTCAATATATCTGCTTCTGACTATTTAACATCAAACCTCTTTATAAAAACTTCCTGAATTACTCCATCCCTTTGGACTTTAATCATAAAAAAATAAATATTCAATGAAGAGGAAGATAAATCACAGAGTTTGGCATATCACAGTATGTAGTAGCTCAGAAATTACAATGGAGACAAGAGAAGAGCAGGAGGTAGAGAGCTGATCTGATGAAGAGGTGAAGAGCTAGTCTACCTGATGACAAGAAGAGAGTTCAGAACATTACAAGAAGATTCTAGGGAAAAATACATCTTCCTATATCATATTACCTGAAATATGTATGAAATTGAAATTATATATTCTTAATGTATACAGAGAATTTAAATATAAAGAGATTTGGCATAATGTTGAACAGAAATATTTTTTTAGTAAAATCCTGGTTTTATGTTACTCTTTCTGAAGCAAATGACCTTTTCCTTTAGGGTTTTCAGACTTCTTCAGCTTCTTGGAGGTTCCATGCTTTCCTCAGAGGATGTAATATTGAAGGCCTGTTTCTTCCTCAATCTCTTTCCAGAATTTTTTCTTTTGTTTTAAAATATCAAGCATTTCTTTTCTCTCCAGCAGAGGGTGAGACTGGATAATCTGAGCCTGAATGTGATAAAGAATTAAATTTCATGGGAATATGGTTGAGCACTCAATTTTACATTCAAGAACATGTTTATCATGTTGATTCTTACTTCCCTTAGGAGATGCCACTTATATCAACTTACTTTCATAATCTCTTCAATTCTCCATTTCTTTATAGTGCCTGTATGAGGATTTTAGATTCTTAACCCTTTATGTTTGTTGGAACAATTTAGATGAAGGTTAGAAAGCTAGACTTTCTAGTACAAAAGGAACAGCATTTGGCAATTGTATATCTTTCTTCCTTTTAAGCAATATAAAAGCAGCTCTCTGCAAGTGACTAATGTAATTGGTAAAACTACAGAATGGCCTCCAGGTTGAATAAGAAAAAAAGGAAATACTGCACATTTTTCGTCAATAAAAGGAATGAAAATTGAGTTAATGCAGACAATAGTATTTGCTGCTCACATGTAGATATTTGGATAATTTTCTGTAATTAACTAAAAAGTTCTGTAAAATCATCTTGTTTGATTTTAAAAAATATCTGAAATTGTACTTAAATCTTATTGAATACAAGGGGCAGGCTATATACATCCATAGCTTTATGAATAAAAGTAACTTTTATTGTTATTTTATTTTCTAAAGTTTCAAAAGTTTCCTATTAGTTTCTTCACATTTGAGTTGCATATTAGCATCTTGCCAGGACAACATGCCAAATTGTTTTGTTTTTTTTTCAAGTAAAATATTTGGGATTTTAAATGTAGAATCCCTTATTTAAATGTATTAAGCTCTTAGCATAAGGCAAATTTTAGGTTATTTTAGTTTATTATTGTAGATCTATTTATATTTCTGAACAAAATTTATCTGGTGTTATATTTTGATACATTTTGGATTATTTTCATTTTACAGGGAAATTGCTTTTACCAGGCAACTTCATGAACAGGCCTCTGATCTAAGTTATTATTACATGGGGTTTTATATTTATTCATGTCCTAAAATGCGGTATAAGGTAAGAGTTACAATTTTAATTATTTAAATTCAGCCTGATATTTTATTTTTCAATACAATTAGGATAGATTTATGTATTTTCAATCTTTCCTGCTTTGTTGATTAAAAAGAAAGAACTATTGTCTGCTTAGTTGTCAATAAATTGGCTAGTGCTGGGTAAATGGAGAATGTAGACTTTATGCTTCCCAAATAGTTGTCCCATGCCACCTATCAAACTTTTTTTTTACATGAGGGAACTTTCAAAACAGATCGTAATAATGGATAAGGATATCCTATTCAAATGAAAAAGAAAAAAATAGTAATGAACACCAGACATATTTAAACCTTCAGCATACTTGAAATAATTATTTGGATTCTGAATTTGATAGGTCTTCAGCCTAATCTAACAGGGACATATTTTTATAAGTAATATTTGAATGTTGAATAAAGTAAGTATGGCAATTACATTATTTTATTAGTGTAGACTCTTATTTTCTTTCTCAGATGCTAGTGTTAATGTCCTTTGAGAGCTCTTTGGTTTGGCTAAAAAAACCCACATCCTTTTACTGTTAACTGAGCTTTATTTCAGTTGCTAAAATGCGCTGCTGTTTAAAAATGGGTTAGCAGCTGCTGAGCAAGACAGAATATTGCCCTGACAAATGGATTTTAGTGCTCTCTATTGTTTCCATTTACAAATATATTTTTCTGTAATTGTAAAGATCTGATGATCCAGTTTTTGGCAAATATTGTTAGTTGGAATACAGTTCTTCCTAGTTTTGATTTCTACTGAAATTATTAAAATCAATAAAATGTTAGTAAGGAATTGAAACATGGAGCTTATTAGTTAAGTACAAGGGATTTCTGTTGGATTCCCTGCTCTGCAGGAAGATGCTTTTTTAAATAGATTAACTAGCTCTAACTAACTAGCTCCACATTGCCTACTTGTTCTTTAATTCACATATTCATAAATATTCTTTCCCAAGTTTTTTTAAAATCTATTTATGACATAATATGCAAGTTTTCGATCTAATTCAGGAATATGAATTTTTCTTTAGTGTCTTTTTGTCCCTTAAGTTTTGTTTTGTTAATATAATTCAATAGATCAAAAGTATTTTATAAAATGTGAATGCTTTCTTGACTTTTTGAAGAACAAATTTAGGAAAATAAGTATCTTGTATTAATAGAAATATTCCATAGCCCTGTAATAGAGAAGTGCGCAGAAAACAGGCCCAAGTAACTTACACTTTTGTTTATTTAGCTAGAACAGTTATAAAGTATCTTTTGAAAATTAAAAACCAGTGTAGCATAACACCTACCAGACCAGATTTTTATGATCAAGCAATTTTCCAAGATTTATCGGCATTTTTATGTATTCATGCAAATACATTTCAATTTCATTCCCAGTATTGCTTTAGTTTAACCAACTGTTCATTTTTTCAAAACTTTTATATTAGTTTTGTATTTTTAGAAAAAATTATAGCTTACTTTAAATATAATAGAATTAAAATTTCTGAAAATATATTTCAGCATTCTTAAAAAATCATATTACTTCAATAGAATGTTTTAAGATACTTAATTTAGAATTGCAGAAAGACAATAGAAAATGTAACTAGTATAACAGATAAACCCAGGTTATTGTCATGAGATAGCTTGATATCAGATGCAGAGAATGGATTCCAAATGGTTAACGAAGAAATAAAAGGCCAATTCAGCTGTGATTAATTATTATATTACTTTGGATGGCTGTTGTCATAAGCAGAAGATTCTTTCTGATAGAGTTTGAGAACCAATTTTGGTGATTTGAGCTTTGGGAGAGTCAGCAGCTTGAAAGGCTGTACAAAGGAATTTTAGCAGTTTTAATCTCTTGAGCCCTGGCTCCTTCATAGTTTCATGAGTGTGGAATTTAGTTAACCTTTTCGGTAAATTAGCTTTGCTTCCTAAGCAGAAATGGAAAACCACAGCAGAACAGAATCCCCCACAGGATGTTGTTTACCTATGATCTCCTGCTCAAACCTACAGTTGTGATGCCTACCATTGTAGCACTGACAAGATTGCAAATCTTTTGCAAGCCTAACACAATACAGCTTTCATTTTGTATCTTCCTGAAGGATTGTTTGGTCAGCATAATTGCATTTTATATTTTAACTGATTTAAGATGAAAATAAACTGTTTGGCTCATGCACTGATATGTACTAGCAATGCCAGAGTCCTGCGGCAGCAACCACCTATTATTGGTGGGTGAGAACACTCAAATATACAACTATTCTACCACATAACTTTAGATACAATTGCATATTTGAACCAGGAAAATAATCCTTGAAATTAGCCCTTTTGTTACCTTATTTATTTATCATAATCTCTGCAATTAATTATGCACTTCTGCAAATCATGGAAAAGCTTCCAAAGCTTGAATGAGAAAATTTTGACTCTTCAATCAGATCCTGAAGGTCCTTTTTGCTTATTTGAGACAAACAGATGCCCTCCTCAAAGGATTCCTTCTGTTTTGAGAAAAGTTGCTTGTAGAAGAATGTAAAGTGCATGGAGTTGCCTGTCAGAATGCATGTGAGATGTAGCATTGTCACGTGGCAGCGAAATTTCCTCTTCTGCTTCTGATCTCAGCTTATTGTTATTTTGGGTGTGGCAGTCTTAACAGGATGAGTTAATAGTGGTGCTAGGTATAATTCCATGTGAATAACACCATATATTTTTTAAAATTTTATTTTATTTTATTTATTTTTGTCAATTGCTTACAAGATAATAGGTATAAGTAAAAACATAGTTATCAATACATGGGTACAAATAAGAAAAATAAAAAAAATAAAAGAAACAATAGGACAGGGACAGTAGTAGGCACATTGGTGTGCTTATGCATGCCCCCTACAGATCTCTTAGGAAAGGGTTGAGGTCAATAGTAGATAGTCTAAGGTTAAAGTTTTTGGCGTTTGGGAAAGAAACCACAGAGTCATGTGGAGTATTCCAGACATTGACCACTCTGTTGCTGAAGTCGTATTTCCTGCAATCTTGGTGTGGTTTACCTTGAGTTTGTATCTATTGTGCACTCTTGTATTGTTATGGTTGAAACTGAAGTATAAATTGACAGGTAGGACATTGCAATACATAATTTTATGTACTATACTTAGATCGAATCAAAAGTGGTGTAGTTCTAGGTTGTCTCGGTCTACAGTTTCAAGTCTGGTGGCATAAGGTATTGTGCTACGAGTAGAAGAGTGGAGAACTTTTCTAGTGTAATATTTCTGGACTTTCTCAATTGTATTAATATCAGATGTGTAATGCGGGTTCCAGACTGATAAGCTGTATTCAAGTATTGGTCTAGCAAATGTTTTGTATGCTCTAGTTAGGAGAGTGATATTACCAGAGAAAAAGCTACGCAGGATTAGGTTTTCAACTCTTAATGCCTTTTTGGCTATGTAGTTAAGTGGGCTCTAGCACTTAGATCATTAGAGATAAGTATTCCAAGGTTCTTTACAGAGGTTGGATCATCAACAAGGTCTTGGCTATTCAGCTTGTATTTTATTTTCTGATTTTTTTTTGCCAATATGTAAGACAGAGCATTTATTTGTTGAGATTTGAAGTTGCCATTTGTTTGACCATTCTGTTGCCATTTGTTTGACTATTTGTTTGACCATTCATAGTTGAGGTCTTTTTGAAGGGAAGCAGTATTGTCGGTGATGTTGAATACCTTTACTTTATTAGCAAAAAGAATGCAGTTGCTGTTGATATGATCACAGAGATCATTTATGTAGAGTATGAAGAGAGTTGGTCCTAGAGGGCTGCCTTGGGGGACACCACTGTTTACAGGAACAGAACTTGATAGGACGTTGCCAATTTTGACCATTTGACAGGAATGCTTCTATCCAGTTATGCAGTTGTCCAGAGATACCGTAAGATTTTAGTTTTAGGAGTAGTTTGTCGTGTACCACTGAATCAAAGGCTTTACAGAAGTCTATGTAGATTGCGTCTGTTGTTTTGCCCTGATCAAGTTGGTATGTTTTTGCAGTGTAAGAGTTGCAGATTACAGGATAGTTTTTTTCTGAAACCAAATTGTTCATTAGAGAGTAGGTTGTTTGTTTCTTAGTGAAGGATGATGGATTGGTTAATAATTGATTCCATGATTTTACAGTTGACACAGCATAAAGAGATTGGTCTGTAATTTTCAACTAGGCTGGGGTCTTCCTTTTTGAAGATGGAGATGACCGTGGCTTGTGACCATAGTTTTGGGAAGGAGCTGGTCCTGAAAGATTTTTCAAAGATTATGCTTAGAGGTTCGGTTATGGCAGTGGATAGCTTTTTTAAGAAGTAAGCACATATTCTGTCCGGTCCAATATGGTTTTAGATTGTGTAGTGCTTTTTCAACATTGTTTCTGTAAAATCTATATGTATTAGTTCATTGTAGTTGTCTGTTGTTCGACTAGGAAATACTGGGCATGATCCAGTATTTTTGAATTCAAACTATTGCAGAAGATGAGATTGAGACAGTTGTTAAGTCTAGTGTTGTCGGTTACTAGTTGTTCTAGTCCCAGATTTGTAGAAGGTTGCATGTGTGGGTTCAGTTATACATTTGTTAAAGGTCCAGTTAATATGAGGTAGATTGAAGTCACCAAGAAAGATAAAAGCGTGTGGGCAGGATGCTGTCCATGTTAATAGTGTAAACCTCCTATAATGATAACTGCTCTTGCCAAAGCCAGACCACTGCATATTTCCCCTCAAATTTATTTCTTTGTTTGTTTATTTACAAAATTTGATGTAGCCTCCCATCTTCTAATCAGTATTGAGTGACTCCCAATCATGAGTTTAAAAAAACATATAAAACTATGTTAAAAGTATAAAACTAAACAGAAACAGCCATGCCAAACTGTCTTCCCAAGGGACTGTGCTTCTGGGATAGCTGACCATAATTCAAGCCTTGGGGCAGCACTTGAAAGTGGCAATGGCAATGCCTCTGGAATTGAAGTCGAAGCTGTGGAAGTAGCAGGTGGCTGAGATTGCTGTGGTTGGATTGAGTTCAAGAGCAGTCAATCCCTTACTTTACTAAAGCTTGGATCTGGGAGGCTAAGCCAGGATTGATTTGGATAGGGCTGGGTCCCCACCTAATCAACTAATGGGATTCGGTTAACAATGGCAACTGGGACTGCTGGGATTGCTGTTTCTAAGCAATGTGGTCACATGAATCATGCTTAATACCTGCATCACTTAGTGACAGAAAGTCTAGTCCGAATTACTGTTGTTAACTGATGACTACTTGCATTTGTCAGAGCTTCTAACGTGATAATATTGACCTCTGTCAGAGAATTACAACATTGGAAGGATTATATTCCATTCAAGGCTCATATGTTATTGTTGACTCTTTGTGGATAATAATGTTAATGTCTATTGCAGGGATGTCAAACTCAAGGCCCGTGGGCCAGATCCAGCCCATGGGTGCTTAAATTTGCCCCTTGGGGCCAGCCTGGAAATAGCAAAGGATTGGGCCATGGTGCCTCTGCCAGCCAAAAGGGAGCAGAGGGACTGTGTGCGGTCCCCCACCCCATTTTGGCCGGCAAAGTGCTACAGGAAGCCATCCAAGCAAAAAATGGGCTGCGGGGGGCCTCCACAGTGTTTTTTGGCTGGCAAATTGCTGCAGTAGGTGGCCATCTTGTTTCCCCCTCCATCCATGGAATAGAACTAGAGTGTTTATCTGGCCCTCTAAGAAATCCAGTTTGACAGCCCTGCTCTACTGCATGGGCCATAAGAGGCAACAACTGGACATTGCATCTGGAAGAGTCAATTGTTTTGTAATCATGGCTTATAAAATATCTTGTTACAATATGGAAGGATTCTTAATTGAACCTTAGATAACTTCATTGTTGAAGACGTTGCGATGAAATCAAATTTTAAATATTTGCTTTGTTAAATGTCACCATTAAGCTCGTGCAAGATTTTTCATACAATTGTTTACTTGTCACCAATTGTTAGTAGTTGCGGCCTTCTGATATTTAGGACTTCTCAATCAGACCAACTAATGAGTTAAGAATATTATCAGAGGGTTTTCTATATATGCTATCCATTATAGGTTTGATGTCACATTCCAAGAATGGACTTCTTTTACTGTTAGCCTCCAGATTCTGGAATGCCCTCCCTAATGAGATATGCCAGGAACCAACAAGCATATGGTATTTTGGCATGAAGAAAATATTTGTGTATACTTTAGGTCATAAAAACATCAAATATTTTAAATACATATGTTATGTAGATTCAGCCACTGATCTTAATTTTTTAAAAAAAAATCTTATCTGTGATAAGCTATTCTTAGAAAGCTTGATTTTGAAAAGTAGTATATGGATTTAAAAAATGAGGACTTAATCTTTTCTTCTGCACATACCGTAACATACAATTCCAAGAAAATTCAGAAACATTCCAGTAGTCATAGATTATGAAACTTGCATTCTAAAACTTCCAAAGGAAAGATGACAGGTATAGTCCTCTGGGCTGTTATAATGAACTCTGTGTACATCTTACACAATCCTTTTATAATCGTATTTGTAAGGTGTATGGAGTGGTGAGGGGGAGAATGTAATGCATAGTGTTTTGAACTAGGACTATAGAGATCTAGATTTATGGTTACTTTTAGCCATGGAAGACTAGTAGGTCATTCTGGATCATTAATTATCTTTTTGTCCAACTTATCTATGCAGTTGCTTTTGGTTTAATTGTGGAAGTACACATCTTAATTCCCCTGGGAAATATTTATTCAGTATGCATATCTGTAGGAACAAAGATCTTGAAATCTGATTCTTGCTTACAGGAAAAAAACTGTGCCCGCGCTATTATTTATGTTTTATAAGTGAATGTCCTGAGGGTAATATCACTTAAGATGAAAAATAAAGTTAATTGAGAGTGTTTGTAGGATGAATATTTCTGGTCTGTGAATGCCTGAATCAAATTCTTGGCAGCTTTGTGTAATATAAATACAAAGTATTAGTTCAAGATTGCTTAAGATGGCTTGTTTGGTTGACCCGGAATTATAGGATGAAAACATCAGTTTTCTGACATTTATGAGTAGAATCTGCAGTATCTTGGGATAACTGTAAAGAAGACAGAAGTATTTGTCTTCCGTAAAAATATGTCAACATGTACTTCTGATTAGCTTTGGGAATGTAAATGCTATTTCTATTTTTTTCGGAAGACAATTCCTGTTTAGGTCAGTTTGGACACATCCTTATACAAGTTTATACAATGTAGCAAACATTTTTCATTTCAAATGTGTGATGTTTTCTTAATAAGTTAACATAAAACTTAGAAATAATAAATTGGCCTTTTATTTTGATCATTTAAATGTTATTTATTTCAAAGTTTGAATTTCAGGGCAATTGAGGGAAAAGCAAAGGAAGTTAACAGCCCCTGACTTGGTATGGGAAATTTGACTGCTGCTGTCAAAAATAGCTGCCAGAAAGATTAATTCCAGATTCACATAACATACTAGAAATGAACTATTCTAGAATGACACACTAGGGAGACATTTATCACGACTAATTCATGCTCTACTAAACTAAGATAATCAAGGCAAAATGCAAAGAAGTTAGTTGTGAATTATATGAAAACAGTGAAGACCTGCTATAATGCTTGTGATTGGTATGATTTACTAAAAGACAAAGAGAGATGATTCCTGGAACTTGTCATGTAGACTCAATAATTTTGATTTAGCTTTTTGAGAACACCAATTCTGTATGAATCCGTGTTTCATTATATCTTAGAATCTGTTATGCAAGAAAAAAGATGCAATTCTGTTATTTACTGTGAACTGAACAATGCTTTCAAATCTCTATAGATGTGTTTTTAGTTGACCCATGATCTTGTAGTTAGTATACAGTATGCTTTTATTAAAATTGTAATGCACTTCCTTATGAACTTAATCAACTAAATATTTCTTCTACTTTTACGAAGTAATACCAAGAACAGTTATTTCCAGGCATTATTATTATTATTATTTTGAGTGCTTATTGTACTATATAGTATCAATGCACATAATGAAAAAGGTTCCATGATGAAAATGCAGATGGTCTTGCCTAAAATATACAGACCCTTTTTTGCAGAGAAAATGACCCACATTGAATTTTACTAATAGGAAGCCTGTAGGTTTGGTTTTGAGTTTATGGTATGTTCTAAAGTAAGACTATAATATCAGAATGTTCTCCAACTGCAGCTTATTAGTCAGATAGCTGAGATAAAGTCTGTTGTCTGCTTATAACTGATGTGTCATTAATATTGGCCAAACTAAAGGATAATGCCTTCTTTCTAATAGTTTATAAGTTTAAACATTTAAATTAGAAGAAAAAAATATTATTTTTTGAAATAACAGAAAGTAGGAGAAAAGATAATTCTGATATTTTCCAGTTCTCAAATATTAAAATTTAAAACATCATAGCATTTGAATTTTTACAGTAAAATAATTTGTCATAAATATAGGCAATTGTTTTCTTATTATTTCTCTGGGGATTTCCTTGGAGCCATAGACATGGGAGAATGGGATAAAGCCATTCTAAAGCCAGCTCATTCTAATTCTAAAGCCAGCTCTTTTGGCAATTTCACTTGGGCCATATGCTGACGTGTTTAATAAGAAAAAGATAATGTCATTTTGATTTACTAATGTGTAGTCTTAAGAGAAACGTGTGTTTATCTTGAGGTAACTTGTAGTTATACAAGAATATTTTTGAGAATAAATATTCTTAACAATTTGAGTAGTATTACTAATTCTAAAAAAACTTCTTGTATTGACATTTCCATTTCGTAGCTTTCGCATCAGCCATTTGATTCTCATCACTCATATTAAAAAAACCCTTTATTATACAATACAATACAATTTTATTTTATTACCTTAGATAATATGAAAATAGTGCAATATATGGAATCTATAAATGTAAGGAGAAGTACTGAAAAGGATTAGGATGGTTTATTTTTTCTGCTAAAAATTGTACTCAGTGTTTTTAAAAGCTCCATTTACAGAGTCATGAGATCAATTTTGCAATAATGAAAAAAATGAAAGCAGTTAAAAGTAATGAACATCAAAATGTTTAGAATAAACATTATTTTCCTTTATTATCCATATTTTTACTATTTGGTTGTTTAGAACTGTGTCTATACATGAAATCACTGGCATATTATTATTTTAGTTATAAATAAACATTCAGAGATCTTACCTCAGTAGAGAAACCATAAAACGTATTTCTGTCATCAGAAGTCTGGAGCCAAAGTACAAAAATTGCTGTAGACTAAATAGTATTTATTGGTCTTGAAAGGCTAATTACATAATCTTTTTATTACATTGTTTTAGCATAGGATGAAATACTAAAGAGTCTTCTGAGAGCTCTGACCCTTTTCAGGGCCTTGTAATTCATTCAGTAATGTTTTATGATCTTATGATTGTTATTTATTTCTCTTGCCCAATGAAATTGCTAAACAATATTGATAAATTCTCACCTTAGAAAATTTTGGACTATGAATTAATACTCTTATCTAAAAAAGTGATAATTTTTGATAGCCAAAAATGTAGCAATAGTTTAGGATTGCTTTCTTTGTACCAGAGCAGACTTGTAATCGGAAGGTATGTTCTGAATTGAATGAACCTAAAACTCCTAATCTTTCTCATTCAGGTTTTGCTCGTAATCTGAAATAAAAATAATAAGTAACTGTAGTTAATTATTTCCAACCAGTCTGTCTAAGATACTTTTCAGAACTTTTTAGTTAAAGAAGTAAAATGCTCATATAAATTATAGTTGTAATAATTGCCTGGCTATGAATTTTTTCATTTCTTAATATTGTTCTAAGTCAAAAAATTATCATTACCTATTCTTACCTGTTACCTAAGGTAAATTGTTCTTACCTATTACCTAAATGGCTAATGTTACCTACTTGGATAATGAAATGTCTACAACCAAACAAATAAGCTCACAGAGCATCAAGGATTCCACAATTCAACCCTGAGCTACATATATTCCCTTCTATGGGAGTTGTGTTGAACTCATGCATATGCTGCCTAAGCATTCACTCCTCTAGTTAAATATGCATCTATAATGAATGAAGTATTTATTTTTTATACAGAGAATAATAATCTGCAGACAATTGTGTCCCTTCTTTGTTTTATGTTCATTTTGTAGTGTGGAAAATATGTTCCTAACACTAGAAAATCAGATGTTTTAAGTGACACAAAATTAGAGGACATTTGGAAAAATACAATGATCATATAAGAATGGTAATTCTCGTACTGTTCAGTTAAAATAGGGATTTTTACAGATTGTTAAACAAATGGGATGCATATCAATGCAAATGGTATGTAGATCATCAATAGACAATATAAAATACTCCTATGTTTCAGTCTGCCCCGAAACTGTTTTGAGAAATTGTTTTGAGAATCGTTTGAAGTCTTCAGGTCCATACATTCCATAACTGTTTCTTTTTCTTAGTCATAGGTTTGTTGGAGTCTCTAAGAGAGCCAGTTTAATGTAGTAATTAAGGGTGTGAGTTTTAGCCCTGCCTTGGGCACAAAGACAGCAGGGTGGTATTGGACCAGTCAGTTTCTTCAGCCCTAGGAAAGAGGCAATGGCAAAACCACTTTTGAAAGCTTACCAAGAAAATTGCAGGGAGTTGCCTACATAGTCTCTAAGAATCAGACATGAAAGGATGAAAACAAAACAACCCCCCCCCCCCAAATCTATTGAGCAATTGAAAAGAGAAAATGAGAATTTCATTATCACATTTCTATCAAGAGACCAGTTTGACAGAATCAAAATTAATAGCATCTTCTTCAGAATAACAGTTGATCAATGCTGGGAGCAGAGTGTACCTTTAAAAAATTTTTACATCCTTAGGCAGATTAAAGGAATTGAAGGATGCACAATAATTTCTCAGGTTCCCAGTTGGTAGCAATTCCACTAACAAAACCTGTTTACAATATTATATTTAGTATACTATTTTTGTTTTTCCTTTTTAAAAAATCTGGAATTATTTATCTTCAATCTACCCCTTTCAGCATCTGTAAATATAATTCTTTATCAACTCACTGTTGCCATCACAAAGTTTTTAAAATATTTTTGATTGATTTCTGGGTTGGCAAGAGAGTGTGTGGATTAGAGTGGATTTTTAAAAGTAAATGATCTTAGTAAGGCAAGATTGTAATATAATATTGAACGAATGTCATATTTATTGTGATATGTTTATTTCACATTAAACTATATTTTATGTGTGGAATCATTTTTAACAATAGTTCATTGTACAACTGCATAGATTTCCAACAGATCAGATCTGATAATTTGCCACAATCATATTATGAGCCCTTGTACTCACTGCATGGTAGTCTAGAAGTATGAAAGAAAACTTAATTAAGGAGAACAGGGTGTTGGACTAGAAGACCTCCAAGGTCTCTTCCAACTCTGTTATTCTGTTATATCTGTTATAACTGTTAGAGACTAAAATAGCCTGGAAAGAGAGTAGGCTGAATATTTTTGTCTGCCACTTTCAAGCTTCCATTCACTTGTGTAGACTCAGAGCCATCTGACAACTTGAATTATTCATGCTTTAAAAAGAACTTACCACTTAAAATATTTGAGGTTTTTGAAACAGGAGCTTGGAAAATACCAGAATGTACCAGAAATCTGATTTGTATGTAGATGAAGGAAGAATATAGTCCAAGTTGGCTATTTGGAATTATTCAAAGGACTTTCTTCTCTTCTCCTTTTCTTCTTTAATTGAGTATATGAATTCAGATATTAATGTTAATCAAAGATTAAAGATGGTTTAATCCTTAAAGATGGGCCTGAAAAGGAACACAAATACTTGGGGGAGAAGGAAAAAAAGGTTTTTTATAGATTTCACCTATCATTTTTAACAAATGTTGATCAATAAGATTTTACAGTAGAGAACATGAACGTTTGTGTCATATCCAGTTCTGAAGAATTTAATATGTTGGTCCTATAAGTACCACATATTCAAAATCAAGAAAATGTTTATGCACTATTTTAACCAAGATTAGTAAAATGGTATCAATGTCACAGTAATTTCAGAATTGCTACATGGAGCTCAGAGAACTCTTGGTAAAAAAAAACCAACACCACTGCCAGTATAGAGGCTGGTTTTTAATAACTTGTTGCCAAGCTCACTTTGAAGTAGTTATTGGCCCCTGTCTTAATCACATTTATGTATCTGTGCATATGCATTTGTATAGAAGTCTATTCTGAAATATTTCACTAGAATGAATGTAGTGCTAACTTTCCAAATAAAAAATGATCAGCAAAAGGGTCTGCTCTCATTCCTGATATTTTGAAACAATAAAAACATTGAGTCATCAAAATAGATATATTACACAGGGTTTTGTTGTTGTTGTAGGCCCAAAATTAAGTGTTGTTGTAGGCCCAAATTTAAATTTCCAAAAATATAAGTTCTGGAATCTTGAATGTGAAGCCAGATACTGTAGCTCTTTTGCCCTTTGACATGTGAAAATAAATTATATGTAAAATGAGGCTGCAGAGTCATAGGCCTTGTCCTTAAGACTGCCTAGCATTGTTTCTTAGCATCCCTGTGTAAGGTAGTGGCATCCACAAAGAAGATCCAATGCATGCAGACTCTCCCTGCACTCTGGAACCTTGATCATGTAACAGCCAAGATAAACCCAAAATAGTTGGGTTTTTTTTCCCCTTCCTACTTCAACACTGCTTTATTTTGTGTAATGCTATCTAAACAGAGTTTGTGAAAACAGAATAGCTGAACTTAGTTGCAAAGACCTCTCTTGGGGTAGATAATGCATATCTCTGTTTATGTAATTAAATCAGGGAGCAAGGGTCTGCTGTTGTATTGGGCTGATGGGATTCTGCTGGTGTCCTCTTTCAAGGAAAAGGCTGAATTTAATAAATCTTTGGATTGGCTCACATTTTCTCATGCTTTTGCCTTAATACCTTGCTTGCTGATAATTTTAGAGTATTTTATTTATGTCTTGTTAAAATTCCTTTTTAAAGCAGCTGTCTGGAAACTGAGATGAAGGCCTTAATTCACTTTTAATAAAAGATCAATGGGTTTATTGTGGAAAAATAGAACACAGATGTACACTGTACCTGATAAAATAATTAAATGTGTGTTTAATCTTCTCTGTTTCTTCTGTGCTACTGGTACTTGACCTCCTTTGTTTTTTTGTAACTATTATCTTTCTCTGGAGCTTTTATTTTTCATATTTGGCTTAGTCTATAAAAACAAACCCACTAACATACCCTCATCTCAAATACTCACCAAATCCCTTAGATTTTTCAAAAATATTTTAAAAGTAAATCTTCAGACTTAAGTGTCATTAAAATCTTTGGCCTTGCCTCGGAACAGAAGTCCAGAGATGCTTTTAGTGCAAGAACTAGAATGCAAAGGCTGGCAAAGTGAGAATACTTCAATTAAAGATTCCTTAAGGTAGAATTGCCAAATTTTCCTCCAGAAGTTTCCAATTAAATATCCAGCCATGCCTGAATGAATGTCATATGTAAGATTTTCTTTTCTTTCAGTATATCTTTTACAAGAAGAAACTAGTGACAAGAAAGGTTGGTTAAATGTCTTTTTGGCTGAAGACTAAAAAAGAGAAATAAAGAAGAGTCAAAATAATTACTATAGCTGAAATTTTGCCTCTAGAATAAAATCTGTGTGAGATATTCTCCCTCTTTATCCGGAATATTTTCTTTGTCCCCTCATAATGGAATGTGTGGGATAAAACAAAAAATAATGCAAATGTTCTGCATATTTCAAAAGAACCATTTAGAAAGAGGCAATTATATAGTCAGAGGATATCTCATAAACAGTAAGATGCACATATTATGCCAAATAATTGTGGAGACATGGTGTTCTGTTTCCATTCCACTGCTTGGCCACATGATAAGCTGTTCCTTCTGCCAAAAGCAGAATTGTGATTTGGTGCACCACTATGATTTCCTCTAAATGAACACATATGGACCAAGTGGCACATAAAGAGATGTTTTATGATTGTCATCACATATTGAAACTGTGTCAATGGGTCTTCAGTATAACATGACTTTATTTTATATCATGAGATTATGTGGCTGAGCTGTGGTTAGCCAGACTTCTACCCCAGCCTGTTCTTCCAACTTGGTTCAGAGAAGGGGATTTAATACCTATATGAATTACAGTTCATTGTTGCTGAATGTCAGGCAAACTAATTTTTACTAACTATGGTTTGTTGAAATAAGCCAGCTGAATAAGCTACATTATTACATCATAGCTGGATATAATAAGGAGCTATGGTTAAATCAAAAGCATGAATGAAAATTTTCCTACCCATTATGATTTTGTGGGGATTATGAAAATATTTTGTTCTTTTAATAGTATAAATATTGTTTAAATGTAAGCCTTCATGTGAAACCACCTGGAAAAAAATCCTAAAATGTAGAAAGTGAAGTTTTCATTGATCAGATAAAAACTTAATATGAAATTGATATTTTTCTTTGAGAAAATTAACAGGTCTTAAAAAGTTTAATAGATCTTAAAATATTTCACATGATAAGTCCACATGTTCTTAATATGAAAATCTTAATATAAAAATATAATGATTGGTAGATGATAGTTTCGTTCAATTCTTTTTCTTGTTTCTTTTCTTCACCACTAGATATGTGGCTATGGAATTCAAACCATATGTTAGGTCATTGCTTAATATTTGTTTGCATCTGCTGTAAAGATAGCTAGTCCTCCAGGACCAAACTTAAATTAAAACTATTATAAAATACAGATACTTGATTTATTAAATATTGCAATTAAGCCTGGCATTTTTGTCACAAGTCATTGTAGTCAGTAGTTGAGCCATCATATGGCCAGACCCAGTTCTGCAACTCTTTTTACAATGGTTGTAAAATTAGTCACTGCTTTTGTAAAGTGAATTGTGATTGTTAAAACAAATATATTCGATGGGTATTTCTTGCCAGAAAATGGCAAAACAGTTGCAATTCATGATTATATAACTGAAGAACTGAAACTGATCATAAATACAGGTTGGTTGCCAAATGCCTGAAATGCAGTTGTGTGACGGCATTGAGGTGGCAGACATAACTTCAAGGATGGGTTATAAGCTTTTTAAAAAGTTCATTGTAACTCTGAACACTCATTAAGTGACTAGTCGTAAGTCAAGGATTACCTGTCAATAAGAGTTGTCTCTGGTTTGCTATATAATAATGAGGTTGATATTCCATATTTAGTTCTTGTTGCACTTAAGTTTGCTTGCTTGATTTGCCTAGTTTTCAGTATCTGTAAGATTTGTCTGTGCCTAAAGTAGAAATCTTCTGTGCTTTTATGTATGTATGTATGTATGTATGTATGTATGTATGTATGTATGTAAATATATTTGTTTTTTGAAGTTTTCGCGGGTACTTACATGTGTGCTGTTCAGCTTCCTTCGGGTATTATCCCACGTCATTGTAGTGCTTTCAAAGTTGTAGCAACGTTTCAGCAGAATCTCATCTGCCATCATCAGGCTTCTGTATCAGGCTTCTGTATCAGGCTTCTGCCATCATCAGGCTTCTGTATTCCATCCATACAGAAGCCTGATGATGGCAGATGAGATTCTGCTGAAACGTTGCTACAACTTTGAAAGCACTACAGTGATGTAGGATAATACCCGAAGGAAGCTGAACAGCACAAACACACACACACACACACACACACACACACACATATATCACCTAAAATGTGGTATTTTTAAGGACAGTTTGATTTTCTTCAAAATATTTTTTTCATAGATTCTGTATAAATGATTATCCTAAAGATATTTATTTGGCTTGGAGATTTTCTCCTCTGGATTTAGATTGGTAAAAAATATGGGCTGTTTCAGATTTTATTTTTTACAAAGAAAAATGCTCCAAATGTTTAACATTGAGGTGGCATTGTAGAAAGAGAACTATCCTAGTAGAAAAAAATAATCAGGAGCAAAAGCTTCTTTTCTAGCTAACATATTTTATTAAAAGGCATAGGTTTTCATGAACTTCACTGTGCTTCATCTGCTACATGGAATAGCTAATGCTTTTTAATACAATAAAGAAAGAAAAGCTGCTACTATCCTCATTTCAATTAAAGTGGCAATATCTGTGATGTGTCAGAAAAGATTTAATTTTACAGAACTGCTTCAAGATTTTCTTTCATTAACAGCTTATGTATCAGTGAAAATGCTGGTTTCTAGAGAAGTTTGGGCTTTTGTTTTGAAGGAACAGAGTGGTTTTGGAGCAAGTAGTAGTCCAGATTGTAGCATCTCTCCTTTTAAAGGTGCTGCATCTTTTCCTAGGATCGCATGGCTGTCCTCCACTGTCCAGCACCATCTTCAGAAAAGACTAGTTTGGTTGAAGAATTTGCTTACAGGTGCTAAGCCTGACCTCTGTGCACTTCAAAACACCCTTTTACCTTTGAATCCAAACCAGTGCCCAGCCCTGTTAACTTCATTATCTTTACTCATCTTGCAGATGACTATGTGGTTGAAGTATATAATATAAGGATGATATTACATATGAGTGATATAAGGATCGCTGTTTTCATTTTATATACATATCCTAATTTTTTGTTTGCTTGTTTTTAATCCTTTCAGCTAGAACTAGTTTCCATTTGGCTAGGACACGTGATGTAAAGGAACAGACCTGATAGTTCATTCTCCACATTTGTACCCACCAGTTGTGTTGGGGTTGCAGATGCTAAAATTTCCAGCCAATATGGCCAAGCTAACAGAAATTCTGGGACTTGTAGGTGATGTGTATTTTAGTTAGTATAACTTAATTCTGCTTTATCTTCTCAAAACAATAAACTGTCAGATAAATTGTTCTTAAGGCCCAGTCCCACTGGCCGACGGATGCAAAATGTATGCATAAAGGACATAGCGGATGAGCAAAATTTTGGGGGTGGCTCCATCCGTTGTCATCCACTCCAAAAAGTGGCAAAAATTTGCATAAACAGAACGGAAAAGAACCGAAAAGAACGGACGTGGGTAGTATGTATCGGGGATGTTAAATGGATGTTCATAGGAAGCCTAGTGGATGAAAGCGGATGGAAGCGGATGACACCTCCGAAGGGGTTCCGGGGGAGAATTTCAAAGGGGACGCATAGCGGAAGGGGCGGATGGATAGCAGATGAAGCGGATGTATCACGGATGCCTATGGGAAACAAAGGGGATGTCGCGCGGATGTATATTGGATGCAAAGCATTCACTGCACATGCCAGGAGTATGAATTGTGTCAGCTCCGCGGATATAAAAGGATGCAGCACGCACGCAGTCAGCATACAGGGAAAAGACGTGCTGCCACATACATCTTGCAGGAACACCATGGTTTGTCACTCAGACAAGAAGAAGAAGCCTGTGCCTACTCATTCAAGCCCTGGCAAGGTGAAGATGGCCAGAACCAGCATCCCACCCCCTGGCACTGACTCTGAAGCTGCAAGGTCCTCAAAGCCCTGCTGCTCAAGCCCCTGAAGGCCCTACTGCTCAAGCCCCTGAAGGCCCTGCTGCTCAAGCCCCTGCCAGAGGGAGGAAGAGGCAAGGGAAGGAGAATGAAGAGAGGAAACAGTACACCATTTCCGAAGAGCATGAGGATGAGGTGCTGGAATGGCTGAGGGAGAAATAGTATCTCTGGAGAAAGGGCCACAGACTGTATCGGGACACCAAGAAGAAGCAGGCAGCTTGGAGAGACAAGGCAGAGAGCCTGGGGTACACTGCAGAAGTACTCTTAGGATGGTGGAAGCACATGCACACCTGGTATGGCATACTCCACCTCAAGAAATCTGGGCAGGCCACTGTCAAACTCACTGACCGGGAGATGTACGTCGTGGCCAAGGGCAGTTTCCTGGAGGGTGAGATCCACCACTGAGGAGCAGCCCCTCTGAGACCCCTCTCCCTCAGACAGCCCACAGACAGCCAGTCCTCTTCCAGCCAGGAGCCAGCTACCCTGTCCAGGCAGGTGTCTTCAGAAGGCCCCAGGGCAGATACCCCCCCCCACCGACAGCTGCACTCCCCATGCCAGCAGACTTGGAGGATCCCGTGGAGGATGACACCCTGCTGTCACATTTGGAGGAAGAAGCAGCAGCC
>BLBF01000016.1:43712027-43782258 GCA_015471245.1 Laticauda colubrina
GGCTGCTGCTTCTTCCTCCAAATGTGACAGCAGGGTGTCATCCTCCATGGGATCCTCCAAGTCTGCCGGCATGGGGAGTGCAGCTGTCGGGGGGGGTCTCTGCTGTAGGGCCCTCTGAAGACACCTGCCTGGACAGGGTAGCTGGCTCCTGGCTGGAAGAGGACTGGCTGTCTGTGGGATATCTGAGGGAGAGGGGTCTCAGAGGGGATGCTCCTCGGTGGCGGATCTCACCCTCCATGAAACTGCACTTGGCCATGACGTACATCTCCCGGTCAGTGAGCTTGACAGCGGCCTGCCCAGATTTCTTGAGGTGTAGTTTGCCATACCATGTGTGCATGTGCTTCCACCATCCAAGGAGTACTTCTGCAGTGAACCCCAGGCTCTCTGCCTTGTCTCTTCAAGTTGCCTGCTTCTTCTTGGTGTCCCAATACAGTCTGTGGCCCTTTCTCCAGAGGTACTCGTTCTTCCTCAGCCATTCCAGCACCTCATTCTCATGCTCCTCGGAAACGGTGTACTGTTTCCTGTCCCCCTTCTCCTTCCCTTACCTCTTCCTCCCTCTGGCAGGGGCTTGAGCAGGGCCTTCAGGGGCTTGAGCAGCAGGGCCTTCAGGGGCTTGAGCAGCAGGGCCTTCAGCAGCAGGGTTTTAAGGGCCTTGGGGCTGGTTCACCACAGTAGCAGCAGCAGCAGCTTCAGAGTCAGTGCCAGGGGATGGGTTCTGGCCTTCTTCACCTTGCCAGGGCTTGAACAAGTAGGCACGGGCTTCCTCTTCTTGCCTGACTGACGAACCATGGTGTTCCGCGCAAGATGTATGTGGCAGCACGTCTTTCCCCTGCATGCTGACTGCGTGCGTGCTGCATCCTTTTATATCCGCGGAGCTGACACAATTCATACTCCCCGCATGCGCAGTGAATGCTTTGCATCCGATATACATCCGTGTGGCATCCCCTTTGTTTCCTATAGGCGTCCATGATGCATCCGCTTCATCCGCTATGCATCTGCCCCTTCCGCTATGCATCCACTTCGAAATTCTCCCCCGGAACCCCTTCGGAGGTGTCATCCGCTTCCATCCGCTTTCATCCACTAGGCTTCCTATGAACATCCGTTTAACATCCCCGCTACATTACTACCCACATCCGTTCTTTTCCGTTCATGCAAATTTTTGCCACTTTTTGGAGCGGATGACAACGGATGGAGCCACCCCCGAAATTTTGCTCGTTCACTGTGTCCTTTATGCATACATTTTGCGTCCGTCGGCCAGTGGAACTGGGCCTGAACATCCTTTGGTACCTTGATCCAAAGGGATTCTTCCAAATAGTTTAGCATTTCTTTGTTTCTAACCTTCGGCTCTGTATGCAGTAGTGTCAAAGTTTCCCCAAATTTGAAAAACCATTCCTTACTGTCCCAGCTTGGTAATCTTGGACTTTAACTTCTCCAAGATGAGAGAGATGAGGATAGTGAATCTACTGATGTCTCAATGTTAGGCTTTGGTGCCGCCAAATTGCTCCTTACTCCTTACTCTTTCTCTGTTGTAAATCTTTTTCCCTGGACAAACATTTATCCAAGCAATGTTAACATTTGTATTATTAAAATATAGAAATTGGCCAAAAATATCATGAAAAATGATTTATTTGAATTTAAAAAGTAGCATAGTATGCTGTATATATGTTTCATGGTATATAGTTGTAAAATTGATCCTGACCGATCAGGATTATTTTCTGGAAATGCCAGAATCAATTATACAGTAATCAAGAATTATATAATTTTTATGTGTCATTCTTTAACAGCTGTAAAGGGTTTTTAGATTCCGTTATATTCAGTTAAAGCCATTCTATTTAAGGGTTACAATGAACAAAGTGAATTTTTCTCTTGACTGGCTCTTGGCATTAAAACAATAGCTGGATTCAAACTGACTAAATAACTAGTAATGTTGCTATGACAGGAACTCTTATTTGCTTTTTTAAGATTAGTTCATACATAAAGCTACATTAAAAAGGCGTGAGAAGGATTGGTAGCATTAACAACTTGAGGGAGAGGCTTGGTACTTTCTGATAGCTTTTTATTCTGAAATTTATAGACTGGAGCTAGATAGCAGTCTTTTAAAAAGGAAATAAACTGTTAAAGTTCTGGATTAAAGTTACTACTTTTGTGTATGTGTATATGTGTATATTTATTGACTGCAGACATGTTCCAAAGCCTTCTACATGATTCCTATTTATCTGTTTTTTATTATCATATATTTATTTGGTTATTTTCCTGGAATTTCAAGATCTAATAATTAAATTCCAAATGTAACATCAGAGGGGGGCCAGAGTAGGTCAAAGGATGGAAATTCAAACATGACCCATTAGTACCTGGGATGGCACAACAATGTTTCTTTTAATTTCCCCACAATACTTTGTTTAACATAAAGCTGAGTAATAGAAAAAGTTAATCAGGGCACCACATGACTGCCTGATTTTACCAACTTTTCTTGCACCAGTGGCTAAGTGGAATCAGCAGTCATTAAATAAATCAATTTTATCTAATGGGTGGTTTGTTTTGGCCAGAAAACAAAAGTAAATGCCAGAAACCTGCAAAAAATGCCATAAATCACAACCATGTAACTACAGAATGGTACAAATGGCCATAAATGCGAGTCAGTTATTAAAGGAACTTCAAAACTGTAATTCCAAAATTGGGTTTTAAGTACCCTTTGGGGGGGGGGGGCTGTTGTATAGTTTATACAGTCACTAAATGACTGGTTGTTAAGCTAGAACTATCTGTAAATGATACACATGTACAAATAAATAAATGTTGCATTGGGTGTTTTGAATGGAGAACACCACAAATTATTTTTAGAAATGCACATATAACTCCTGGAATACTTCAAGGAGAACAGAATGAACTGGCACTAAATAATTAAAGTACACAATGTTTTGTACACAATGTTTTGTACATCTCTATTTTTAATGTTTATTATAACTATTAGTATATATTATATTAAAATACTTATATTACTATAAGTATTTTAACTATTACTCACCTATTATAATTGCAGCTTTTACAAAGGATAACTTTAAGAACAGCATAAAACTTTTTTTTTGGAAAATGAAGTGAGAAATTATCATTGAGGACATTCTAGTGTGAACTATTTGTGAACTTACCTACTATCTGTATGATCTTTATTAAGTGATAGTATTGTACTCAAAAAGTGGCTGCATTTACCCATAATGCTGACATAATCTTTTAAATTGTGGTTGTTGGAACAAACTGTTTATGCTAGTAGTGCAATCATAATGCAAAGCCACAATGGGGGAGTTAATCCAATATTTTAACTAAACCCAAATAAATTACATCATAAAGAAACTGGTTGTGTTATAATAATGACTCTTTGTGTAGTCAGCCAGTCTCAACTTGAATGAACTTTGCATTGCAGTTCTAGAATTCAAAAAGTGTATCCTGTGGGCATGCATAGCCTTCCAGTGCCTATTGTGTGATTACCGGAGCTCCAACGTAATGTTGAGTTTTTGTATATGTTTGAATTGGACGTCAAGTGTATTTTACTCATGAAAAACACACAAAAATGAGTAATATTTTAAAGTATGCTGCTTGACATAGCACACAATCTCATGCAATTCTCCAGGTAATGTTCTGACTCCCTTCTCAGATAGTTTCTTATTCAGTAGCAAGCATGATGAGCTAGTTGCTTAATTATGCCATAATTAAGCAACTAGCTAATCATTACGTTTGCTTCTGAATAAGATCATGGCTTTGAGATCATGGCTTTGGTCTAGTAACACAGCTGTGACTAAATATCTATCTTAACAATAAGAATACAAAATTATGATTAAAAGTTTGAAGGGAGAAGGGGGAATCTACTATTCGTCTATCAACCAACACAAGCGAGATACTTGCTGTTCTTCACAGTATCTTGCTCACTTGATATAAGCTACTAGCCATATATATATACTTCTTTCTGTCTTTGTTTGCCATATAAATTCTAGTGATGAAGTGTTAAGGCGATACGTAATTACTTTCAGAAAAGCATTTCCTGGCAAAGTCTTGCATGGACAAATTTAAATAAGTAATGATTTCTTCATGTGATTGGTTTATATTTGTAGTTACCTTTTACATGATCCATAGATAACTAAGAAACTTGAATTGAAATTATAATTTGTGCAGTTACAATTTGTGCCATTATAATTTGACATAGTCTGTTCCTTAGAGGTTGTAACATACTCTACAGAGAGAGGGAGGGGCGAGGGAGAAAGAGGGGGGAGGGAGAGCACACTCCCTGCATCAAAAAGCATTTCTTAAGGATTATGGAGCATATAAGTCAATTTATACTGATATTAACTGACTATAACATTAATTTAATTAATAAATAAAAATAACATTTATTCCAGAAAATAGCAGCAGCTTTGTGTTCCTTTATGTTTTGTTATGTTTGAAACAAAATGAATTAGTAGTGTTAAAGGGTACCTTGCTTTGCACATAGATATCCATATCCTGATGCTATTTGGAAACATTCTCAAAGAGAAAGGAGTCTCAAGTCTTTGTAAATTCTACTGCTATAATGAAGAGGCTAAAGTTGGCATTGTTTTGAGACAAAACTTTTCCTACTGATATAGGCTGCCAGTTTCCATGTACAATAACCTGAGATTATCAAGTGTTTGGATGCATTCCATTTTCTGTTGATTTGTGTGGTTTTATAAAAACATGGCTTAAAAGTAGGAGGCCTTTCCATTCATGCTTTATTATATTGCATCAATTCAGCCTATTTTATAAAAATGTCTCCAGATAAATTGTGAAATGAGTTTCAAAGCTCTTAAAATCCTAGTTATGATTTGTTTAAAGATTTATTTTTTTCTTAATCAAATATATAAATATATCTTAGTAACAGATGTTTAGTGTTAAATTTAACAATGGAAAACATAATGTTTTCAGTTATTGTTTGTTTCTTGAATGAAGTCTCTTATACAACAATTTAAATTTTGTTCTGCATTATAATCCATCCTATAAACAATTGTAAAATGGCACCAATACTATAATTACTTTATTCAGTAGTAATAAATAATGTCTTGACATAAAAAATGTAAGCCTATGGTTTTATAGGAAAAGTAAATAACCCTAGCTTCAAATGGGAAGGTTTTATGTCAGAGGGTAATGGGATATGACCCCTTCAAATAAGTCTAGTCAAGCATTTTTATATATTTTGTAGATATTTTCATGATTCAATTTTTTCATATATACTCTAAACTTATAATAATATATTCTTAAAGAGTATATAGTATACTCTTTATAGAGTAGAACAAAAAGAACAAAAATTGTTCTTTTTACTTAAGAACAATTAAACATTTTAAGCCTTAAATAATTCTTTTAAGTAGCTACATTACAAAATCTCGTTTGCTTCCTGATATTTATATTAGACATAGCTTGCCTACTTGAAAATAGTAGTGGTGAACAAATAAACTTTTTGTAACGTGTATGGCTTCCTATACTTAAAACCTGAATAGAATTAATTCAAAGAGGTCCATAAGGCTGTAATCAGGCTGCTTACGAAAATCAGGCTTGAAGCTGAAAACCAAGATAAATTCACAGTCCAGTATTTTAAGTTTCTTCCATATGAGGCACTTTCTAAACATAAAATTGCTCTACAATTTGATGTCATCTAAAAAAACCACAAAAACCCTAACATGTTCTTCATTCAGCCATTACAGTTTGTTAATATTTCTGTTTCATTTTTCAGGTGATGAAGGGATGATGAAAGAACTTGATCAAGTTCAAGTTCTCCATAAGAGATCAGTTATGCCTTACAGGATCTATAAGAGAAATCGAAAAGGACCAAGTGATGAAGAAACTGTACAGCAATATGCAACTCTCGTGGGACAGGCATGTTCAGAGAGGATGTTGCTTTTTCGAAACTGAATACTCATTCTCTAGATGTACCAAAATGACGTTTTATTACATTACTGCAAGATTACATATCTCTACCGTTTTCTGTTGTTATGCCTATTGAATACTCACTGTGTACCTTTTTCTGCCTGGGAAGGAACATGTTGACAAACTTTAGCATAAAACATTGGTTTTGAGTCTGTATTAAGGGTTTGTCAGAAGATTACAATGACTGAGTTTGTGAGATTAAAGTCCTCCTTACATTTTCGAACAATTGAATGGGATGAGTATAATAGTGAGTGGAACATTTGAAGGGATGGGCAAGTAGTATTTTGTAGGTATGTGGTAGATAATATTTAAAATCAATTGGTGATGAAATATAAGTTGTGAAAAATATAAATATTTCAGAAATTTTATATTTCCTTTGATTACTATCAAATAATTAAATATTTTGTTCTAGTATTATTTCAGAATTCAGTTAGCCAGATACTTGTAAGTAAGCCAATGTTTTGCACTACGCTTCAGTGGGAAAACCCAACCTCTGTCTGGTAGAATTGGTGCCTAGGATTGCTATTATATCGTATAATATAAAGCCATCTAATGTGTATCTATGCACTGCATCTTTCAAATTATTTACTGAAGTCTTTTAAATGTTTGCTTTAAATAACATCTAATTGTATTGAAATAACCAGGAAGTTTGCAATTTAGGGTGGGTTTTTTTTTTTTTTGTGATTGACACTTTGGGAAAGATTGAAATTAAAATGTTTATCAAATTACCAAAGAAATTAATTTAAATATGTAGATTAAAACTATATTGAAGTACATCCCATTTTTGTTTTGTTTTATATTAATGTTTATGTCAATGGTAGTATTCAGAGAATAAGTTTGCAACACAAACTTTAAAATTTTTTAAAAATCCTACATTACACACTGAGCAATTAACTGTATTAACTGAGTATTCAAAACTTTTGATGTTATTCATTCTGGATTTTAAGCTGTAAATTACAGAAATGCAACATTCTACGCTCAGCTGATATTTTTCAGGCAACTTTGATCAATCTTTGTCTCCTTATCTAATACAGCAACACAGCAGAACATAAAAAACCAGTTATGTGCCTAGATTTTGCCTGTAGTTTGGGATAAAATAATAGTATGCACAGAAACAGCCTTCGTTCAGAGATTCTTGCAAGCATGCAGTAGTGCTTGCTGTATGTTCACTGAATCGCATACATGTTTAGTTAAACATACTGATATGTTGTCAGGTTGTAGTTTTGACATTATCTGCCATTATTTTGGGAATGGAGAAAAAAATCACATATATTCTTAATTCTTAATTTTATTCCTGCATCTACCCAAGGTTTGGCATGGTCATTGAACATACCAAGCAGAAGCAGTGAAATCATGGATGCCCTATATGATCATTCTTGCTTTTGAAAATAACATTTCTTTTTTTTTTTCTACATAGTTATTTTTCTACATGCAGGTCTTACACAGAACAAATTCCTTGTTTCTTGTAATTATTTTGAATGCTTTTCAGCTGTGGCTAAAATAAAGGGTTTTTTATTGGAAATTGGGTCAGACTTAGTCAATGTAGAATAAATTTACTGAAATCAATGCAACATTAATCTCATTGCTGTTTTACTTTACAGATCACAGAATACAATCTGATAGTATTTGATATAGCATATAGAGTTTAAATAACATACCTAAATGTAAAATATAGCAAGTAAAACACGTATTATTAAGGTAACATGTAACCTCTTCTGGATTAATCTTGCATGGATTTCATAATCAGAATTTCTGGTTGGAAGATTGACTGTGTCTTTATTTCTTCTAAAGGACCCATAATAATTACAATACAATTGTGTATTTTTTATCAAATAAAAATAATTTAGTTCATATTCAATTGCCACTAGGGGGCACATTCCAACTTGAAAATCAGTATTATATTGTTTGCCATATCAACAGTATTCATTATTCTACATCTGGTTTCCTGCCACTTGTTTTTTTAAAATCCTGGAAATCTTGAATAGGAAACCATTATTTGAGTCAACATGTATAGTCATAAAATAGTGGAGAGTCAGTAAAATAAAAATATGTAATTGATATAAAAGCTAAATATTATTTTGTTTGAACAAAACAACAAAAGTTTTTGAGCCCCCAAAAGAACACTGAATAAAGCATGTGAATGTAACCAGGATTCAATGAATATAGTACTTTCATTCTCTTGCTTTTGTGTATGCTTGTTCATTCAAGTATTTGAATTTTGTGCCACAGTAGTTCCCATTGATAAAAAGGACAGCTGGTTATTTTTTTTGTGACATCTCTCTTTTGATATTAGAGGAGTAACTCTGAAACGGAAAGAGTATTCTCAGTAGTATCTTTATAAACAGAGATTATACGCTAATGTGTTTTGGGTCACTGTTGGAAAACTAGAATCGCTTCTGTGAACATGGAGTGATGATTTTAAAAAACTGCTCCTTACCTACATGAGGGATTCATGTTGGCTGGGGGTGATAGAGGCTAGTTATAAAGCATAATGTAGAACAAAATTGTTCTGTTCCAATTCCCAAATAAATAGACCTGAGGGATTATTTCCACCACTAAGCTGCTGACAACTTGTTTACATCTTGTACTATTTGGAAACTAAAATGAAATAACTGCTTAATAAACAGGAATATATTGGATTGGGGCCAGAATATCTGAAAGACTGCTAATTCTTGTATGAGCCTGCTTGTAAATTACGTAACACAGGATTATGATTCTGCTACTATGAAACTCATCGTAAAAGTCAGACTTCCTTTTTCCAATATGTCATAGACATATAGCTTTACACCTTTCTCAAAATCAAATTTTATTAGTTGGTAAGGTACTTTAATTATTACTGTTCCATGCTTTAATTAAAATTTTATTTCACTTTAAGTCTATTATATTACTTAAACGTGTGAGAGCATGTGCATTTATGTGAAGAGATAGTGCATGCACGGGAGGGCCAGCTTAAACAGTAAATTATTTTTGTTGAATGTTAGCAAAAGATACAAGATGAGTTACACATTACCCACTAATGACAGCTGTTGCTCAAGTTGCAATATAACCTTTGTCCACTTTTGCTCTTAAATAGAAAACAGTATACTCAGTATTTTGGTGAAATTCCAAATATTAAAAAGCCATCAATTTCACATGAGGGAAGATTGGAATGCCTGGGCCTGATGATATTAAAATTTGTGTGCATTTTATGGCATTGACAGAGTAATATTCATAGCAAGATTGATTTCTCATTTGAAATTATTTTAATATAACTGTCATCTCTGGATACATAACAGATATAGAACAAGCAGAGAAGCAACCATGAACGGATGTCTATGCAATAGACTTGGAGCTTGTAGGGAATTTGTCAGCATTTTTTTGCAGGTGAAAGAACACAGCAAATTATTTAATGGGAGGAGGAGATTGTCTCATTTGTGTCAGATGAAAACAGGAACACCTGGTGCTCCTGTTTGTTTGTTTTTTTTCAGATTCTCGAGTCAACTGATCTCTCATAGCTTATAATTAAAAATCTATTCCTTATAATTCATACTGAGAAAGATGAATGATCACTGTAGTATGATGAAAATAGAATTACCACCCCCTGATCTGAAGTCTTGAATTCTGCAGTTCAGTGCCATCAGTGACTGAAATCACCGGCACTCAAAAGGTAAAAGGTTATTACTGAGGAGAAAGGATAAGAAGCATTTTCTATCCATCCTACAATCTTTATTCTTATTGCTTATTTGCACACGTAATAAATAACTGAAACTGAGAGACTCTTGTCTCTGGAGGTTTAGTAGAAGCAAATTTTGTTATTTAAAAATAAACTGTTGGAAACTAAATCTTTCTCTTTAAAGGACCAAATTATTTATGCAATTGTACTTCATAGCATTTCCTGTGTAGTGGCTTTTTTTCTCTATATACAGTATTTATAGTCCCAGACCAATAAAACACAGTTATAAAAGTTAAAAATACAGAAAAACCAAAGCCAAAATGAAGAGTGTACAGACTGATTTTTGCACGCCATAGCCATTGATAAAAACATGACACCTTACTTAACATGTTAGGAAGTTTGCTAATATACAAGTGAGGATTAAAGGTAAATATAAGAGACTCCATGAAGACAGAGAAATCTCTGAAATATCTTTAAAAATAAGGAATATTTATTTCTCCACTGTAAGGAGAGAAAGCCAAGCATAAAAACAATAAAACTGTCATATTTTAAGGTTTAGGTTTAATAAGGGAGCATGTTTTCCTCTATCTACCATTTAACAACATTGAAGCCTTTGCTTGAATCTGGAAGAGAAGCTGGGAAGGACAGTGTTTAATTTCTTTTAATGTAGATTTTTTTGAAAACAAAAACATATTTCTCAATGGGCAGATACAATTTTAGTTGGGATTATTCATCTTCCCTTTCTCCTTATTTATACATAGTAATTTTATAAATGAATTACAAGTTCAGTAGTTCCTTTTGTTGTAACTATGTATCATTCATGTGTTTGCAACTGTGTATCATTGCAACTATGTATCATTCAGGCATTTGCAACATTGTATCATTCACATGTAATCATTGAGCTTCTGTCTTCTCAGTGACCTTTTACAGGGCACGTACAGAGACAAGGAGTCAAACATTTGCAGAAATAGTTTATTCACTTTGTGATTACATTGTCTGGCATGCAGCTTTGTGAAGAAGGAATATCCTGATCAAATTATAAATCTTGCCATCCTGTCTGATCTTGCTTTGTTTGAGCCATTGTTAATCCTGTATATTCCGTCTGACCTAGGCTTGACCTAGGCTCTGAATAAACAATCACCCCCTTTTGAATGAGCATAATAAAAGAGCGTGTACCCAGACATTCTGGGCGCACTCATCCCGAGGAACTTCGTCTCCTGTCATTTCTTTCTCCTTCGCTCCCTATCATGAGACGCCCATCTAATGTGGGATAGCAGATACCGCATTCTGGTGACCCCGACGTGATTCCCTAAGGGGGATACGCCGCGACGCGCTCATATCTTACCCGCTCAACTTTCGTAAGTATGGGCGGAAACTTTTCTCAACAACAGACAGAGCATCTGAAGGAATTGAGGGAGTTAGTCGCTTCTTCTAAATATTCTGCTAATTTAAAGGGCTCGCCTGTAAAAATGAAACCTATTGCTACATTATTGACTTATGTGTGGCAACATTGTCCCACTTATCCAGAGAAAGGGTCCTTAAAGATCTCCATTTGGCAAAAAATTGGTGACTATCTCCATAATCATCCTCGTGCACCTATTGGCATTTTGGTCACTTGGAGGAAAATTATGGAGGCTTTAAAAGTCCATTATAAAATAGAAGCAGAGAGTGTATTTGAATCTCCTCCACCAAGTTATGATAACTTTTCTGTCCTTCAACCCTCCGCTCCCAATGATCGTAAGTCATTACGAGAGCCTCCCTCCATCCAATCCACTTCTTTAAAAGGAGAGCTCTCGTGTCCTCCACCACCCTCCCGAAGTGGGGGGGGTGTTGTAAAAACCATTCAACAAGCCTTTTCTGAAGGAGAAATGGATGAGGACAATTTTTGGTTTGGGAGTCAGAATTAGAAACGGGGCAGGCAGCCAGCCCCACAACAAAGGCTGCTGAAACTTGCAACTTTTCTTCTTTCGCTTACGATCTTGTTGCTAATGAAACTGTTACTTATCTTCCTGGTGTCGCTGACTTTCTCTTTGTATTATACTTGTTCCATGTAGGTACGTCATGAAAATGCTACCCATAGCTTTCACTCTGTCACTTCTGTTTTGTTTACAGAACACTCTATCACTCGCTCTTTTGTTCCTTCTTTACTCTTCCTATGGAAAAGAACCTTAAAATCTTTTCCTCTATTCAAGCTAGATATAGGGGGACCTAAATGTCCTTCTCTTGTATTACGGGTTCCTCCAACCCAACTAACATCCTTGATGAATGACCAAATTAATCTTCATTGTCATTATTGTAATTATTATCCTTTTTCTACTAATTGCATTCCCTTCTCATCTCGTAAATGTTCTACAACTAACTTGTCCATAGTCCTCTCTCCTACTTGTGATGCTTTTATTTACCCGAACTCTGATCCTGTCAGCAAACGACGCTTCAAAAGAACTGTCCATGACAATCCGCAGAAGCCTCATAGATAAAAGACTTTCAAGGCATTCGTTTAAGCTCTACAACCAATTCTTCTCGCATAGAAGATCAAAGCTTCCTATGCTTTGCTGAACTCTTCAAACTCATCAATTGCCTCCACATGTTGGCTTTGTATTTCTGCCTCTCCACCTTTTTACGAAGCCATCGCTTCCCAAGAATCCATTGCTAATTCCACATCAGATGAACGTTGCCGTTGGAGGAACTCCACTATTACTGTTTCTTCCATCACTGGGGTTGGTTGTTGCTTGGGAAATATTCCATCCAATTACTCACAATATTGTCATAATGTTTCTAATGGCTATCATTGTAATGTATATCTTCCTAAGAACCGCCTTGGCCGCACCCACACCATCGGAGGATACTCTGCAGTCTACACCACTTCAGGAGGAAATTTAACATCACGCCTGAAAGGAATGTATTTTATCCCTGGCAATAACTCTGTCTGGGCTTGTTCCACCGGTCTCACAGCATGTGTCTACGGGGATGAACTTATTAAATCCAAATCATTTTGCATTCAAGTATGGCTTGTACCAAAAATTAACGTGTATAACTCTGATGATTTTATATCCCTACAGGCACCCATGGAATACCCCCTCAGAGCAAAGCGGGAAATTATTAGTACTCTCTAGGTTTACTGCTTGCTCTGGGCACCACGGGCGCAGCCACGGGCATTGCAGGACTAGCTGTCTCTGACCAAAAAATTACAGCTCTGGGTTCAGTCATTGATGATGATTTATTACGAATTGAGAAATCAATTACAGCTTTGCAAAACTCCTTGACGTCCCTCTCAGAAGTGGTCTTGCAGAATCGTAGAGGCTTAGATCTGTTATTTTTAAAACAAGGGGGATTGTGTGCTGCGTTTAAAGAAGAATGTTGTTTTTATGCTGATAACAGGGGGATCGTGTTGGATTCTATGAAAGAATTAGAAAAACACTTAAAAGATAGAGAAAACGAAAGGTTAAACATGTATAATTGGTATCAAGGCTTGTTTTCTATTTCACCATGGCTTACAACCCTTATAACTGCATTGGCAGGACCAATAATAATCATTATATTGATATGTATTATAGGACCTTGTTGTTTTAATAGAATATTGCAATTTTTGAAAAATCAATTATCCTCCATAACTGCTAATGTTAATGTGTTATTGCAAGCTCATGTTAAGTCCTTAACACCGGATGAAAAAATGTCATTGCTTAGTTACCGCTCCTTGGACAACCCTGACGCTGATGGGTCGCACTCCTGCCTAGATGACTGGGACGGTGAACATTTCAGAAAAAAGGTTCCTGTCTTCTTGGACAAGGAAGAAGACTCGTCATAAATAATAAAAACAGAGGAGATGTTGTAACTATGTATCATTCATGTGTTTGCAACTGTGTATCATTGCAACTATGTATCATTCAGGCATTTGCAACGTGTAATCATTGAGCTTCTGTCTTCTCAGTGACCTTTTACAGGGCACGTACAGAGACAAGGTGTCAAACATTTGCAGAAATAGTTTATTCACTTTGTGATTACATTGTCTGGCATGCAGCTTTGTGAAGAAGGAATATCCTGATCAAATTATAAATCTTGCCATCCTGTCTGACCTGGTATCTTGCTTTGTTTGAGCCATTGTTAATCCTGTATATTCCGTCTGACCTAGGCTTGACCTAGGCTCTGAATAAACAATCACCCCCTTTTGAATGAGCATAATAAAAGAGCGTGTACCCAGACATTCTGGGCGCACTCATCCCGAGGAACTTCGTCTCCTGTCGTTTCTTTCTCCTTCGCTCCCTATCATGAGACGCCCATCTAATGCGGGATAGTAGATACCGCACCTTTTTAGAAATTAAGGCTAACACCAGGTTTCTACTACTTCAGGCAGCTATCGGTACTACATTATGTTAGAAATTATTATATCAATGCTCAGATTTATTTGCCTGAAAAAAAAAGAAACTTGTCATTTTTAGCAGGGATTTGCAGCAGAGACAAAATGTAGACTGTCCGTGAATTGTGTAATGTGTTCTAGATTCCATGAGATATGATAGGCAAAGCATCCTACCTTTTTAGTTACTATCACAGTAGCAAAATAGTCTTTATTAGCAGAATCTTGAATAGCTCATAACTAAAACACCTCAGAAAAAAATCTTTTTCTATGTGAATGTTTTATTCTAACATTTTCCACTTTGTCCCAATACTTTGTAGGTTTTTAGTGGTAATTTTATTCTATTAATGTTTATACACATAAGAAAATATTTCATCAAGGTAAGAATATTTGTTAGAATTTATGAATTATTAACAAAATTAAGCCCTGCCAACCTTTTACCATCTATGTAAAACAGGAGTCCTTTTGCTGAAAACAGATTAGCATATTAGACTATAGATATAAATGTTAGCAGACCAAATCCAATATGTCTACCATCTTTTTACTGAGATAGTACACAAAGCTACCAAAGTTTCTGTTATCTTTGTATGGGCCACACAATTAAAAATTATAGTTAAGCAGTACTTCATACGAAGAGATACAACTAAAACCATGAATAATTTGTTGATATTTACGAGCTGCTTTCCATATCCCCCCCTTGGGGCAGTGCTCTAGGCTAGTCATTAAATTGAAGCCAAATGATTTCATTGCTGTGTTTACTTTTATAAACAAAGAACACATGTAATGTGTAGTTGGCTGTTATCAAGACGTTCCCTCTTATTTGGAAGAGAGAGCAATTTGTATTTGCAGAGCCTTTTCTTTCTAATGGCAGCTTTGGAGGATTGGCTTTAATGTACCTTCAATAAAGGTATGAAAACCTGTGCAACTAGTTATTTTACTTTATATTATATTATTTTTAAAGCTTTGTATAGCTGCCCATCTAAAAATTGAATTTGAGTGGTTTATGAACAATAAATACAATTATAAAACAAAAAACAGGTTAAAAAAAAACCCTTGGTGCTATAGCCACACTTTCCTGATACAATCTCATTTTATCTTGATCACACTATATCCTAGCGTTTGGGGGAAAAGTCTTCAGTGCTCTCCAGAAGGATAAATGGTAATGGTGTATCTGATCTCAGGAGGGTAAGATATAGAAAAGGGCACAAATAACACATAATGTAGATCTGTGCAGAGTCCCCACCACCCAACCATAGCTACTACCTCCTCATCGAGCAATAGCCATCAGGAGGACCAGGAGGACCCCAAATTTCATACCAGCTCCATCTTGGATGTATAGTCACTTCCGGAGTCAAAGATGGCGTATCACCAGGGCCAAACCCCAAAGAAGCTCTGTCTTGCAAGGGTTGAGTTGACCATCTAGTCTCCAGGCACAAAACTCACTTAACAAATTTCTCACTTTACAATATAATTTTTGGCCTCAATTGTGGTTGTAAGTTGAGGACTATCTGTATAAATCTAAGTGCTATTGCTATTTCTAAGTGCACTTTTGCTTTCATATGCAGTGTTCTATGGCTTTCACTCCTTCGCATTTGAGCTTCTAATCGTTCTAACTCCAGTTTTGTCTATGAAAGAGGAAAACTCACAAGCATCCTTGGACTAGATACAAATGAGAGATTACTCCCCAAGGCAAAGAGTGTGCCTATTTCTGCCAAGCCAAAGAATAAGGGAAAGCGCAATGGGAAATGTTTGCATCATGCCAAAATAACCAAACCCAAATCAAAATAACAATGCAAAAAGAAGTCAATCCAATAAATTCTTAAGTCTGTTAAGAAAACATGAGATCCATTTATGGCTTTGTATCAGTATTTATTGTGGTTTGAGATTGAAACTATAAATTAGGGAAGGGAGAGGAACAGAAAATACATTGCAATGGTTTTATATCTTAAGGTTAGAAGCCAAAAATAATAGGATTAATTTTTGTTTTCTCTCTCATCTTTATTCTTTTCTGCGGACTTTTATGAATATCATGTCTATTCATTCTTATTCTTCCTATACAATGCTTTCTCTCTAACCCTACCCTCATTTTCCCCTTCAACAGTTCCAATTTCTTTCACTAAAGACTTTGTCCCTAACATCTGTTCTCTTGAAAGTTTGGGAAATGCTAAGGTAAAACTATAAATAAGCCAACGTCATGAGAGCATAATTTTCTAAACCTGTCCTACAGTAATGCTTTCCTTGTGTCCTACAAACTATTTTCCACATTATTTTATATCTTAAAGCTGAATTAATTCCGAATGTGTCCACTTGCAATCTGTAGCTATTAACTGAGTGATGTTGGTTTGTCTGGGATTAACATAGAGGTGGTATTCAGCAGGTTCTGACAGGTGCTGGAGAAACAGTAGCAGAAATTTTGAGTAGTTCTAAGAACCGGCAAATGCCATCTCTGACTGGCCCTGTCCCCATCTATTCTCTGCCTCCAAAATCCCAGCTGATCGGCTGATCGGCTTTTATTTATTTATTTGTTGAATTTATATTGCTGCCTATTCGCCCATGTCTACTCGAGGTGGCTTACAAGATGTAAAACTATATTTTTTAAAAAATAATAAAAACTAACAAAAAGAATCAAATAAATTAATGAAGTACAATAGAACAAAATCTGGGAAAAAATAAAAAAAATCACCCCCCAACTCCCTCCCACCCTCCCCGACGACAACAGATCACATGAGCAAATTGATGGGTTTCATCCCGCTCTGGGTTCCCCAGGCCCGCTGGCACAACCAGGTTTTCAATGCCTTCCAGAAGAGTATTAGAGAGAGGGCCATTCTAATCTCTGCGTGAATGATGTTCCAGAGAGGGGGGCCATCACAGAGAAGCCCCTTCTTCTGGGTCCCACCAGATGTATCTCCCTCAGGGATGGGACCCGCATCATTCCCTGCCTCCCCTTTTGTTGCCCTGCATAGGAGAACAGATCTGGAAAGGAGGTTAGTGGGGTGGGGAAGGAATGGGATTTTTCAGTAACCTTCTCCCAGGAGTGGGGAGGGAATGGAGATTTTGCAGTATCTTTCCCCTGGTGTGGGGTAGGAATGAAGATTTTAAAGTATCCTTCCCCTGCCATGTCCACCAAGCCACACCCATCAAGCCACAGAACCGGTAGTAAAGTTTTTTGAATTCCACCACTGAATTAACCCATTTTCTGAATATAGGACACTGGCTATAACTACTCATAACTTACCAAAAATATATAGCATGACTTTTGACTTGGCTTATGGTTATATTTTTCAGTCTATCCCCCCAGAATAGCCTACACCTGGCGTTCAGGAAGCAGAATCAATACTTTTTTTTTTTTTAAATAGAAATTTGTTTCTTTCAAAAGAAAAGTGAATTTCAGAAAAAAATTTATGGAATGTGGGATGCTTGCACTTAAATAAAAAGATATAGGACACTTATGGGCAATTATGTGTTGTGGTCTGCAGTTCCCTAGCTACCTTCATTTCAATTAAATCCCTAGAGAAGGAGAAGAAGACTGTCTTTTGTGGTGATACTACTGTCACTACTAAGTATAAGTAGTCCTTAACTTACAACCAAAATTGAGCTTAAAATTTATGTTGCTAAATGGAAAATTTGTTATGAGAAATTTTGATCCATTTGACTATTTCTCTTGCCACATTTGTTAAGTGAATCAGTGTAGTTGTTGAGTTAGTAACATGGATATTAATTGAATGTGGCTTCTCCATTGACTTTGCTTGTCAGAAGGTCACAAAAGGGGATCACATGATGCCAGGACACTGCAACCATCATAAATATGAACCAGTTGTCAAGCATCCAAATGGATATCCCATGTCCATAGGGATGCTGCAAAGGTCATAACTGAAAAACGGTCACAAGTCATTTTTTTCAGTGCCGTTGTAACTTCAAACAGTCACTAAACTAACTGTTGTAAGTCAAAAATTACCTCCAGAATATAAGTCATTATTGGAGTATTTTTAATTCCAGTGAGCTAAAAAAAATCCAGAAAAAAATCATTTATTAAGTCTATCTTGGCTGTCATTGAAATGTATTGAGTTAGGGAGACCTTTTGTGACTAAGATTAAGTTCAAGAAACCTGACATCTTCTTTTCTGAAAAACTGGTGTGAAAAACTGGCAAGACCTTTTAAAGCAATTTTCCTTAGGGGGAAAAAAAAAAGGACTGCTATTCAGAATAATGCTTGCTTTTCATACCAATGTCCTGTCTCTATTGCTACCTGTCAATTTTATTTGACAATATATACAGCAAAGGTGTGTTCCTCATACCAAACCAGCAGAAGGCTCTATCCTGTGCTAGAAAATTTGATTAAAACCCAAATGATGGAATTTATCTAGTTTAAGCAGGATACCAAAGTGATCAAATGAAAGACCTGGTCTCTCTCTGATGAAACATGTAGCGCATCTCAAGCTTTTTAAGAGTGATGCCTGGAACTGCCCTACTGTAGAGGTGTCACCATGGCAACAGGCAGCTGGTTGTTGAAAATCCCTGTGTGATGCCGAGGAGGGGGCAGCCAACATCACTAGTGGGGATGTGTTTGAGATCCCCCCCCTTCATTGTTTCATTGGCATTAATATTCTCAAGAGGATTAGCATCCTGAAGAGGCGAAAAATACTTTGTGGGAAAACATTTGTGGGCCATGTTTATCTTTCTTGCTCCTTTCTCAGTGCTTCCACTGGCCCAAAAAAGGGAAAGTGTGCGTGTGTTTGTGTGTGTTGTGAGAATGCACAAGTTACAAATGTAAGATTCCACCAATTGTTTTTTCCTCAGCAGCATGACTGTTTACTTAACAGGGTGGGTGGGTGAGCAAGAAAAAAAGAAAACAAAAACCAAGTTAAAAACCTGGGAGGGATATTAAGGCCTCATTAAGTGATCTTCTCGGCAATTGACAAAGCAGCAAGGAGATTTTCATGCCTGCTTGCACACAACCCCCAGATAAACAAGTTTCTACTTGAGGCCACCTTGAGGGAGGAAAAATTGTCTTATTCCTGTTTTTCTTATTCTCTCTTTTAATTGCTCCCAAGTTTTGCTGATTTTATCCCAATTTCATCTCATTCCCTGATTATCTCCTGTTGGCTTGGTTTGGTTTTCATGCACTGTTGTTTAAACAGCATCTGTAGAATAATCCTGCACGCAGCTCAGCCTTTCATGCTTTTCTTAGATTGCAGATTTTTGAGCCTGCCTGTCATGAAGAGAGGGAGGGAGAATGCTGACATGGCTAGCTTAACCAAGTCATTTAGATGCTGAGCTGTCAGTGGAAGTGCCTCAAAGCTTTCCTGGCTCTCATCTTGCCCCAAGGCCTGTACCTCTCACTGATTCAACTCTTCCCTGTCCTATTGAAGAAGGAAAATGATCCATCAAAATCCCAGCCTCATGAAGTCATTTCATCAGTTTAGTTGGGGCTGGATTTGAAAAAATACAAAAGCAGCATCCAGGCATGCCTTTACCTCCCACTGTGGCACCAGGACATTTACAGAAAGGGTTGAGGTTGAGATCCCAAAAATAAATCGAAGTTATGCTACCAATAGGTTAATTTGTCTGCCCAGAAAAAAAAAGAAAAGAAAAAATCTTGTTTCATACGCATTACCCTTACTATAGGGATCCTGAATTCAAAATTTTGATACACTTGGAAAATTAGTGGCATTTATAATATTAATGTGCTTACTGCATTATAATATTAATATTATTTTTAAAAATCTTCATTCATTCTAAGAGAAGACTTTACTTATACCCTAATGACCTTAGCTATATTATAGTCCTTATATCAACTTATTTTCAATCCCTGGAAAACATGATATATATTATAGATTCCTAATAAAACTGCAAAAATAAAATGGTTCATATATGATAGTATGGATTTGTCTATATTTTTACTGAGTTTACTGCAGATGGAAATACATAAGTAAAATTTGTTTGCATATTAGTTTTTGATAGCTTGCTGCATAGAATAGAAAGAAATCAAACACTATAGGGATGGCATTTATAGTTCCAAAAATATGCAATCTGTATTTAGTTGTTAATAAGAAGAATATTTTTCTTTTACAGATGTAGTCATTAATGCAGTTCCAGTATTGATTAAGAGAGCCAGCTTGATGTAGTGGTTAAAGCATCAGGTTAGAAACTGGAAGACAGTAAATTCTAGTCCTGCCATAGGCATGAAGCCAGTCACTGTCGCTTAACTCTAAGAAGAAGGAAATGGCAAAACACTTCTGAATAATCTTGCCAAGAAAACTGCAGAGTCCAGGCAGTCTCTGAAAACAGACACGACTGAGCAGAAGTGGGGGGGGGGGGGGAGAGCTTCTAAGACCACATTTTCTATGTGTAAGAAATGTGTTCATCAAATAAATTGGCTGTATCAAATCCTATTGAAGTGAATAGCTGTTGTGACATCGCAGATTTAAAGTAATGGGATTTGGAGGGAAGATAAAAACAGGCTCTATGTAAAACTTATGTGCAACGACATCTCTAGCCAAATTTTATTTTACATGGCTTTGGGAAAATGGCAAGATTTTGTGTATTTTTAAAACACAATTGTGAGATTCCACAGTATGTATTGAATGCTCTTTGGTTAAAAAAAGGAAATAAAGTTTCTTTAAAGTATGATACTTTTAATATAATTTAAAGTCCTTACTGATTTTTGTACATTTCAATGTATTTTATTAATATTTGGTAACTTTTGTGAAGGATTTACTATATTTGTCTTGATCCACAGTCAAAAATAATAAATAAACAGATTGATTGTTAAATTCATTTTTGGTGCTCAAAATAATGGCAATTAAATTTCACATTGTAAATTACATTTTTGAAAGAAGAGGAATTACAGACATGGAACGGAGTATGCACTGTATATCTATAGACTTCATCCCTGCAGCAGACTAAAACCATATTCACTATGTATTAATATCACATAGTATGATAGATAATTAAACTTTAATCACTAGCCAGGAAACAACAGATGCCAATTACTACCAAATTGAACAGCTATAGTCCAAAGTGAGCTACTATGCAGCATATTACTTTACTCATCATTCTAGTTTCAAAAACTTCAGAAAAGAAATTATGAGCTCATGGCTTATTCTCTAATTGACAATTCAATGTCTAAAATTTTCCTCTAAAATATTGCCAAGGAAAAGTAGTCATAATTTTTTCCAAAGAGCACATTTTGAGCATTTCCTGATGAATACATTCAAATACTAGTTCAGCAAAAAAAAAAAAAAATACTGAAGCCTGCCTAAAAAGTATTGTGTCATAAACATCTAGAAATACATACTGTGAGAGAAGTCAGAAATTTAAAATATCTCATCTTCCTCATCCATTTTTGAAAATGGTTTCCATGTAACATCACTGAAAATCAATTTGTGTTGTCATGTATTTTTGTGTAATCTCTGAGTATGCTTCAGTACTCATTGTAAATAGAATACAGCAGAGCAAGATGGTTACCATTAGTCTGTTGTCTTTCATACTCTACTGAAGCAAAGGCTGTACAACTTCCTATTCATCACCCAAAACCACGATCAACAGTTTTGAAAGGAGGAAAAGATTGGATAGAGTAGCCAATACTGGATATGTAGTCTTTCCCAGTTCTCTTCCAACTTATAAACTCTGCTTTCCTCCATGGAGGGTGGCCAGTGAGCTAAAGTGAAAGAAGCATATTATTCAATTAATTATTTATTTCTTCCCTCCTGATACATTAATGCTAACCGGCTGTGGTATCTGTCACCACACCAGCTACGGGTGTTTCTGCTCTCTTTCCTTCATATGTTTTTCTTACATTTTAAATGTCAAGGATCTAAAAGTCCTAGAATTTTTTAAATATGCTTAGTCTCAGTGTCTTCTTTTTTTTAAACTTCAGTTATGAATACTTTGGCGTTATATTTATGACAGCAGTTGGTAAATTTGCTGTAGTCCTGTTCGCATACACTCTTGTTTTAATTACCATGCTAATGACAATGATCATGCCATTCTGCTTTTAACATGGCCTATTTCACAAGAGCCCAGTATGGTAAGTTTGGATTGACTGCCGTAACTTGTTTGGAAACTTCTGAGGCTACAGAAATTACAGCAGTTAAGTTGCATCTGAAAGAAGTGTAGAAAAATCATCTGTATTAAAGCTGCTGCATTTATGCTGATCTGTATAGAGAGTAAAGATCACTTTGATGGAAATATGCAAGAAACATTGTGTATACAAGAGGTAGCTACAATACATTTAAGTCCTGAAAAATGAATTCATATTCAGGAGTGACTCAGACAGATGTTTTCCTAATTCACTGGAGTATAAGAAGAAGTGGGGAGAAGTACAGTACAATCTGACTTGCCATATTCTAATCAATATCAATTAAAAATAATATGATCATAATATCAATAATGAGTAGTGATGACACAGTGGTTAGAATGTAGTATTGCATGCACCTTCGGCTGACTGCAATTTGGCAGTTCGAATCTCACCAGGCTCAAAGTTGACTCAGACTTCCATCCTTCCGAGGTCAGTAAAATGAAGATGTAGATTGTTGGGGGTTAATATACTGATTCTGTTAATTGCTTAGAGAGAGCTGTAAAACACCATGAAGTGGTATATAAATCCATGTGCTATTGCTATCAGGCTTCCCATGAAGATGATTTCTTGATCTGGTCTTCTTTTAGATGACATACAGAGTACTGTATAAGTGTTAGCTTACTGCAAGTTTCTTGATAGAATCCTTCCACTCTCTTTCATTATCATGATCACTATCAACTGATCTCATGACCAACGAGTAGACAAGCCTTTTTGGTAGTTGGAAGGCTAAATTCTTTATTCACTTTTGAAAAGACACACATACACAATATCTTACATAAATTTAAACTCTTATTTTATTTTTACAATTATTGTTTTAATTAGTTTGTAATATCTTTTTTTAATTTGGACTTTACATTCCATGCAAACCATGAAGCACTTGATCATATAATGACTATAACAGTTAAATGGCTATCTCACGCTAAGATGTTTATATGATACAAAAAGGTAAAGCTTCATTTTAAAGAAAGGAATGGCTTCATTTGTACAGTAATTCTGGTAAAACTGTTCTTATCTTATGAAAGCCTTATCGGGGAAATATATTCACAAGTACGTGTGTGTGTGTGTGTGTGTGTGTGAAGAAACTTACTTGTGGATAGTTAATTTTAATTTTAAAAAGTGGGCTTCTAGGCTCAAACTAACAACTCATCTGAACTTTGAAAAAAAGGAATAAATACAGAACTACATACAATGTAAATTTTCGCCTTTAAAATTGGTAATCTTGTTGTGATTATTTAAAATACTCAGAATCATATATTCTATGAATCAATATGCAACATTCTTACCTAGAACTATTACTTTAAGAAGCAGAATCCATTTAAAAACACCTAATAAAGTTAAGTATAATATTCACATAAAAGAGCATGAGCACATATATTTTAATTGTTCAGTGATTGTGATATACTTGTAAATGGAAGCATGCACAATAAAATGAATAATGTGCAAAAGAACATTAGGTGGAAGATATGTTAATTTTACCATTCCCGTTGGCTGATCTTAGAAAGTTAGCTATGATCAGATCTTGTGAGACCTTTAAGAAAAATCAGATCTGTAACTTAGATATGGATGTTAGAAAAATCCAAAAAATGGCAATGACAAACCACCATACTACTGTTGCCAACAAAAGTTAATGCGCTCATCTATGGCATCATCAGAATTTGAAAGCAACTTGGAGGATATTTTTCTTATCTGGTGCAGTACACAGAGATTTAGATATAGATATATCTAAATATATCTATATCTGTATCTACATTTTCTATCTATCTATCTATCTATCTATCTATCTATCTATCTATCTATCTATCCCAAGTTTGCTACATAGATTCCAAACTAAATACTGACAAGATTAGAGCTCTTATGCTTTCCATCTAAATTTGTGGAGAATATAAAGAGAAATTGGATGAAGATTTGTTCTGCTTCTGAGAAAGCAGAAATTTTAGAGTTTCTGAAAAATGGCAGCAATGGCAGGAATTGCCTTAAGGTGTCTTATTCAAGGATGTAAGTTAAGTATGAAAACAAGGGAATTCAAATACTTGCTGGAGGCATTATTATACAATGAAAGGCAGGAAATCTATCATCCTTTTTGGCCATCTATTTGTGAAAATTTATTTGAAATTCTTTTGTTATTTCAAATAGTGTTGAAACAAATTCTCTATTTAAAAAATGAAAGAAAATATATATAATTTTAACAAAGCATTCAGGAAGACTAATGATTCAGGGATGACCAAGAGCTCAGCTAGGATTCTTTGTAAAAGCCAATATCTAAGAAATAGGTTTGGTGCTGGTAAAATATAATTTAAGAGTTTCATATTCTGCTGCTAATATGCAACCATTATTCTGGGCTAAGCATGAAAACAAATTAACAAAATAAAACAATAAATAACAGAATTAAATACAAATTAAGAACAAAAGTAAAACATTTCTTTCCAGTGTTTAACATCCTTTCAAGATTTAAATGCCTGTGAGATTTGTTCAAGAAAACACTTAACCGAATGTCCTTTGCACTAGTTACACATATGCCATTAAGTCTTCTTGACATACTCTTACATCACTTGTGAGTTGATTTAATTGTAGTTGTGTTTAGAATTACTAGAAATCCAACAGAATGTTTGGAAATAGAATTAGAGTGCATTAATCTGAATATGTTAATCTTGTTAAATAACGTTGTGGGAAATTTGTTGGGTTGCTATAAGTTCAGAAACATAAATTCAGAATTCAAACTTGTCTATAACACAGAAAAGCATTAGAATTAATCATTTGTAAAGACTGTTTAAGCAGCTGGAAGAAATGTGACTTGTCAGAGAATTCAGATAATCTAGTCTAGACAAGATGGGTGCTTACACTTTCCAATTTCAGGCAAGAAAACAGTTGTTTCACTTAGAAATATTGCTTCGAATATTTAAGTATTCTCATTCTCAATACTTATTCTCAAAATAAGTATTTTCATTCCAGATCCTTAATAAGAAAAGCTATCCTTTAATTATGTTAAGGAACCAATGTAGAAATTACTGGCTTCTCTAAATTTAAAGTCCAAACATTAATTTCCTATTCATTTAAACATTTTATTTTCTATGCCATTTAAAAAAAAAATTCAGACTTAGAAAAAAAAAAGAATAGTAAACAGAGACATCACCTCATTAAGTTTTACATAAGCAACAGGCTGAGCTAAAGGATGGACTATATAAATGTAACCATCAAAGTCAGCTAAATTACCTTTGGGCTTATTTATTTTTTTTCTCACCATTTTTAAAAAATGAAATCATTCTCCCTGACAGGGTCAATGGAAGAGTCTCTGGGAGAGCTTTAAGATACCACATTTATTATCTCAGGCTGTCAGCCATCTTCTTGGGGTCAATACAGCTGAAAAGGAGAGCCACTGCTTAGCTTTGTGGTATACTCTCTGAAAAAAAGTTCAGTTGCCTTGGCTGTATTTTATTTATAATAAGATATCCACTAAAAATAGGTGCTGTGTATGCTTCTATAAATTTGGAAATCTTTTTTAATGCCTGCCTTATGAACCAAGGGTCTAGATGAAGACATAATGGATAGTTGATACTTGGCTGTAACTTTGACATTGTGTGAAGCTATCAGAGATCTTAATTTAGCTGGATGAAAATATTACAGACTTTGTAGTCCTTATATAAACAGAGAGCAAGCCCCACTCCTTTCAAGTGCTGATGATGTGACTTAGTTTGATAATGAAATGTCTGCAAGAACACAACCAAATTTAGAGAGCACCAAGAATCTCTTATTTCATTTTCCCTGAGCCAGAAATATGCTGTTCTATCAATATTACAGAGTTTAATAATGGGAAGTTTGATAATATCAAAAAAAAATGCCTCTCCCTGATTATACAGTGTGTAGATTCAGTAAATTTCCAAAATAAATATTCAGAATTAATATCAGGATAATATTATTTGATTAAAATAGTTGTTTGACAATATTGGGAATATTTCTATGTTCTTATAAGTTTAGTTAAAATAATCATATGATAATGCTTCATCTAAATTATTTTAAAATATCTTAAGATACTGTACACTTTCATATGGTATTTTTATTGGAGATAATTTTATGCAACTGATCCAATATTTAAAATTACAGTTTAAAAATTGTAATTGTTGATTTTTCAAGTTACAATCAATATAAAAGTTGATTTAGGGCCCAGAGGAATAAGAAAGTATGGCTTTAAAACAATACAAAATGAAGGAAGGTATTTTCAATGGTTTTCATATTTTAAAAAATCATTTGGAAGATAACCATGCACAAATACAACACTCCTCTGCGACTTATTAATGTAACCCTCATTTTACTCCAATTTCTTCCCAAGATTGATATAAGATGTGACAGTTTTAAGAGTCACTTCAACTTTAAAAAATGTATAAAAAGAATACCATCATTTTAGGCTCATATGAAAGCCTGAAAAAGTGCAGCGACATGCCTAGCACAAGTATGCACTTATGTCTGTCTCTCTGTCTGTATTTTCATACTTTATAACCACCCATCTCCCTCCAAGTTATTTGCAAGAGACTTAAAGCCCATGTCACACTGGCCAACGGATGCAAAAAGGACACAGCGGACGAGCAAAATGTTCCTTCCGTTGTTATCCGCTCTCAAAAGGGGCAAAAATTTGCATAACCAGAGCGGATAACATGGACGCGGGGAGGACGCAGGGCGGATGCAAAGAGGATGCGGAACGGAAGCCCAGCGGATGGAAGCGGATGGGAGTGGATGGGAGTGGGTGGCACATCCGCAGGGCTTCCGGGGGGCCTCAGCGAAGTGGACGCGGAATGGAAAGAGCGGAAGCAGAGCAGACGCCAAATGGATGAAGCGGATGCAGAGCGGAAGCCTAGCGGATGCACAGCGGAAGCCTAACGGATGCCTGGCGTTCACTGCGCATGCGGGGAGGATGCATTGCGTCAGCCCCGCGGATATAACGGAGGCAGCTCGGAAGCAGGATGCCATTCAGAGGAAAGACCTGCTGCCGGACACATCGACTGCCTTGCCTGCCCTGCCTGCATGTCTGCCTGCCAGCCTTGCTGCCAGCCTTGCTACCAGCCTTGCTGCCAGCCTGTCTGCCAGCCTTGCTGCCAGCCAGTCTGCCTGCCAGCCTTGCTGCCTGCCTTCCTGCCAGCCTTGGTTCATGTCTGTCTGCCAGCCTTCCTGCCAGCCTTGGTTCATGTCTGCCTGCCAGCCTTGGTGCCTGCCTGCCTGCCTGCCTGCCTGCCTGCCTTCCTGCCAGCCTCCCTGCGAGCCTTTCTGCCAGCCGTGGTTCCTGCCAGCTTCCCTGCCAGCCAGCAACCCCACAACCATGCGGAAGCACAGCAAGCCTCAGCCATCTGCTGCCAGCCCTGGAAAGAGGGACAGGGCTACCATCCCGCCCCCTGGCCCTCACTCTGGTTCTGCTGGGGCTTCTGCAGCACGGGCTCGCTCTTCTGGGGCTGGGGCTTCTGCTGCTTCTGCTTCTGGAGGAGCTGATGACAAGCACCAGCCACCTCCACAGCACCTGCACCCTTCACCCCTGAGACTGAGTGACCAAGAGGAGTGCCAGAGACTCATTTTTGTCTTATAGCTTGTTGTTAATAAAGTCTATTTTTGATTCACACACTTGCTTCATTTCTTTTTTTTAATAAAGTCTTGCTGGAAACTTTTAGAAATGGTTTAAGCCTTTGCATGCTTGTGGGATGGGTAAGGATAGCTTTGGGATGGGTTAGGATACCTGTGGTATGGGTAATAGCTGTGGGATGGGTTAGGATAGCTGTGGGATAGATAAACCTCCAGTGCAAGCATAGTGGGACTGTATGGTCCACCCTCCCAGGTGCCACACCTACGGCCCTTTATTATCAATAATAATGTAATAATTATCCACACATGTCAACATAAACACAACTCTTTATTAAACGCCCTGTTCATTGTAGGCCAATCAAACATACATGGCCCAATCTCATCTGTGTGATGAGACAGGCTGAAGGAAACATCCATTAAGCATCTACCATCCTGTCTTGCCACTCCACTGCTCCAGCTGGGGAGTTGTACCATTGTCTCAGGAGGTTGCGCTGCTTCTTCGCTTCATTTGAGGCTCTGTTGGGGCCTTGCACATCCTCAGTGTCGATCAGGTTTCGCCCTTGCCTCCATTCCCCAGGCTCCATGATCCCATTGGCTTGTTGGAGGTCCACGAGCCTGTTCTGCAAGACTGGGTAGCGGGTGCGCATGAGATTGTGCAGGATGCAGCAAGCTTCCACGATCCTCCTCGCGGTCTCTGGGCGATGCTGCATGGTGGTGAGAAGTACCTGGAACCTGTTGGCCAGGATGCCAAAGGCGTTCTCCACCACCCGCCTTGCCCTGGACAGCCTGTAGTTGAAGATCCTCTCTTCACAGGTGAGGAGTCTGGAGGTGTAGGGCTTCATGAGGTAGGTTGTGAGGGAGAAGTCGTCATCCCCCACGATGAAGTAGGGCACATCTTGTGTGTCGTTGGGCAGGAGTTCTGGATCTGGGAAGCCCACGATGAGGTTGCGTTCCAGCCCCTCCTTGAGGTTACTGGCGTTGTATACCTGGCCATCCGAAGATGAGCCGTTGCCTGAAGCATCGATGTACATGAACTTGTAGTCAGCATCGACCATGGCAAAGAGGATGATGCTGAAGAAGCCCTTGTAGTTGAAATAAGTGGACCCCGACTTGGCTGGAGATTTGCAGGCCACGTGCTTGCCATCTATGGCTCCAACGGTGTGTGGTAAGTTCCACTTCTGATACCACTGCTCTGCAACTTTCTTCCATCCTTCTTCAGTGGAGTGGTACTAGAGGAGCTCCTCCTTGTATTCTTCGATGATGGCCCGCACCACTTCTCTGACCACAATGCTGATGATGTTGGATGGCACCCTCCAGCCATACTGCATGCTCCTGTAGGCGGTCCCTGAGACCAGGTGGTGCAGAGTGAGTGCCACCTTGAGCCCAGGTTCCAGGCTGGGCCGGAAGCTGGTGTTTGCCTTGGTCAACCTGGGTGTGAGCCACTGCACAACTTCGTCAAACATGGCTGGCGGCATCCTCATGAAGTTCTGGAACGCCCGAGTGTCTTCGCTCCTGAGCTCCACCATCAGCTTGTTGTACAGTCCGTCCTCCGCTCTACTGGCGAACCATCTTCGGACCCAGACTCTTTTTGGGTGGCTCCTTTTCTTCTCGCAGTAGAGTTCACAGAGCCTGCAGATGGCTTTGCACTGTTGCAGAACGATGGTGGCTGCCGAAAGGACTTTGTTACAATCCACGGTGGACATGACTGGATGCTGTGGAAGAGGAAGAGGCAGATGAAGGCTGCAGAGGTCTGCACCGCTGGGCTGCTGTTCTGAAAGTGCGATGCAGGCGAGTTGCTCCCCCTTTTTATAGGCAGTATAGGTTTTCCGCTAGGCATCCTCTAGGCATCCTCTAGACATCCTTAATATCCGAGATAGGTCCCCTCTGCGAACGTTTTTTCCATTTTAAACGCTTTGTTTCCGTGCTGCATCCGCTAGGCATCCATTCTGCATCCGTTCTGCATCCGTTCAGCTTCCTCCCCACGTCCGGGCGGATGGAGTTGCGCGGATGCATAGCGGATGCATAGCGGATGCGTAGCAGATGCAGGATGGACGAACTGGATACATTTTCCGCGCAAAAGTTTTAGGCAGCCCAAAACTTTTGGAGCGGATGAAACGTCCATAAACGGATGCTGGACGGATAGAGAGGAAGCAAAATGGAGGCAGTGAGTACAGAACAGATACATCGCGTTAACCAACGGATGGCAAGATTTTTTGTCCGTTTTACATCCTCTTTGCATCCGTTGGTTCAGTGTGACATGGGCTTAAAGCATCTCTTTCTAATCATTTTTGAAGCATGTACAGCTTGACTTTTTTGCACATTACTAAATTCTGAAATTTACAACATAATTCAATGGTCTTAGCATGACCCTCCAAATTTGACATTCTTGTACCTACCTAGAATTACTTTGTTTGAAGTGGTAAGGTATATAAAATTGCAGTATTTACTTGAGAATTCCAATCATAAGAGGGCCACTTTAGATAAACAGTGCTTACCTTCAGCTTCCTTTTGTCTATCTTGTCCTGATTTTCATAATGAAATTCTTACACCAGAACTTCGCAGACATGGGCTTTTTTATGTCATGGCTAGCAAATGTGGATGGCAAAACTCCAGAAGTCCAGAAGATGGCAGCAGAACGATGCAGAAAATAGTACCTTCTTCTCTAGACCCTGATTTTACATTCCTAATTTGATAGCCATATCATTATTAAGCGGGAAAGAGAGAGAGAAGTAAATTGCATAGTTTAAAATTCCCCATAGATGGCCTTATTTCCTTGACATGTTAGCAGAACATTTTCAGGAGCTGTTTCCTCTTGTAAGAGCTTGAATCATTGCTTTGTGTCATTACACTAACTCCCTTGCTTCTTAATAGGATATTTTTAGTTTCTGAACTGAAGCCTGCATCCCTAAATAATACTTTATTAAGAGACTATGCTAATATGAACCAAATGATAAAGGCTAATTAGTCAAGGAAGTGTAAGTAAATGTGACTTTTCTTTCTCCTAGTTAGCTTAAACTTCTGTTAAAAGCATATATAGCAGTCTAATTAGATGCATATGTTTTCAGATTCTGAACCAAACTTTGATATTTGATTGACATGTTCACATTTTTCTGTGCTCAATTACAGACGGAGCAAAAGAATCCGAGTATTACAAAACTGGCCATTCTAAGTTAGCTCACCTCAGTATTTGTGGTAGTGCGAAAACATCTTACACTGAGTTGAATACTCAGTACTTCACCACCACTGCCATTTCAGTGTTGAAATCAACTGTGTGAATTTACACAAAGGCCTTTCTTAGACCAATTGTTCAGAAACAGATGATAGTAAAGGCCAAAGCACATATAACTTGGGAGGCCTAAGATAACTACCGTGCCCCCCTTGTCACCCCCCAACTAAAGCAAAAACAGTTAATCACACTTGCTTAAAATATAGGCATGATTCCTTCTTGTTTTCCCATGTGACAGGGTTAACAGCAGCTCCAAGAAAGTGTTTTTGATTGGAGAAATGCCATGCATGTCAACTGCCTATTCCCATGGTACTCAGGGGTGGGATTCAAATTTTTAATAACCAGTTCTGTGGGTGTGGCTTAGTTGGTGGGCATGGCTTGGTGGTTATGTTATTGGCTGGGCACGGCCAACTCAATATTACTCACATCAAGGCACGCATCTCCTTGCCTGGCCTGTCATGACTGTGGGGATGCTGCAACAGTTGTTAAGTGTGAAAAATGGTCATAAGTCACTCTTTTCAGTGCCATTGTAACTTTGAATGGTCACTCCACACAAGCAAAGTACCAGCAAAAGAGGGGAAAAAACCTCCAGAGAAGTTCCTGAGACAGGAAGTCTAGTCCTGCCAAGAGTGTAGTAAGGGTTAATGGAGAGGCAGTTTCTGTAAGCAACACCAGAATGTTTCCTTCTTGCCTTCCTTACAGGATTAGGCCAGTAATTTCTTCTAACAAACGGTTCTTCGAACTGCTCAGAATGTTAACAACCAGTTCTAGCAAATAGGTGTCAGCTGGTAGAATCCCACCCCTGATGGTACTGCTTTGGCATCTGCAAGTAAAACAAACCAGAGTGATGTAGTAATTATGTTGTTGGATTAAAGTAGGGAAAACCTCAGCCACGGAAGCTCAGTGGATGACTTTGGACAATCACTTCCTCTCAGCTTTCTACCTCACAGGGAAAAATGTGATGGACTCAAATGCCTCAGAGCCCGAGACGAACCCTGAGGGCTGACTGTTTAGGTGTCAGGCTCAGGAGTGTTCAGACAACCCACCATAGAGGGCTGATTTGGCATTGGGGTCCAATGAAAGGAATCAGATGATAGTGGGGTTTTGTGGTGGGGTTCAAAATTTTTTAATACTGGTTCTGTTGGCATGGCTTGGTGGGTGTAGTTTGCCTTGGTGGGCATGGCTTGGTGGGTATGGTAGGGGAAGGATACTGCAAAATACTATTCCCTCCCCTCTACTAACCTGCTTTCCAGCTCTGTTCTCCTGTGCAGGGCAACAAAAGAAGACCCAGCTGATCAGCTGACTAGGGGCAGAGATTAGGTGGGGATAGGGCCAGTCAGAGGTGGTTTTTGCCAGTTCTCTGAACTACTCAAAATTTCCACTACTGTTCTCCAGAACGGGTCAGAACCTGCTGAATACCACCCCTGGTGGGGCCCAATCTGTCCCATCTGCTCTGGAAGTGATGTTAGCTTTGGAAGATTAAGCAGAGATGCTTGCTCTGCTCTTCAAGAAGCAAGAGAGAGCAACAGTGAAATGAATTCAACCTTCACTTGGTCTATATAGGAACTAGCACCACAAGTTGCAAGCTTCGCGTCTACATTCCTGCATGTTGCTTCCAGCTCTGCTTCCTTACTCTTGGCTCTTTAACTCACACCAGCTGACCAAACATTTTGACCGTTGCCACTTGGAGAATTGTAATCTATGTCTGTCTCTCTGAACTTGTGCTGTGTGACTTTGGATTGAATTCTTATGCAAGACTTCACTCTTCTTTAACAGGACATGCGTGTACTTGTATACCAACTCTGTGCCTGCAGTTGCATTGGATTCACTAGTAAAGCCTTTGTAAAGCAAACTGACATGTAGATACAGATAATCAGAGTTGGAAGGGATCTTGTAGGTTATCTAGTCCAACCCCCCACCCAAGCAGGAGACCCTACACCATTTCTGACAAATGGCAGTCCAATCTCTTCTTGAAAGAGTCAAGTGATGGTGCTCCCACAACTTCCGAGGGCAAGCTGTTCCATTGATTGATTGTTCTCGCTGTCAGAAAGTTTCTCCTTGTTTCCAAGTTAAATCTCTCCTTGTTCAGTTTCCATCCATTATTCCTTGTCTGGCCTACAGGAGCTTTAGAAAATAGCTTGAGCCCTTCCTCCCTGTGGCAGCCCCTCAAATATTGGAAGACCGCTGTCATGTCTCCCTTGGTCCTTCTCCTTACTAGAATCGCCAAGCCCAGTTCCTGCAACTGTGCATTGTATGTTTTCGCCTCCAGTCCCCTAATCATCCTGGTTGCTCTTCTCTGTACTTTTTCTAGAGTCTCAACATCTTTTTTATAATGTGGTGACCAAAACTGGATGCAGTACTCTAGGTGTCTGCTTAATTTGAAATAGGACAGAAAAGTTAAGTTTTGCTCATTTTTTTATGAAAGAAAACACTAAATCAATAATTAAGAAGTGGAATCTGAGTCACAAATTTTGTGCGTTGCATTTGTTTTTTTGTTAGTTCTGAAATTCACCTCTGTGAAACATGGTGTGAGATTATTGCACACAATGGAAAAATGGATAGTCCACTTCAAGAATATATTGTTATGTTGCAGGTCATGAAATTTTTTTAAAGCTATCTCTGAGGAGAATCGGGGGTTATCTCAAGCCGTTTCATACTTGAGAAAATAAGACTCTTTTATAGATTAGTTTTTCTCCCCATTTCTTGTCTTCAACATTCCTTTCAGTTTAGCAACATTTCATACATCCTTCTTAGATGCATGATTATATATGTCAATAACATTTTAATAAAGCCTGAGAAACTTAGTATGGTTATGTTCAAGGACTGGGCTGTTTATTAAATGGATTCCCATGAAACTAGCAGCACTATAGCAGCTGGGCAAGCACTTGTGAGCCCATATGGCTTCCAAGGGTGAGATAAGCCCTGAATGTCACATGTACAAGAGCTCTCAGGCTGCTACTTTGTAAGAGGCCAAAATTCAGAACAAAGCAAAGGATCTCCTGCCTTCCCATTAATGTTCCCCATTAAGGGGAACTCAGCCACCTCTATCACTTTGAAATGTATGGAGGACTATGGTAGTGGTGGCGATTGTATACTGGAGTGAGGGAAGCACTTGTGAATTTGCTGCCCCAAGAGCTCAAGTAAGTTAATGGGCACCAGGTAGTTTATACTTTGATTTGAAATGAAAGGAATGGAAGAATAGGTTGTATTTGTTCATTTGCTTTTTTCCAGACTAAATGTCTTATTGTTACTGCACTTGACTTCCTGGAGTTGTCTTTTCTGGGACTGGCTTGTCCATCTTCATCTCAAATAAGAATAAAATTATTTGGCAGATCTAATTCATCTCTTTCTCTTTTGCACACACACACACTTTCCCCTTTCCCTCTCTCTCTCTCTCTCTCTCTCTCTCTCTCTCTCTCTCTCTCTCACACACACACACACACACACACACACACACACACACACACACCACTTTTTATATTGCTACATTTTTTGCTACTTTATAAGCCAAAGGGATTTTCCCTCTCAGGAGAGTGGCTTTGCAAGTACAGTTTTGCCAAAGTAATATCCAAGGAATGTATGTGTTCAGAACTGATTGCAACAGTCAGGAACAGTAAGCCTCTTTCACGAAAAGGAGGCTTGTTAAGCACTGCGGCCAGGAGAGTTAAAATTAAATTGACCTGCAGCCAGCTTTTCCCAGGGGGCTATTTATTAAAAAAAAAAAAAAACTGGGGCAGAGAGTGGGCATATGGCTTACACTGTAAATCTAAGCTAGTCAGGATCTCTATTTCAACGAAAGCTCTCTTTGTGCTTGCGTGCTGCTTAGTGCCCTCAAGGATAAGTGTGGCGGTGAGCTGGCTTCCCCTGCTGACACATGGAATGTGTAACATTTTCAACTTGTTTGGGCGGGAAGTAGCCCTGGGTGTATCGTTTTGCTCTGGGGGCTCAGAGCAAAGGAATGACAGTCTGAGCTGTGTTACTGAGCTCCAACTCAGGGTTGGATATTTGCATTGCCTGTCAGTTCATCTGCTCTTCTGCTGTATGTTTAACTGTATCCACTTTTCAGTCGTTCATGAAATCAATTATTATTAATGAGGGACAAAAGAAAATACAGGTAAGTCCTCAATTTACAGCCGCAATTGAGACCCACATTTATGTTGCTAAGTGAGAAATATGTTTTGCCTCATTTATGACTTTTGTTACCACATTTGTCGACTGACTCACTGCAGTTGCTAACAGATAACAGATAATCAGAGTTGGAAGGGACCTTGTAGGTCATCTAGTCCAACCTCCCCCCCAAGCAGGAGACCTTACACCATTTCTGACAGATGGCAGTCCAATCTCTTCTTGAAAGTCTCAAGTGATGAAGCTCCCACAACTTCCAAGGGTAACTTCTGTTCCATTGGTTGATTGTTCTCACTGTCATAAAGTTTCTCCTTATTTCCAGGCTAAATCTCTCCTTGTTCAGCTCCCATCCATTATTCCTTGTCTGGCCTACAGGTGCTTTAGAAAATAGATTGACCCCTTCCTTCCTGTGGCAGCCCTTCAAATATTGGAAGATCTCTATCATGTCTCCCCTGGTCCTTCTCTTCACCAGACTAGCCAAGCCCAGTTCCTGCAGCCATTCGTTGTATGTTTTTCAGCCTCCAGTCCCCTAATCATCCTGATTGCTCTTCTCTGTACTTTTTCTAGAGTCTCAACATCTTTTTTATAATGTGGTGACCAAAACTGGTTGCAGTACTCTAGGTCTGGTGTTACTAAGGCTTTATAGAGTGGTATTAGTACCTCACTTGATCTTGATTGTGAATCTCCCTGGGATGCTACAAATATCATAAATGTGAGTAAGTTGTCAAATATCGAAATGTAAATCATGTGACCATGGAGATGCTGCAACGGTCATAAGTGTGAAAACTGATCATGTCAATTTTTTCAGTACTGTTGTAATTTTGAAAGGTCATTAAATCAACAGTTGTAAGTTGAGGACTATTTGTGCCTGCTTTGGGAGATACAACAAAACCTACCTTCTGATAAGGCTGGGGACAATTTCAAATGTTAATAGTATTTCTGTTACTGGACTGGGAGAACAAGGAACCTGGAAAATTCCTTCAGCATTTTCACAGCCTTTCAAAGTCTTCCAGTTCCTGATTCTCAGTATCTCCTTTTCTTCCCAAATCTGAATATCTGTCATCCAGTGACATCTTTAGCACCTTAGCACGTTAAAATTTCTATTCTAATATGACTCAGAAGTTTGCAGTGGATTTGTTTTTATTGGCTTAGTCTAGATTGAACAAATGAGAAGATGCCAGAAGGCTGATGTGTTTTCACAATGTGGGATATCATGTGGAGGAAATGGAAAAGGTTACAAAAGTTCTGTTCATGTTCTTTTGAAGGCAGTTGCTTGGTGTGTGCATTATTAATCAAGTAGACTGGAAAGAAAAAAAAAACCTCCCCTTCATTTCAACTCATCCAGTCAAACAGTCAAACTGGAAACAGGAAATCAGTAGGATTTCAGGGATACAACTGACCCAGGTCAACTAAATACTTCCTCATACCTCTGAGTTTCCCCTCCCCCCTCAAAAGTCAATAATTTATAGACTCACAGCAGTTTGGCCAGGGTAGAATAAGTTTAATCCAAGTAATGTTCTTGGAACTTAAAAGCATGATTAGTGATGGTTTGTTGAGAATGAGTGTGTGAATATACGATATGAAACTGTGACATATTTTCAATCATCTTTATGAATTAAGAGAACAAGTTTGGTTCTCCAATGTACTGAACTAGACTCTAGAGTTTTAGTCTGCTCTAGTCATGAAAGCCAGCTGGGTGACTTTGGGCCTATCAGTCTCTCTCAGCCAATCCAACTTATAAGCTTGTAGTCATGAGGAAAACTGGAAAAAGGAATATAATGTACATTGCCTTGAATTGTATAAAATGAAGGCCGAGTAGACATCTAACAAAAAACCATAATAAGCTAGGTTAGTTACCAATATATTGCCTCACATGCACACAAATTATTTACAGAGACCTTTCTTAACCTGGTGCCTTTTGAATGTACTGTATCACAGATATCATCAAGAGCTTTGGTGGCATCGTGATTAGAATGCAGTACTGCAGGCTGTTTCTGCTGACTGCTGGCTGCCAGCAATTCAACAATTTGATTCAAGGATCGGTTCAAGGTTGACTCAACCTTCCAAGGTCACTAAAATGAGGACCCATGTTGTTGGAGGCAATATGCTGACTCTGTAAATCACTTAGAGAGGGCTGTAAAATATTATAAAGTGCTTTATAAGTCTAAGTGCTATTGCTATTGCTATCACCCACAACAAGTATGCTCAAGAGATCCATTTTGGTGATGTTTTCCAAGCTTGCTATTCATACTCTGAATGTTTTATCACTAGGCTATGTGACATCCTCAGTGGGACTTTGATTAAACCATCTTGTTTCAGTTCTTTCTTTCATTTCTAGATCCATCTTGCTATGGAACTGGGAAAAAATAAGAGACCAGTTACCTTGAAAGTATTAAACAAGGAAGATCCAACTTTTCTTCCATTACATATTTGTTGAGGATCAACAGCTCTGCTGGGGATATTCTTATGGAATGTGTTCCATGTTTTGTTGTGCTTTTGTATTTGTTAACATGTAAGCCATCATAGAAAAGTGGGATCAAAATTGCTGAATAAATTTTGGTAGCAGCAGGGGAAAAGGGAACTGACTGAGATATCTTCTGTGGGGTGGACAGTGAATAGGTGTGCTTGCAATGGAGCCTATAATTTCAAGTAAATCTTGGGATGTTTTTAGGAAGTTAAGAGTCAGAGGAGGATAAGCTATCTGTCACACTTTTCTCTGAGTCACATACCCAGTTCATTTACCAGACTAAAGTCAATCTGAGTTAGCCTCAGTACACGGCATGCTAATATAGTTTACATACTTAAATTATAAGTATGCCTTCCTCTCATCAATCTTTTGGAGTTCAGCTGAGTGGTTTTTTAAAAACATTTTAGCAATTATGTGACTATTTTCTCTAGTATAACATAGTTTAATACAATACCTCTCAGAGTGAATAGGACAGGCTTTATTAAGGTGTATAGCAATTTTCTTTGACCTTTCTTTGGTGTTCTCACTGTGATGACTACAAATCCCAGCATGCTGGTTAGGAATTAAATGAGCCACAGTTTCAACACATCAATAAAAGCATCTGACCATTAAGTCTGATATGTAGAACTTTACTAAACCTGCTTTTGGAAATCTATCAGCCTAAACACAAATAATCTATTTTTCTAGTTTGTAAGCCTTTTGCTGTAACCAAAAAAGGAGATTTTGTTTTTCTGTATTCCGTGCTCCCTTTTAGGAGATACCAAATTTTGAATAATTGCAATTTTCCTTTGTAGTCTTTTTAATTTTCATGCATTTGAACAATTTCTTATGAGTTCATTTTTTTTCTCTGCTCTTTCTCATGAGGTATCACGAAGAGTTTGGAAAATACATGTTTTTGTTGGAAATCTAGTTGAGCCTCCTTTTTCTACATTAGGAAAAGTTTCATTGAGGGATGGTATATTTTTGTAGGTTTAGTTTACGGTAGGATATGTATTATTTGTCATTGCTAAACTTGAATTCAAACAGCAGTTTTTTTCCACTTTCTCACTTAATAAGAACGTGTGGTTTCGTATGAGATTCTTCCCTTTCTCCTTTCTTTGACACAAGTGTGCTTAACTTCAATTGGGAGATGCTTTGGAATGCTCAAACACTTTTCAAGGGGTTCTCTTATTGGGACACTGAGATAAAAGTTGGCCTTTTCATTCAGTCTTTCCTGCCTACTTGAGCCCTCTTACTTCAACTCTACTCAGATGACTGTTAGGGATATCACATTGAGCCCAAGATGTGAAGATAGCTTAATAATACAATCTCCTGCTGGGCAGGGGCTTACATGCATTGGAATTCTAGAGTGAGGAAGGAAATCTGCATTAGAATACATTATTTGGAACAGGTTTGTGGGCTGAGGGTTATAAGAAATGTAATGGGAACTCAAAATGTCAGGCATCTAATCTAATGTGGAGTCTGCTTAATCTCTTCAAAAAAGAGATTAGAATTTCCAGTGTCTTTATTGCCTGATTCTTTGTGATGGTTTAGTAAAGATGGGAGAATAGGATAAAGCTACAATATAATAGCTAAATCAAACTTCATTTGCCCCCACCAAAGCACCTCACCATCTTCTATCCTTTTGGACTAAATTAACAGATAAATCTTATCATAAAGGCAGGCATAGAATGACTGCAATACTTTTTTTTAAAAAAATGATGGTTTTAGAACATTTAAAAACAACTACAGTGGGTCTTAGATTCTACTTAGAGTTGACAAATGGAAAAGGATTAGATACATTTATGCCTATCTAACAGATGAAATCCAAAAATAAATATTATATTATAGAAAGTTCATATAATATTACTTAGGCAATAAAACAACAGAGAAAAATAAGAATTACTTACTGTAAAGGCTTTGATGAGAGACCTTTGAATCATTCCATTTGTGAAATTGTGAAGCAAAGTCACATATAAATTATTATTCCAGGTTTAAAAATTATTTGAAAGAAAAATGAAATAATAATATGGCTATGCTAAATAAACTATCTTCCAGAAATTCTGTAGGAATTTTTATAAATACTTTTTTTAATAAAGAATATTTTTCTCTTTCATTTTTTTCTGTTGACTTATTCTACTGTTTACATTTTCCGTTTTCTTTAAAATATTTTTATACTTGTTTCTGTACCTATTATTATTTTTCATATGGTACTGAAAAATCTGAATTTGTAAAAACAATCAATAAATGACGCGACAATGATGTTTATCAGGGGTAATGAGAAAAGGGTAGAATCATTTTTGAACCTGTGTGCCAGTTTTGACTTGGTTATCATGAGCAGGGACTGTAGTGAAACTCCATATACAGGTTGTGTTCAATTTACAAACAGTCATTTAGTGACTGTTCAAAGTTATGACAGCACTGAAAAAAGTTACTTATGACAGTTTTTCACATTTATGACCCTTCCAGCATCCCCATGGTCAGGTGATCAAAATTCAAATGCTTGGCAATGGACTCAAATTTTTGATAGTTGGTGTATTCTGGGGTCATGTGATCACATTTTGTAACTTTCTGAAAAGCAAAGTCAATGAAGAAACCAGATTCACTGAACAATTATGTTACTAATTTAAGAATGCAGTGATTCACTGAACAATTGTGGTAAGAAAAGTCATAAAATGGGACAAATATCATTTAACAAGTGCCTCACTTAGCAATATAAATCTTATGCTTAATTGTGGCTATAAGTCAAGGAATAGGAATAGCAATAGCACTTAGATTTATATATAGACTTCACAGTGCTTTTACAGCCCTCTCTAAGCAGTTTACAGAGTCAGCACATTGCCCCTAACAATCTGAGACCTCATTTTATCGACTTCAGAAGGATGAGCTGGTGGGACTTGAACTGCCAAATCGCTGGCAATCAGCAGTCAGCAGAAGCAGCCGACAGTACTGTACTCTAATCATTGCGCCACCACTGTACATATTAGCCAAACATTAAAATATTGAAAATAAATGCCAGCATAAAAGTGCCTCTTTCCTTTATTTGAAAAGTCACTTTTGCCAGTTTCAGATAAGCCATGTTTCAGCTGCACAATTTTTACACCTTGTATGCCTTTTTATTTTGTTCATTTTTTCAAAATGTATTAAAAGCAATTGCTAAAACAAAAACATACCTTTTTTGTAATAAGTTTTTATTTTATTTTATAACATACAACAATTCCAGTTTCAATTGAATATACCTTTGACATGCTCTATTTTGTTCATTTGCTACAAACATATCCAGGAAGAAGTAAAATTGGCTTGATCTATAAATATCAAAACTTTATCACAAGCGATTGAAGAAAATGGAGCATGTCAAAGCTATGATCCAAATGAACTATGTAAACATATGTTGTATCTTTACGATTTATATTGACTGTTTCCTAGAATGATTTTATTTACCCTATGACTATTATTAAGTGTTGTACCTTATGATTCTTGATGAATGTATCTTTTATTTTCTGTACAGTGAAAGCATTTGCACCAAGACAAATTCCTTGTGTGTCCAATGACACTTGTTCAATAAAGAATTCTATTCTATTTTATATTAGCAGGGTTCAGTTAGTAATAGCATTTTTCACTTTTTCCCGGCCCTTCTATTACTATGGAATTAATTGTCTCAATCTTCTGATTATCTGATGATGAGAAAGGATGAAGAAGTCTGAAGAAGCATAAGATTGTTTTCATTTTCAAAATAGCACTAGCACTTAGACTTATATACTGCTTATCATGCTTTACAGCACTCTCAAAGTGGTTGACAGAGTCAGCATATTGGCCCCAACAATTTGGGTTCTCATTTTAGCCACCTCAGAAGGATGGATGACTGAGTCAGTCCTGAGTCTCAAGGGATTTGATCTGCCAAATTGCAGTGGGAGTAGCTTGCAGTACTGCACTCCAACCATTGCACCACTGAGGTTCCATAATAATATAGAATAGACAAATTTAATATCTTCCAACACCCAAATCACACATAAAATGATTATGAAGTAACTCAGCTGAAATCCACATAATGCAAAAGCTTTGTACTGCATGGCTCAAACATATTGGATTTCAAACAGAAACTTATTGTATAAGTTTAAACATGCCCTCCTACACATGCTAATTTTTCAACATAGAACTTAATACTTGTATATCATGATTCCTTTCTCCATTTTGAAATCCTTATGATAAAATGCTTCCTTCAGAATCAGACACATTCAGGTGCATTGGTTTATTAACATTATTTCATGCTTTTTCTGTGTATCATCTTTTAAGGTTTAATTACAGATCCAAAATAGTATTCCAAAGTTATTCAAAGCATGTAATGGATTAATGAATTCTTCCAGAATCTTGTACCATTCCTTCTATTACATGGAAGTTTTTTGTATATTTGTTTTGTAAAACTCATTAAAAAAAGTATTTAATGTCAACTCATTTAAGTGATTGCCTTATATTGCCTTATATCAGGGATCCCCATAGCTGGCTGGAGAATTTTGGGAGTTGAAGTCCACAAGTTTTAAAGTTGCTAAGTTTGGAGGCTTCTGCCTTATATGAATTTGAAATAGGAGTGCTTTGTCAGAACAAAGTAGATTATGCAAAAAAGATTGATTGAAAGCTGTCCAGTAGATATATGTGGAATAGGATGTATAGCAATATCTGAACAGATGAAAAAAATGAATTTCATCTGAAGTAAAAGAAATTAGAGAAACCCATGGTGTATACTGGGAATGTGGTACAGTTTATAAAAAAAGAGATGGTAAAAAACCCCAACCATTTAATAGTTGTTTATGTGACAAGCAACTCCTCTTACAAAATTCCATGAACTAAGAATTAATATAAAGTATTCACGTAAGTAATATGTATGCTGTTTTGGGGAAATGAGGTATGTAAGATACAAAATTTTGAATCTTTGAATCTTCATATTCACTATCAGTAGGATCTTTACATTTGTGAAGAGAGGTCATTTTCTTCTAATGAAAATCACCAAAAGTTTATCTCAAAAGAAAATTACCTTTATAGTTCTGATGGAGTTATATAAGATTGAAGGCAGAAATGTATTGCAGTAGTGTTTAATATTTTCAAACTTTCTTTGAGAAGGTTGCAGGGGAAATCTATGTTTGTTAAATTAGTTTCTCCAAATGAATTTCATCAAAGCTAAAAGTTTGTATTAAAGTCTGACTGGAAAAAAACCTGAATCCAGGTGGTTTTTGATATGGGTGACCTCAGACTCTTGATTTGTTTAGATTTTAACAAAGAAGTGGCCTTTTTGAGAAATTGAGCTGAATCAAGAGCTCTTCAGAGTTTTTGTTCAAATATTCTTCAGAAATACATAAGACTGACAAATATTATCAAACTCTGATAAAAGGAATATATGAAACTCCTAAAATGCCTTGATACACACAGTCTTTGAAATACAATTGATCTGAAGTTGTTTCTCCCCTCTTAATTTATTTTATTTTTCAATTTTAACTGGGATGTGTTTCATTAATAACTCTTGTGGTTCTGCAGTTATTGACTTAAATCAAAGGGAAGGGTTTGTTTTTTAACTTGGCTGAAGCATACTTGTACACAAATAAAGCTCATTTGAAGTAGCATGAATGAAACTAATTTTAAATAGTATGACTGAAATTGTAAATCCAGTAGCATGTAAGTATTGGAGTCAAAAGTATGTTCCTAAGGACCTTTTTCTTCAAATAGAAACCTAAGATCAAACCTTTTAAACCAGAAGAGCATCAAGATTTGATATGTAAAGTATGCCTGAAGATTTGTTATTCAAGATAGTAAAGTGCAATCAAAATTAAATATGTACCTAAAAAGAACCCTAATTGTTTGAAGAAAATTCCATTAATCCATTTAGCATTATTCAATGATTGTTGGTTATCCTGTAGGCATTTATGGATATATGGACCCTTATTTAGGAACTCTCTGTAAGTAGTTCTCATTTGCGGATGTGTGTTCCAAACCTAATAACTCAGAGTAACATACCTATGGATAGCAAAATATTGAAAAAAAATCTATTTATTTATGCACACATACACATACACACACCACCATCATCATCCAATACTCTTCATCTAAGCAGAACCATTGACTAAGAACTGCATCAGGCAAAATCTTTTTCCATGATCTGATTAGTGTTAAATCCTAATTCCTAATACCACTGAGTCACTGCTGTCTTGAAGCCATGGGTGGAATGTATTGACATCATGATTCTTTTGAAGCTAAGAAACACTGGTTCTTGTAAAACAAACTTTATTGCTGAGATTGAACATTCAGGAAGTTGCAAACATGGACATGAGGATAATAATCTTCTTGTAGTGTTGGTCCTTATTAGTATGGGATAGGTATGAAGCTGTAGTACGAGAAATAGCAAACAGTCTTCAAGATTTGTAACCATTGCTAATTCAATCCTTTATGAATATGTTTAAAATCATCCGAACTGGTAGTCAGAATATGTTACAATTTAACTTCCTTGGTCCAGTTCTGAAACTCACTGCACTTAGTCTTAAGTATATAACATTGTATGAGGAAGACATTTCCCATACCATTCCAGATTTCAGGATCTAGAAAGCTACTTTATAAGAGCTGGACTTTTGCCTCAACTAAAACTCTTTGCTCCACTTACTATCTGACTTCTGAGAAGTAGACCCTTCTTTAAATGCTGTTACCTCATGTTCGAGTAAGAAATAATTTATTCCAGAGAAATCCAGCACATTTTAGACATTCCCATTTAAGAGCAATGAAAAACAAAGCTATCTGAAAAGCTAAAAAGCATATAACTATCCAGCTAAAACAATATTTAAATAAATATGAATGAATATCCAATATCTAAAAATTGCAATAATTTGCAATGGGAAAGATTTGAAGAATTAATAGCATGCAGTTATTTTTTCTTTTTCTTTTTCAAATCAGTCTTGACTCCTAGAAACTTCCTGGATAAGTTCCTTGCAATTTTCTTGGCATGATTTTTCTTAAGTGCAGTTTGCCATTAGCTTCTTCCTAGGTCTAAGAGAGAGAGAGAGAATGGTCCAGAGTCACCCAGCTAGCTTTATGCCTATAGCAGGACTAGAACTCATGATCTCCCAGTTCCTAACTTGTTGCCTTAACAACTATACTAAATTTCATTCTTTTAACTTTATTTGCTTAATATTTGTTATTCCAATATTTGTGATTTGCACAGTATTGCTTACTCAGAAAGTTGAATTGTCTATGTATTTATTATGCATGCACGTTACATGTATGCATGAGAGTTTTTATGCTTCATCACATACCATCACATACCATCAGTTCAGGCTTACTTTAATTAGTATACCTTGCATTGTATAATTGTGTTGTGCTTTATGACTTAAGGCCATTCTTAGGAAAGAAATCTCTGCTTGATAAATTCAGTCTGCTTCTTTTTTAATTTCTATTGTTCCTTAGACAGCTTTTGGTTCTAATGGCATTTTATTATATAAATTTTCTCTAAGAGGCTAAAGTGCTTCAATCATCCCATTTCAAATAGATATTTAAAAAAGCTGAGTGTCATTAATAAATATATACATTTTCAGTTGACTAGTAGAATGGTCCTTAGCATACAATTTATCTGGAATGCTACCATAAATTAAATAGTTGCTTGCATGTACTTTCAGTACTGGTTTAACAATCTGCCTGATGACATTTGAAAAATAAATAAGTTTCTTCTTCATAAGATTGTATATTGCTATTTTGTCTCTCCCACGTTGATTGCTATTCTAGATTGTTGAAGTGTTAAAGGAAGACTGATCTAAAGCAGTGGCAAGACAGGGTTATATCCAATAGTGAAACTGCAAATGGCAAGCAACTATGCAATCCATCTAAACAAACCTTGAACAGATCATTGTGACAGACATTGGCTGATACTTGTGAAAAAACAGCTGTTATGTCACTGATATACTGAAGGTTTCTGAGTTCTTTAGAAGGCCGGCTGGTCCTTCAAAAGGCAGTAAAGAACCAAGAAAACTTCAGTAAATTTAATGAAATTTGTGCTTTTAAGAAAGTTATTCGTGTAACGTTCTTAACGCACATGTATCAAATCTGATCTTAGTGTTCTCCTATTTGGCATCTACTAACATTTCATATTTTGCACTGATTCTGTTCCTAGGAATTATTTATTTATTATGGATATGTTGACTGTTTCCAATTACTTATAAAAATAATGAAGGTGGGACAAAAATAGATTAACAAATTTATTTATTTATTTGATTTGTCAATCACAAGATAATAAGTATAAACATAGTTATTAATACATGAAATGGATACATATAAGAAAAATAAAAAGAAACAATAGGACAGGGACGGTAGGTACTTGGGTGCACTTATGCATGTCCCCTACAGACCTCTTTGGAAAGGGGTGAGATCAATAGTAGACAGTCTTAGGTTAAAGTTTTTGGGGTTTGGGGAAGAAACCACAGAGTCAGGTAGAGTATTCCAGACACTTACCACTCTGTTGCTGAAGTCGTATTTCTTGCAATCAAGTTTGGTGTGGTTTACCTTGAGTTTGTATCTATTGTGTGTTCTTGTATTGTTATGGTTGAAGCTGAAGTATTCATTGACAGGTAGGACATTGCAATGTATGATTTTATATCGTATACTTAGATCAGACCAAATGCAGCGTAGTTTTTCTAGGTCTAGAATTTCAAGTCTGGTGGCATAAGGTATTCTGCAACAAGTAGAAGAGTGGAGAACTCTTCTTGTGAAATATTTCTGGATTTTCTCAACTGTGTTAATATCAGATACATAATGCAGATTCCAGACTGATGAGCTGTATTCAAGTATTGGTTTAGCAAATGTTTTGTGTGCTCTAGTTAGTAATGTGATTTTACCAGAGAAAAAGCTATGTAGGATTAGGTTAACAACTCTTAATGCCTTTTTGGCTATGTAGTTACAGTGGGCTCTAACACTTAGATCATTAGAAATGAGTTCCCCAAGCTCCTTGACAGATCATCAACAAGGTTTTGACTATTCAGCTTGTATTTTATTTTCTGATATTTTTTTTTGCCAATATGTAAAACAGACCATTCATTTGTTGAGATTTGAAGTTGCCATTTGTTTGACCATTCTGATACATAGTCGAGGTCTTTTTGAGGTAGCAGTATTGTTCTTTTTGCTTTATTTTTTCTTTCTGGGAAAAAAAAAAAAATCTTTTTCAAGAACGTTGTTGAAAGAGGCTCAAATAGCCAGAAAAGTACTATTACTCATCATGTACAGCTACTTGAAATCTGAATATACCAAGTTTCCTACTGCAGCATTTTATATAACCACTGTGGAAAAATGCCACTTTTTATTGATGCCATCAGCCAAATTATTTACAGCAGATATTAAAAAAAAAACATTTTTACACTTTGTCTGCCAATTTCATGTTGAGAAATATTTAAAAGAGACAGGGAGCTTTTACTGATAATTTTTCCACAGTTACACAGGCATCTGTTATGATGATGCTACAATGAGAAATCTGGTACGTTGACGTTACTGTCATTTTGTAATTCTCTGCTGTGTTACACATTAGTACATAAGAAGTAGAATATTCATTGTGACAACATAATGCACCTTTCCCCCCCATTTGTACCTTTTCTGCTTGCCCTTTATCTGGATGCCCGTGTTAAGTTACAGTGTGAAACAAAATGAACTATATCAAATATTCACACTGCTAATATCAGTGAAGGTTTGCAGATCATTTACATAATCAAAGTTTCTTAAATGAGTCACAAATGGTGTGTATAATTGCATTAAGACAAAACCAGACATATCACATTACAGATTATTGTGATATACAAATGTGCCCATGAAATTAAGGTAAGGGAGAAAGAAAGAACATGAGTTTTACAGAACTATCTCTTAGGTTCCTATGCAAAGGTATTGAAGGAGTGAAATGGGAGAAAGAAAAGTGCAAGATCCCATAATTTTTATGCAACCTTGTTCAGTGCAGCAGTAAATATAAGTAATATCTATGAGAAATTTTGCTCTGTGGAATTCTGATTTGTAAAAGGATGTACATGCTTCCTTTCAGCAAATAGTGTGCCATCTTCAAATCTTCGGTATATCTAATTTGTAAATATCTTGGTGTATTTCAAGCATATAATCAGCCTTTTGTATGATTCATATTGTTTGCTGTTGTCAATTGTGTTTCATGTAAGTATGTGTGTGTGTGTGTGTGTGTGTGTGCATGTGTGTGTGTGTGCATTGTTCATGTGTTAGAACTGATTCTATCTTCCCTCATCCCCAACCCCATTTAATCTATTTATCCAAATGCTCTTGCAAAAAAATTAGATACAATGAGGTTTATATACAGATTCTTTTGATGTTTGGTTTCTCTGCGGCTCACACGAAGGTATGTTGTTACCATTCTCTTCACCTTCACTAACTTCAAAATCAATGTGGTGAGAATGAATCTTGGCAGAAGTTTTAATAACCAATTTGTGTGTTTCGTGAAATGTTGGGCTAATACCTCTAATTTTCAAAAAGGAAAATTAAAAACTCATGGCCCATCCAGAGCTTTATACTATTTTCTTGAGCACCATGCTGAACCTGGAGAAGAACCTTGCAGAACCTGAAGAAATTTCTTTTGAACCTCAGTGTGAAGTGAGCTATGCAGGTTATTTCTCCTGCTCTCTGAAATGTGTGCATCTCAGGAAAACAAAACAACTGCCAAAGTCAGCTTTGACTCCTCCTGTGATCTACTTAGCCAAACAAAAGAAAAATAAATTGAAGGTTTTTCAGAGCCATTTAGCCAGCTTGCTGGGCACAGTAAGGAAGCCTCTGTGAAAATGGACGTATTTGTACTGTATCTTTAAAAAGTTGTGAAAATAATGTTATGATACTGCTGGCTGACCTCAAAGGACAATTAATAGCTGCTATTTGAACAGCTGCTAAGTATGCTAATATATTTTTTTCCAGGCTTCACCAAACTAAGATCATTATGAAAGTCAATGCTGTCCACTATCAAAGCTGACTTACTATCACTGTTCTGAGAAAAGTGAGGTGGCATTTGTAAGAGATGTCAATTCAGTCTCAACCCTTTGAAACAAAAGTTGCTGGTAAGCACCACATGGGATGCATCAAGAAAACAGTGTGAACCTTCCTTGTTAAATGTTTTAGATTTTGGATCCAAGATCTGAAAGCAGCTGACAGCTCCATTGGTGCTTATTTCAGTTGATGGTATCTTTTTATCTCTATCATTCAGGAAAAGACATCTATCCACCTTAAAATTCTTTAAGCTCCTTAAGGCAGCTACCTAGGTTCTGTTTATTAATTTCAGATGAGTGTATTGTCCCATTTAATTACTTCATGCAATTTCAAAAGTGAATATACTGTTAGTGTACCAGTGCCTTAATTTGAGCTAGGCTATTTTTTATAGAACAATTTAAAGTACTGCGTCCCAAAGCACAGGAGCCAATGAGTGAATATAAACAGATTCTAATGAACACACCATGAAGAAAGTAACCGGGGAACGTTTGCCACTGACACTTTCCTTTTATGGAAGGGAAATATGTACATATATTATTTGATAATTGAACGAACAATTCAATATTACTGCCTCAGATTTAATATTTTGCATACCACTCTGATTCTTAATATTAAATCTTTCGTGACAAAGGATTTTGATATCAATAGTTTAAAAAGGTTTATATGTTTCTTTTCATGTATCTTTAGTCTGAAAAGAAAAAAAATATTATTTCTAAGGAAAGTGAACATAATGGATGCTAATTAATTTAATTGAAAAAAATTAATTGAAAAAATAAGCAAAGTAACTTTTAATAGTCTGGTTATGTATCTTTTTATTTAAAACCCTTGGGAAACTAATTTTTGGGAATTTTATCTCAATTGCCTTTAAAAAGAACCCTTACTTTGCTTTTAGGGTAGTCCTCATTTACCAACCACAATTGGGACTGGCAACTCCATCACTAAATGATGTGGAAATTAAGTGAAATGTCATATGATTGTGCCCAGCATATGGTATCAGTTTGCCAGTTCTAGCTGCAGCTGTTAAGCAGATAATCATGGCTCATTAAATGCAATGTCATATCACAGTGACTTGCGACTTCCTGCCAGCTTCCCCATTGACTCTGCTTATCAGAAGTTGATATGAAGGTCACAAATGGCGAGATCTCGTGACTATGGAATGCTGCCATCATTGTAAATGTAGGTTACTTGCCAAGTACCTAAATCACATGATTATGGGTACACTGTGACAGCCACAACTTCATGAAATGGCAATAACTTTCAGTGTCAGCATAACTTTGAATGTTGCTGAAGGAGTGGTTGTTAAAAAAGGATTTCCTGAAAAAAAAGGCTCTGCTGGCTTTCTCCAGTGTTATGATATTGAGGCTATCTTGTTCATTTGTCTAAGATAATTGGGAATTCTGGATGGTCAAAAGAAACTATTGCAAGATAATTTACAAAAATCCTGTTATTGGGCATGTTCTCTTACAGCTGAACAACAAAATTTCAAGGATTAGAAACATGCAAGCTTCCATGATAGATCATAAATAATAATACCCCTGGCAGAAAGTTATGCTAATTGCATTTAGCTTAATATTATAGGTGTCAATTAAATACATTCTTTTCAAATGGAAAATCGAATATATTACAATAGATTTTTAAAATTTACAGAATTTGTCTAAACATTAGTTGCATGGCCAATATATAAATCTATTTTATTTTGAATGATTAAATTTGGGCTTTTAGGTTACTGTGTTGTTTTCTCACCAATAATTTAGAATCTTTCTTAAGATTTTTTTTCCTGTGAGAAATCAAATACAATTATTTAGTATCATTATTTGAAATATGCATTGATGAAAATGTTTCACCGAGAATGCATTATAATCTCATCCAGAAACATAAAGATTGCATTAGCTATTGAAAAATTAAATTACTTGTGTGCAAATTATCCAAAACAGTAATTAAGCAATCAGCTGAATAATAACAGCTAATCCAGCAATATTACCTTGCATAGTTTACCTCCCACACACACTGATGTAACTAGCTTTTGAGATCCTGTTAAAAACTGCTATAACATTTGTCTACCTATCCACCCACTCTTCTTTTTTAAAGCTGCTATAAAGATAATCAGGCCCAAATAATAATATGCACTAACTTTGTTGTTGAAACTACCAATCTCTAACCCCTTTAATATTCAGAATAACATGCTCTTTATTAGACATCATTTTCTTTGCATATCAGCAAGCATATTGTAGAAATGGAGAAGTCTTGGGATAATTGAAGTCTACTAATTATTTCAAAGCTATTTAATGATAAATGAGCACAATGATCACATGTTCAGCAGCTGTGGTTGAGATTTTAAATCCAGTACAAGTTCATCTTTTTTAATATCTGAATGTGACAGATTGCTAAATTATTTTCTCTGGATCATGGGCTTGCTAGTTCCTTTAGAGTTTCTATGGTATTTATAGGTGCTTATTCCTCACTGATGACATGGTTTTAAGAATAATGTGAATATGTAGAATGGCTATCACAATTAAAATAAATCAGAAAAAGATCTCTATTTTTATTTCACATGATGTCAGTTAAACATGTTTTTAGTTCAGGCAATTCCTGTCATGCATTTCCATGCATCAGTGATGAAAATTATTAATATGCTAATCTGCCCCTGACTTAGCTATTTAATTGTTTATAGCAATCATGTCTAACCCATAGCCTATGGGCAGCATATGGCCCTGGACAGCTAATAATGCAGCCCCACAAGATCATAAACTTTTATTAATATTATGTGATCTTTGGTGACAGTTACTATAGTATATATTTTATATGCAGCCCAAGACAATTCCTCTTTACTCATTGTGGCCCAGGCAAACCAAAGGTTTGGAGATGCCTGGTTTAAAACATGTTTACTGTACTGTTCCAGCTAAAATTACTCTTGGAACATTTTCCATATGATCAGTTAAAACAAGAGCTTACAATTTAAAGCACTTAGTTTTCAAGGCGACAGAAGGAAAAAAAGGGTAACAAGCAAAGCCAGTTTATTAGTAGAATTAAATGTTAGAATTAAATTCATCTAAGGAACAGCTGGAAATTGTTCAACAAGTAATTGAGCCTACTGGAACAATTGTTTCACAGAATGTACTATATGGACACTCCTTCCCATCTGCTTCACTTCCAGCCTAAAGAAAATGAAGAAGGAACACTTTTTTATAGAGATAAATGTCTTGAATTTGGTTTTTATATCATTTTCTGAATTTCTAAATGATTTTAGGAATTGCACCTCTATCTGACCATGGCAGAAGTAGAATATCTGTATCTCTTTCTGTAAAAATTGTGCGAGCTAGATCAGACAAAGATCAGAACAAAAAGCCTGACACCAAAGTCGTCCAACAGAATAACAATGTGCTTGTGTCAATTGTTTCTCCATGTCAAAAGCAAGATCTCAATCATTACATCAGATGGAAGGGAGATAAAATCTGAATCTTGCCTTTTATCTCTCTCCCTCTCCCTCTGCCTCCCTCTCCCTCTCTCCCTCCCTCCCTCCCTCTCTTATCTTGCATTTGATTATTTTACATCCTTGGCAGCTACCAAAACCCAAAGTTATTTTTCCTAAACAACTTTTTCCACTAATTTTCTTGAATAAGATACAATGAATGTGATGAGGTTACAAAAATTGTACAAACTGAAATATTTACCAGTTATATCTAAGAAATGTGTACATTTAATATATTTATATGGGGGTATTCTCTTTCTAACGTGACTCAGTGAGAAGCTTGAGACTCCATGTTTGTGTAATGGTCTTCAGAATCTATCATGTGGGAACCTACAATTTCACTCTGTCTGGAAGACTTCAGGTTACTGTATCAGGCTGAGATGAGCCTGACAACAAATCTATAAGCTCCTGCTTCCATTGTTATGAGAAAAAGAATGAGCAAGTCACAATGACTGACTCCCTTGTAACTTGATTGCTTATGGATCAGGTCATTAGGTTTAATATCAGGTGATATTGCATCAAAATTAAGAAGTGGCCAGGTACACAAACTGACTCAGAAATGAACCAACTAGCTCAGGAGTCATACAGACTTCTGCCTGTACTCAGTACTTCTTCCTGATCAAGATCCTGATGCTGCAGCAAAGGCAGTTGTCCTTCAGCACTTTGTTTGACAGATGTGATGAAAGCCCATTTATGAACTTCATCACTCAATACTTGTTTATCTTCTTCATAGAAGGAATTTTTTGTTACAATTTTCTTTTTTCAAGTAGAATTCGTAATTAGCCTTTTATTTATTTATTTATTTTTTATTTATTTGATTTGATTTGATTTGTCAATCGCTTACAAGATAATCGGTATAAGTATATACATAGTTATGAATACATGAAATGGGTACATATGAGAAAAATAAAAGAAACAATACGATAGGGATGGTAGGCACGTTGGTGCACTGATGCACGCCCCCTAAAGACCTCTTTCACCAGAAGACTTTTGAAATGGTTGACGGAAGAAATCAGCCTGGATGTAGACCATGTTACCAACTTAATGGATAGGCTGGGGATTCTGACAAATAGGTAACAGCCAACCCTAAGATCCTATTCTTATGTATGAATGTGGTTGACATTCTATTGTTTCCTCAGGATGTAGCTTAGAATGAAGTAACTTTAGCCAACCTGTTTAAAGGGGGCTTATTTGATGAAAATCAGGGCAAGAGACCTTAGTTGAATGAAAGTACTGAGCTGTTATTGAGATTTAAGGTTTAATGTACAGAAGTCCTCCCTCATACCTAGATTTTTCTATATACCACTAATGTTCATATACATCATATATCTCTTTCAAAGTAGTATAGAAATATCTTGTCTGGTAAAGACTCCTGCAATTTATTTTTGCAATAGGCAGTGATTTCCAGTCTATCCAGTATTTAATCTCAATTTTTGTTGACTTAAAACTAATGAAGTATAGCAGTTGTTATTGAAAATTCTCTCCTACTTATCCTTCCTTAGCTTTACTTTCTATAATATTTTCCATTTCACTGTACTATAAAACTCAGTACAATTTAGCCAAAAAATGTTTTTGTTCCATAATATGAGAGCCACTGCAGCTAAAATAAATGACTATTTGATATGATAGTCTACATATAATATTTATGTAAATATTCTGTTCACAAGAAAGGAAATATGCAGTAGAAAATAATGTGAAAATTATCTCTGAGAGAAATTAAACTTTCAGGTGTTTCCTCTCAACATACCTACCTGTCTAGCTTGTCTAGTTTTTCCAGAATTCCACACTGATTTGTCATCATTTGTGGAGGACCATAATTCTGAATACACACACCCATACCCACCACCTTCTCTTTCTTACTCTATGCTAAAATAATGCTGTTAAGATCATGGCAGATGTTGCCAAGAACTATTCTTTCAGGAATTCAAAACAATATTTATTGGCCAACTCCTATTTCATCCTTACAACAGTTTTTTTTAAATATAAGGTTGGGCTAAAAATTGATCTTTGGAGATCACCTAGCAAGGAATGATGTAGCACAAATTTATTTTCACTTAATTTTAATCCATTGACACCATTAATTTAATAAAACATATGATCATAGTGACCCTGACGAACCAAAAACTAACTGTTGGTATAGAAGTACTTAGGCCTTTGTGAATTTATGTTGTGTTCATAAAACAAGTTATTATGAACTTATAAAGCAGGGGCTTGTGAGCTAGATCCAGCTTTGGTCCTCAGTGCCCCTTCCAGAAAAAAAATGAGCTCAGGAGGGCCACATGCACCCCTCCCCTCTGAGCTCCATTTGCACTTGCAGGGAGCTACAAAACAAACTAAAAATAAAACAAAAGGAGAATTGTTTCCCTTTTGCATGCAAGAAGAGACAGGAAAGGAGAAAGAGGAAAGAAAAAGAAAAGAAGATGGGAAGAGAGGAAAAATAAGAATAGAGGGGAAGGAAGAAGAAAGGAGAATGAAGAGGGAAGGGAAAAGAAGAAAAGGAAGAAAGGAAGTAGATTATAATGAGAGTAAGGGAGGGTCTGAGGAAATCTTGCCTTAGCACTAGGCCACCACAGGTTCCCCCAACATGAGTGATATTGAACTGCCCACACCCACCCTGACCATTGCCCCCAGCACCCAAGGTCAAACCCAATCCTCCCTCAATTATGCATCCCTCAATTAAATCAAATTTTACACCTCTGTTATCAAGGATGTGGTTAATTTTAGCAGATATTTGTATTTGCTGCATAATTTTTATTCTTTTCATTTTTTGATAATATTGTTCCATATCTAAATTTGACCACCCAAGCCAATGATGGCTAATGATTGCTGTTCATTTGAAGGAAACAACTTTACTTTAAATCAATTCCCCCCTCCCAAAAAAAAATTATAAATATAGCCTCTCTCCAATTCCCAGTGTAAACCAAAAGCACCTTTTGAAAAAATAAAACTGTAGGGGAAATATGACAAGTTAAGATTGTCATAATAAGGGGCCCTGACAGTTCAAGATACATCTCCTCCAGCTTAATATATAATACTGGCAGAGCTGTCTGAAAATACAAACATGTCTACATATCACATTTACATTGAACTTTCAATTAATCTGATGTCTATGACCAAGTCCAGTCTCTCAATCTTTGTTCAGGTTATTGTAAATTTTGCGTAGTTCTGCTCATCTTGTCTTTCTAAAAGATCTTCACGTCTAAAGAGCCTGTGTTGAACTGAAATTTCTAGATTCTTAGATAAATGTTCTCACAAACTGTACATTCCTAGAAGAGATAAAGAAAGGCCTAAGGCAAATAAATAGGAATAGCAAGGCTCTCAAAGAGTATAGGAGCTGCAATAAGACACAATAAAGGTTTGTTTCTTTTAGCACAGTTGCTGTTTTCAATTGAGAAAAGATGGGATATTATACGAAAGAGAAGAATCCCAAGCAAAGAGTTGGAACCAGCCATATACCAGAAGATTTCAAGGTTTAAAGAAAAAAAAAACTATTCTGTTTTAATGTTATGGAGATATGTAACTGTGGAAATTAATGATAGCTTGCCAAGAAAGGCCAGATTTAACTATATGATGTGGGCTTTCAGCTTAGAAAAGGCCTGTCAAATTTGCAGCCCATGGCCGGATGTGTCAAGTGTTGGCCACGCACATGCCTGTTTTAGTGAAAGGGAAAAAAGTCATGATATGTCACGTAACAACATGAGTTGAACACCCCTGGCTTAGAACAAGGCAAGGTCAAGATTTGTGCTGCCAACTAGGCAACTATACATATTTATATTAATGTAAACCAAATGAAAAAATTCAATTGCAACTGCAAACTCAAAATTAGGTCTTCTGCACCATCTAACAATGCACTACACTTTTGTTAGCTAATATACTTCATAGACAACCTATGGAAACATCATCCACTGCAATAGTTAAGCTGTCACTCATGAATACAGTAACTTTTGCAGTAGTAACAATACCCTCACATGGAATCTCCAAAAGGAAGCTGGGAAGTTCACACAGATAATAGAAGGGCTGAAAGTGTTGTACTAAATGCAAACTAACTATATTTGCTAGTGGATTAAGTCATAAGAATTTCTGAAACCATCCTCCAAATTAATCACATATCATCTTAAAGACAACACGTTTGAACATGTTCACTATAATAGCTGATGTTATTTTAGGCATATTTCAAATTTCCCGAGCTCGTAAAAATGTTTATCATGAATTTTCAAATACCACCCATGACAAAAGAATGTGGGACTATTTAGAGGAATGAAGTAATTTGGAAGCACTTGGAACAATCATATTACAGTGAAAGCATTAAAGCACTCCAACCATCAAATTTTACACAGAGTGTGCACATCTTACCACTACGGAAATAAGCAATCCTCAAAGTCAATGAAAAACCAGCAGACAAGCTGGTGTCTTCTGAATACATGTGAAGATTGTAAATGCATGCATGTTTTCTGCAACAGGAGTTAGTTAGTGTCTGGTTTTTTTCCTAATGTAACGCAAAAGTGCACATAGGACTCAGGAGGAATTCATCATTTGTCTGAAAATGCCCACAAAGATTTTTTTGCTTTAGCGATAGCAATATCAGTTAGACTTATACACCATCCTATAGTGCTTTACGACACTCTTTGAACAGTTTATAAATGTTAGCATATTGCCCCCCAAAATCTGGGTCTTCATTTTACCAACCTCGGAAGCAGTGATGGGATTCAACATTTTTTACTGCTGGTTCTGTGGGCATAGCTTGGTGGATGTGGTGTGGTTTGGTGGGCGTGTCTTGGTGGGCATGTCAGGGGAAGGATACTGCAAGATCTCTATTCTCTCCCCATTCCACTAACCGGCTTTCTAACTCCATTATCCTGTGCAGGGCAACAAAAGAAGACCCAGCCGACCAGCTGAGACTTGGGAGGCAGAGAATAGATGGGGGTGGGGCTAGTCAGAGGTGGTATTCCAAACTACTTAAAATTTCTGCTACGTATTTCTGAACTACTCAAAATTTCCGCTACTGTTTCTCCAGAACTGGTCAGAACCTGCTGAATGCCACCTCTGCTCAGAAGGAAAGAAAGCTCAGTCACCTTTGAGCTGGTCAGGATTGAACTCCTGGCAGTGGACAGAGTCAGCCTGGAATACTGCATTCTAACCACTGCATACCCATGGCTCTTGGACACTGTAGGAAGCCACACAGGGCGTATCATTAAGAAATTAACTGAAGCTACAGTGGTCCTGAGATGTGCTGACAAGTAGAACAAAAATTGATTGATAAAAAATATGCAGTTGAATTGATAAAAAAATATGCAGTGGTAAAATTATGCTACATAACTTGGTGACTGAAAGGAGTACTTTCTAAGAGCCAATGAACCCTGAGTCCTTTATCCCTTTGGTTATGAATTTGATGCTCACAAGTTATTTTATATATCGACAAATAAAATAGTCAGTGAAGTTGAGAACATATTTCAGCAGTTTGTAGCGCTGAGAAGGTCAGAACATTGCAGAAGCTAACAATCGCTGTGTCCAGATATTTCCAAAGTCTTTCCATTTCAGATAGACAGAACATCTCATTGTGCATTAAGCTTTAAGGTCTCACATTCTGTAGTCATCTTCATAAGCAAATATGAAAGTAAAGCATTGCTCGAGTTCTGGTATCCCCTTGATTAACATAAGCCCTTGATATGCTTCCTAACTGATGTAACCATAGTCTTCAAGAGGTACCAGAAGCATCCTTGATATAAAATTATGACAATGCTGGTAAAATCAAAACTCTTGGTCCAGAAAGAATATTTGTTTGCTGGATGTGACAAAACTTTCAAACATGGAACTATTAAACAACTGGATGGAACAGCTATCCAAAACCCAGAATCCCTTGCTGTTCAATCAAAGTTGTGATAAAGTGAGATTAACCTTCCTCAGATCAGAGAATCTTACCTCCCCAAAATGATCCACCTCAATGAGGCAGTGGTGATCTGTCTGCATAAACCATCAATTGGAATCTAGATTTTCATTTTATACCACAGTTTTGCAAGAGCAACTAAAATCAAGATCCTGTTAATTGCATCTGGCCAGTATGTAACAATCTGCTCACTTGTACTGATTTTAAACTTTTGCCTAAATCATGTCAAATAATAATATTGCATTGCCTATCTTTGTTAATTATCACTTAATATTCTCAGAGGATCCTTTTTTCTTCCCAGTTTCAATTTGTATGTATAGATGACTGAAATATAACAATAATATATGAAAGGAAATATTTGGTTATTAGTGTAGTAAATATAAATTTATATTTCTCAAAGTCTGGAATAAATAACATTTTAGACTATTTTTTTAAAAAATGTTCTTTTAAAAATCACAAATGTATAAATATTTGAAAATTTACTGGAAAACATTCTGATCTCATTAAAGTAATTTGTTTCTGCTAAAGAGTAGGATTAAGATTTTTGAAAAGCAACTAATTCTATAATCCTAATTTAGGGAATCATAAGAAGCCAAGCAAAGCAGACAAAAATGCTTCATTTTATTTTTCAGAAGAAATGTTCACAGCTATATTCCTGTCTAAAATATCTGTCCTTTTTTTCTTCTACAATTTTTAAAATCTTTAACATATCTTAAGCGTCACAAAATATTGTTAACTTCATTGACTTTTGATTAATTAAAACCCAAAACAGAATTTAGAAAGACCCATGTCTCTTCTTAGATCTTCAGCTGAAAACTAATAAAAGAGAATGCCAGGCTGACATGAACAATAAGGGTGAAGATGAAACTTACTAACTTTATTTTTTAGTAAATGTTACCAAAGAAAGGATTTGAGCTGGCAGTGGCTATGCATTCCTCATACAATGATTGGCATACATCTGTAAGAAACTATGTTAAGATGGCTAGACTGTATGATTCTATACTCTGATATTGTTTCTGTTTATTGGAAAGAACCTTCACAATCTCAGGAACTTGCTACTTAATTAAAAAAAAATAAGCTAATTTAAAGATGTCAGATGGGAACTTCTCCATATAAATCAGGTACTCTTATCATTGAGGTGGAACATCTACAACATACACACAGGAAATAATAACCTAGCTAGCAATGATTCATTCAAGGTAATCAGTGCTTGTATAAGAAATAAGACATGCACATCTTATTTACACATAAGACACATACATACAATTGAAGAACAATTATTTTTGTTTTGTTTTTTAACTTAAGGCTGTCACACTGCCCAACGGATGCAAAAAGGACACAACGGATGAGCAAAATGTTCCATCCGTTGTTATCCGCTCTCAAAAGGGGCAAAAATTTACATAAGCAAAACGGATAACATGGAAAGGAACGGACTGGGGGGGGCAGAGCGGATGTATAGAGGATGCAGAGCGGATGTAAAGAGGATGCATAGAGGATGCGTAGAGGATGCAGAGCAGATGCGTAGAGGATGCAGAGCGGATGCGTAGAGGATGCAGAGCGGATGCAGAGTGGATGCAGAGTGGATGAGTTGCATCGCTTTCATCCTTTCTCTATCCGTGCTACTAATGCTGCGCGTCCGTTCTGCTTCCTCCCTGCGTCTGTTTACCGCTGGAATGGATTTGAGTTGTGCGGATGCACAGCGGATGCCTATCAGATATAGCAGATGCGTAATGGATGCAGAACGGATGTCTCCCGTATGCCTAGAGGATGCAGAACGGATGCATTGGATACATTTTCCGCTCAAAAGTTTTGGGCAGCTCAAAACTTTCTGAGCGGATGAAACGTCAATAAACGGATGCTGGATGGATAGAGAGGAAGCAAAACGGAGGCAGTGAGTACATCGCGTTAACCAACGGATGGCAAGCTTTTTTGTCCATTTTACATCCTCTTTGCATCTGTTGGTGCAGTGTGACATGGGCTTAATAAAAGCACCAAACGTAATAACTTGAGGCAAGAGGGTGTAATTAATCAAGGAGTTTTCTTGTTCCATCCATAGTGACTGTAGTCTTCCCAAAAAATTCAGTTCCAGGGATTTGACCTATTGTTATCTACTATAATTTCAGATGTCACATTGAGATCTAAAGCACTTTCATCAGACATTTTTTCAAGAAACTGATTTGGAGACATTATCAATATGCATAAACACAATAAGTCAGTTTGGTTTAGTAGTTAAGGCATCAGGACTAGAAAGCTGGAGACTGTGAATTTTAGTTCTGCCTTAGTCATAGAATGTTGCTGGGTGACTTGAGCCAGCCATACTCTCAGTCCAACTCACAGGATTGTTGTTGTTGTGGGACAAATAGGAAGAAGAAGATGCAGTGGGTATACTTATTTATAAAAATAGGCAGGATATAAATGAATGAATGAATGAATGAATGAATGAATGAATGAATGAATGAATAAATAAATAAGTAAATTTTGTCTGCCGACACTGGTGAGTTGGTTATCTCACCTTACTTTCTCATTGGCTATTTTACTCTGTAGTATATTAAGAAATTGGTGGTGTTTCAATGGATAAAAAAATTAATAGTGCTCTAAAAGCAATTCACAATGTTCAAATTACTGCAAGTCTTTGGTATAATTTAACATTCTATAAGTTCACAATGCAAGTGATTTCCAGCATATTATATTTGAAAGCTTGAAGAGATGGTGGAGTTTAGTTGCATTTTCACGTTGGGTATTTTGGAGTTCATTGCTGCGAGTACAAAAAAGAGCAAGTGTCCATGATTTCGAGGAATAGGATTACTGGAACCTACTACTACAAACAACTACAATGGTGTTTTATGAGACTTAATAAATCTGATGTTGGCAATGTGTCATGTAGTTTGCTCTTGGGATGCCATAACTGTTTATTTTACTATAACTACACACTATTTGTGGTCATTTCTTCACAAGATTCTGTGACTCAGTTATAACCAGTGATTCTGGTTGTATCTCATCCACATATCCAAGTTTCTCTGTCTTATCCTGTTCACACATGAAAATAGTACAATGGTTGAAAGTCTTTATTGAGGCTTCACCAGCCTTGAATAGTAATTCCCCAGGATTTCCCACAAAGGACCAGAACATGACACAATGAGTCCAACTCAGAAAAAACACACAGCAAATCCAGCAAAGATAAATCCATGGTCCAAAACACAAATCCCTGAAGCCAAAATCCAATTCTAAGGTCTACAAGGCAAAGTCCAAAGTCCGGAAACAGAGACAGAATCCCAAGGTAAGGTACATGGTGGCTGAACAAACACATGAGACAAACCAAAGGCATTAAGAGTTGTTCTCAGCACCACTCTGCTCTATTTACAGGGATAAATAGTCGCCAGCCAGTGCAATTCAGTAAGAAGAATGAGGCCTCTTTGAGAAGGTTAGCCTTGCTAACCTCTGATGTGCCTCTCTTCTGTGGACCCTGTGGAATAGGCAGTTTCTTCTCGTCCCTTCTCATCCTTGGTTGTAATTGCAGCCCTTCTCCACCCTTTGCTTCTGGTTGGCCTTCCGAGCCTCTTGGCTGCACCTGTATTTCTTACTTCCCATTATCAGTCAGACACTTGTTTGTTTCTCTGGCCCTCCTGAAGTTCCTGGATTCTCCTCTCCTTGCCCATCTTCTCTTGCTTCAGAGTCTGCTGTATCTTCCAGATGCTCTGCTACACCCCAGTCCCAAATTCCTAAAACAGGCTCTTCTTTGTGGCTTAGGACAGCTTTGGGGGTCTCCATGACATTGTCCCTCTTAGCATATTCTCTTCACCAGAGATGGAGGTAAATATTAATGCTACTACCTACATTCCCACTTGACTAATTATATCTCATAAACTTTTGTAACTGAATCATCCTTTTTAAGCATCTTAGTTTCCAACTTGTTATGAGATGGGTAGGTGAAAACTATGAATATTTTATTTTTGAGATAGGTCAAAATTTGATCAGCATAACAAAGAGAGATCAAATCAGATAAAAAGGAAAAAAGAAGTGGTTGATGTATTAAATAGTAAAAACAAAATCACAGGTATAAGCAACCATTTACTAAACACACAAATAATTCTGGGCATGGTTGCAGGGTTGGCACAAATGATGTGCCATGGGCCATGGGGCCTTCAATTCTATTGCTAATGGGCCCCTACACCACACCTGTAGGCAATAGGTATGTATAGCAGTGGAGTATTTACTGTGTGCCATAGACACCTCTTTCTTCCTAGAGAGGATAACAATCAGAATATGGTGGGGGTTCAGAAGGAAAACTGTCATGGCTGCCTTCCCAACATTCTGGCTTATAAGATAGATGGTTTGTGTCACTGATTTATTGCATAAACTATTATAGGGCTTATGCATGTACTATTATTGTCAGGTTTACAGACTACTTGATACTGTGTCTATATACCTTTGTATCATACAGATTGCATTCAAGAAAAACATGCCCTAAAACAGAAATCTCCTTATTGTCATCCATGTGACCTAGAACCACTATAATGTTGAAGAAATGATAATTATTTTCAAAGAATCACCAAGTCCTAGTACACTTCCTTAATGAGTAATATCATGATATACTAACTATTATAAAAGGCTTTGTTTCCTGTCATCTAAACCTTAAGTTTAATGTTGACCTTATCTTTTAATGTATCATATTTAATTCAGATTGTGAATTCTCTTTCAACAAGAAGTCTAGTGCACTTTTAAGAGATTGGAACTAATAAGTAACTCTTAGGCATTTCAGGCAGAAAGTAGATGCTTTTATGTTTTTCATTACCTCAGAGCTCTCAAACTCATTTGAAGATAAGTATTACTTAATGAAGAATAATCTTCTGAAGAAGATTATAGGAGCAGCTACTAGAATCAGAATGGAAGTACTGTTCCTTACATTTGAAATTTATGTAAAAGTTATTCTATCTCAAGTGTTTGGTAGTTTTATTTATGGCAGTGATAATAGTGAAAAATTAGTGAAAAACAGAAATATAATATTGTAAATTAAATCAGCAGAGTTTTTTTAAAAAAAATATTGTTCAAAATAATGGATGATTAAGACAAATGTCTGTGTTAATTTAATATCTGAACCAAATATACCTTATATATATATATGTCATACAGATAAATACCTGTTGGGTGTTATTAATCATGCTGTCATTGAGAAAAACCTATCCTGTTTCCTGCTTTTATTAGAACCTCCCTTCCTTTTATCACAACGTAATTGTATAGTGAGGTCAATAGAAATCCACAATATTAATTACAAAACATACACACACACACACACACACAAACAATATGTGACAATCAAATGATTGTCTTTTTTTCATATGCGACTATCTTTTTTTCAAACAAATTCTGTAGATAAAATGAGCAGACAAATTTGAAAATGGAGTGAACCATAGTGGTTACTGAGCCCAGCAGAAAGCCAGCAATTGTAAACCAATAGCAATGGCAATGGGAGAACTAACTGATGGTATTTTCTAGTTAGTTTGATGCGTAACAATATTTCACATGCGGCAGATAGCAAGCATCACTCAACTTCAGTTGCTTGTAGAAGTCTAGCCCAGTGGTGTTAAATTCAAGCCCTGCAACCTAGATCTGGCTCATGAGTTGCTTAGTTCTGGCCCACAGGGCCACTCTGAAAACAGCAAAGGATCAGCCTGCAGTGCTTCTGTCAGCAAAAATGGAGCTCCGATTTTGCTGGTAGAGGGTTGAAAGAGACCATCCCAGCCGAAAACAGAAATCAGGAGCATTCTTTCACTGGCAGAGGTGTCCCCAACATGAATGACATCAAGCTGGCCACACCACCATGCCCACGGCCACCCTGGTCTTTCAAGGTCAAACACAATCCTGATGCAGACTTTAATGAAATTGAGTTTGACACCCCTGGTCTAGCCCTTATATGACAAGAGATCCTATGCTCTCATAAATTTTATTTTTCCCATTTTCTCTGTGACAGTGTACCAATTGTTCTGGTAAATAGGGATAGTTGGACCATATGATCTTTTTCAAAGGGAGAACTGATTCTAAGCCTTGTCTATAAATGAGAAGCTTGATGAGAAGATTGGAAGCAATGAGAAAATTGCAAGGAAACAAGAAGACAGATCCCAAGAAACTAAATCTTCTGTGTTCACTTGGCCATTTTGGTTTCAGTTTGAAATCCTTATTGTTGGTCGGCAGAAGAAGTAGCCTCTAGTACTGATCACAGTAAACAAAGTGAGACAATGGCGTTTAGAAGACGGAGTGGCCTTGTACCAGGGCTAGTTGTAGCTGCCAAAACAAAGGATTGATTGAGATAATTTGGATGACTTTTGAAAACATAGCTGACAAAGGCTAAGAGAATAAAATACTAGCAAGACTGGAAGTTTGATAGAAGAGCAGAGAGCATACAAGCCCTGGGTTTTTCTGCCACTGATTCATTCATGAAATCTCTGCCAGGATCAAATTAGATGTGATAAGAATAAACACATTTAAAAGGATTGTTCACAAACAGATCACAAAAATGGATGGCAACAAAGCTTGCAATTTCCTGTGTTTTAGTTCTCTACAGTCTGTTCCCATGACCATTTTCCTTTCAAGGATTTTTGAGATTGGAAAAGTCTCCAGCAAAAACATGCTCCTAGATATGAATCAGAAAGGGTAATTAAAGGCTAGGTCACACTGGCCAACGGATGCACAACGTATGCAAAATTTTGGGGGTGGCTCCATCCGTTGTTATCCGCTCTCAAAAGTGCCCCAAATTTGCATAAACAGAATGGAAAACAACGGAAAGGAACGGATGGGGGTAGTACGTAGCGAGGATGATAAGCGGATGTTCGTAGGAAGCCTAGTGGATGGAAGCGGATGGAAGCGGATGACACATCCACAGGGCTTCCGGGGGAGAATAGCGAAGCGGATGCGTAGCAGAAGGAGCGGATGCGTAGCAGATGATGTGGATCCATCACGGATGCCTATAGGATGCATAGCAGATGCGTAGCGGATGCAAAGTGTTCACTGCGCATGTGAGGATGATGAATTACATCAGCTCCATGGATATAAAAGGATGCAGCTCGCAAGCAGTCACCATTCAGAGGAAAGACCTGCTGCCAGAGACATCTTGAAGGAACACCATGGTTCGTCAGTCAGGGAAGAAGACGAAGCTTGTGTCTACTCCTGCCAGCCCTGGCAAGAAGGACAGAACTACCATCCCACCCCCTGGCGCTGACTCTGAAGCTGCTGGTGCTTCTGCTGCTGCTGCTGGTGGTGGTGGTGGTGCTGCTGGTGTTGCTGCTGCTGGTGCTTCTCCTGCTGCTGCTGGTGCTGCTGGTGCCTCTGGTGCTTCTCCTGCTGGTGACACTGGTGATGGTGGTGCTTCTCCTGCTGGTGCTGCAGGTGCTGCTGGTGCTTCTCCTGCTGCTGCTGCTGCTGTGGTGGACCAGCCCCAAGGCCCTCAAAGCCCTGCTGCTGAAGGCCCTGAAGCCCCTGCCAGAGGGAGAAAGATGCAAGGCAAGGAGAAGGGAGAGAGGAAACAGTACTCCATTTCCGAGGACCATGAGGAAGAGGTGCTGGAATGGCTGAGGGAGAACAATTACCTGCAGAGAAAGGACCACAGGCTCTATCACGACAGCAAGAGAAAGCAGGCAGCATGGAGAGACAAGGCAGAAAGCCTGGGCTACACTTCAGATGTACTCCTGGGATGGTGGAAGCACATGCACACCTGGTATGGCAAGCTACACCTCAAGAAATCTGGCCAGGCCGCTGTCAAGCTCACTGACCAGGAGATGTACATCATGGCCAAGTGCAGCTTCCTGGAGGGTGAGATCCGCCACTGAGGAGCAGCCCCTCTGTCAACCCTCTCCCTCAGACAGCCCACAGACATCCACTCCTCTTCCAGCCAGGAGACAGCTACCATGTCCAGGCAGGTGTCTTTGGAGGGCCCCACGGCAGAGACTCCCCCCCCAACAGCTGCACTCCCCATGCCAGAGGAAGTGGAGGATCCCCTGTCTCAAATGGAGCAAAAAGAAGCAGCAGCCAGAGACCAACCCACCCCCACCCCCAGCTCAGGCAGAGAGGCAGATTGGAGGGCCAGAGCCACACCGTCCTGCTGGAGATCAGGGACACGATCAAGACCAGCACAGATCTCCTCTCTCAGCTGGTCTGCAGTGATATACCATCCTCGAACTGCAAGCCCTTCATCACGGACGTGAGCCAGACCCTCATGGACCTGCCCGAAGCCCAGTACCAGGTGATGAAGGAGAAGATCACCGCACTGCTGCACCACCCTCCAGGCCCAGCTGAACCTCCTCCTACCCAGTCCAAGACTGCTCCTCCACCCCAGGCGATGTCACAGCCCTTCCATGGCTTTCAACAGCCCCTCACCTACCAAGGCTAGGACTACCAGGATTTCCCATAGCAGAGGCAGTCCAATCCAGGCCCAGGTACATCGCATGCCACAGACGCCTCACCTCACCCAGCTGCAGACCAGACAGCCCCACTACACTCCTCCTTCCTCCACCCCACAGCCAAGCCCCTCAACAGAAAATCTGTCATCAGTACTGTGCCTGACATCCCAGGTCCTTGAGGAAGGGCCTCTCAACCTCACGGGACTGAGTCAGGTCTCTGAGAGCTTCCTAAACACACCATCCCCTGTTGTACTCTCGGGGCCAGGCATTCCAATGGCACCTTAGACCAGCACTCCAGCCACAGCCACCTCCACAGTCCCTGGCCGCTCGACAGCTGAGACCATGGACATGCCTCAGAGTGACTGAGGATAGTGCCAGAGACTGAGTTGTTACCTGTTCACTTTATCTTTGCTTAAAGACACCTTATTTGGTTCATTTTGCTTTTTTAATCAAGTCATACAGTTTACTTAAGACAGTTGTTAATAAAGGTTATCTTTGCTTCACACACTTGGTTCATTTTATTTACTTAATAAAGTGTTGGTGAAAACTTTGAAAAAAGGGTTAAGCCTTTGCATGCTTGTGGGATAGGTAAGGATAGTTGTGGGATGGGTAAGGATAGCTGTGGGATGGGTAAGGATAGTTGTGGGATAGGTAAGGATAGTTGTGGGATAGGTAAGGATAGCTGTGGGATGGGTAAGGATAGTTGTGGGATGGGTAAGGATAGTTGTGGAATGGGTAAGAATAGTTGTAGGAAGGGTGAGGATAGTTCTGAGATGGGTAAGGATAGCTGTGGGATTGATAAACCTCCAGTGCAAGCATAGTGGGACTTTACGGTCCACCCTCCCAGCTGCCACACACCTTTTTTTTATCAATAACAATTTATTCATTGATCAACACATTTCAAAATAAACAAAGCTCTTTATTAATGTCCTATTCATTGTAGGACCACTCAATATACATGGCACAATCTCATCAGTGTGATGAGACAGGCTTCAAGGAAGCATCCATTAATCATCTATCATCCTGTCTTGCCACTCCACTGCTCCAGCTGGGGAGTTGCACCAGTGTTTCAGGAAGTTGCACTGCTTCTTCCCTTCACGTGAAGCTCTGTTGGGGCCTTGTACATCCATAGTGTCTATCAGGTTTCATCCTTGCCTCCATTCACCAGGCTCCATGTCCCCATTGCCTTGTTGGAGGTCCACGAGCCTGTTCTGCAAGACTGGGTAGCGGGTGCACATGAGATTGTGCAGGATGCAGCAAGCTTCCACGATGCTCCTCACAGTCCCTGGGTGATGATGCATGGTGGTGAGAAGAATCTGGAACCTGTTGGCCAGGATGCCAAAGGCGTTCTCCACCACCCGTCTTGCCCTGGACAGCCTGTAGTTGAAGATCCTCTCTTCACGGGTGAGGTACCTTGAAGTTTAGGGCTTCATGAGGTAGGTTCTGAGGGAGAAGACGTCATCATCCACGATGTAGTAGGGCACATCTTGTGTGTCATTGGGTAGGGGGTCTGGATCTGGAAAACCCATGATGAGGTTGCGTTCCAGCCCATCCTTGAGGTCACTGGCGTTGTATACCTGGCTATCTGAAGCAGACCCGTTGCCTGAAGCATCGATGTACATGAACTTGTAGTCAGCATCAACCATGGCAAAGAGGATGATACTGAAGAAGCCCTTGTAGTTGTAATAAGAGGACCTGAGTTGGCTGGAGCTTTGCAGGCCACGTGCTTCCCATCTATGGCTCCAACAGTGTAGGGAAAGTTCCACCTCTGATACCACTCTTCTGCAAGTTTCCTCCAGCCTTGTTCAGTGGTGGGGCACTGGAGGAACACCTCCACGTATTCTTCGATGATGGCCTGCACCACTTCTCTGACCACTTTGCTGATGGTGTTGTGTGGCACCCTCCAGGCATACTGCATGTTTCTGTATATGGTTCCAAAGGCCAGGTGGCACAGAGTCAGTGCCACCTTCAGTCCAGGGTCCAGTCTGGGACGGAATTTGGTGCTCAGCTTGGTCAACCTGGGTCTCAGACGCTCCACAATTTTGTCAAATATGGCTGGTGGCATCCTCATGAAGTGCTGGAATGCACGAGTGTCTTAATTCCTCAGCTCCACCATCAGCTTGTCATAGAGTCCAAACTCCACTCTTCTCCTGATCCACCGTTGAATCCACACAGCTCTTGGACGTCTCCTTCTTCTCCTTGCATAGAAAAGGTGAAACAGTCTGAAGAGGGCTTGGTGTTGAATGATGGCAACTACCATAAGGAGTGTATGATGATCCATGGTGGAAATCAATGGATGATGTGGAAGAGCAAGAGCAAGGGTGAAGAGGTCTGTACACCACGGCTGTTGGACTGATAGTGAGATCCAGGTGATTTCTTCCCTCTTTTTATAGGAAATGTCGGTTTTCCGCTAGGTGTCATTCCACATACTCTAGGCATACTCCAGACATCCTAAATATCTGAGATACGTCCCATATACAAACGTTTTGTCCATTTTAATTCTTTATATACGAGATGCATCCGCTTACATCCTTTCTATTTCTGTACTACTAACACTGTGTGGACGTTCTGTGTACCTTTCGCTTCTTCCCTCTTTCCGCTTTCAGCTACAGCAGATGTGAGTTGAGGGGATGGCCAGAGGATGCCGAGAGGATACAGCGGATGTTTAATGGATGACAACGGACATAGAATATTTGTTACCCCTATGTGTCGTGGATGTACATCGTATGCGGCGGAAAGTTCATCTGCTCAAAAAGTTTTGTGCAGCTCAAAACTTTTTGAGAGGATGAAATAGCAGTAGACAGATGTTTGACGGATTGAGCGTATGAAACACGTACGCAGTGAGTACACAACGGATACATCACGTTTTCCAATGGATGGCAGGTTTTTTGTCCGTTTTACATCCTCTTTGCATCCGTTGGTGCAGTGGGACATGGGCTTTAAGAAAGGATTCAATGCATGTCCAAAGAAGATCCCTTTGGCTCTAAAACTGTTTTGTTCTTTATCTAATGAAGTAGATCCGTGTTTAGATGATGGGACTGCTGATATTTCTTAATTTGACTATAATGTCAAATTAAGAAATGTCAGCAATCCCATCATCTAAACATGGATCTACTTTATTAAATAAAGAAGAAAACAATGATACAAGCATCGCAGGATTGTTAACCTATCAGATCGAATCTGCATGCCTTTTAAAACTGGAAAATAATTATTATTTTATTTTTGTTTGATAAGATGCTGTGAAATATGAAACTTCAGAATTCATCTATGTCAGTAGTTGGTAATTTATGAGATCTTGGATGTTGCTAACTCACAATTCCCAGGAGTATTAACTACTATGGCTAATGGAGATAGTTACTGAAAATTGTAGTTTAGCAACATATGGAAAACCCATAATTATTGCCAGTAAGATAAAGAGTTGTATGGATTGTGATGGGCACTGGTGGGATTCAATTTTTTTTTACTACCAATCTGTGAGCGTAGATTGATGGGCATGTCAGGGAAAGGATACTGTAAAATCTCCAGTCAGAGTTGGAATTTGCCTGTTCTCCGAACTACTCAAAATTTCTGCTACTGGTTCTTCAAAACTGGTCAGAACCTGCGGAATACCACCTCTAGTGGTGGGCAACAGGATATTATCATGAAGCAACTCATAGAGAAAATTTGTGCCAAGTTTGAATTAAGCTGTCTTAGACTTTATGATGTATCCATAGCTGTTCTAAATTGTAGTACTTGTTTTCATACTTCAGGATTCTGCCACTAGTCTATATTTAGTTTTAAGTTGGTAATGTTAAACAATCTATACAGTTAGTAGTAGTAATTGCAATCTATGCATTGCAATCAGCTTAACCTGACTGGTTAAGTTGGTGCAAAGCTTGTGGATTTCAGAGTCATATTATCTTGACTCTAGAACAGTGGTTGCCAACCAGTGGGCCGCAGTCCACAGGTGATCCACAAGAAAATTTTGGTGATCCACAGAGAAATGTCACCCCCAGAGGGTAAAAATTGCTGTTTTTTTTTAAATAAAAAAATCAATATTTACATGCATGGTGTGTTGTGAGTTAATTTTGTGAGTTTTCTTGCTAGCAAATTTTATGGGTTTGCTTGCAAGCAAATTTTTTTTTTTT
>BLBF01000016.1:43796989-43812297 GCA_015471245.1 Laticauda colubrina
TATTCTATTCTATTCTATTCTATTCTATTCTATTCTATTCTATTCTACTCTACTCTACTCTACTCTACTCTACTCTACTCTATTTTATCCTTGAAATAAAAGTTCTGTTGCCATATCTACCCAGCATTTTATAGCTCAGTGATGAGATAAGTTATTAACATTTCTTTCTCTCACCAGAACTGGAATTAAGATGGGATGAAGTTGTGGAATGGAGGGGAGATGACCAGTGAGAGTGATGGGGACTGCAACAGACATGTTCAACATTAAAGGAGAATATTTGTAACTCAGGGTTGGAATGAAGGGTCCTTGATGCTCTCTGAGCTTGCTTGTTTCATTGCAGATTTTTAATTACCCTAACTTTAGGGTGATATTAGGGTAAACATCTGCAAGAAATCAAACAAGCTCAGAGAAAACTAAGGACTCCTCAAGTTCAACATTACTACCCAGTAAGCTAGGGTTCCTAAGACCATTAAGAGATGAGAAAAACATACTTAGTCATAGGAACTTTTCCTTTTTTGTAAAATATTTTTATAGCTTGGACTACTGCCTGAATATATCCATGTCTTTGTTATTGGTATTTTTTCTTGATTTCTTTTTTTCTTACAACATTGTGTAATTAAAATTTTATTTGAGAGTGGGTGAGCAAGGGAGATAGCATTAGCTTGGGGTAGTAGTTAAAGGCACTAGTCTAGAAATTGGACGTGTGTGAATTTTATTCCTGATTAGGCACAAAGTGTCTCTCAGCCCTCCCAAGAAAACAAAGACAATGGCAAACTACTTCTAGAAGCCTGGCACTCTGATAAATCAGCCATCAATAGACACATAGACATTAACGACATCCATAGACTATGCAAAAGAGACAATCAACCAACCCAAAAAGACTCCATCACCCCTCCACCAGTAATCAGCAACCAAATCAGCATAGATTAACTCCAAGATTAACTTCAGTCTTCAGACCAACAATCAAGTAAACAATACCCCAATCAAGAAACTGCCAAGGAGCCATCTGTAAACCAATCAACCCAAGAATCAACCCAAGAATGGGTTAGGCCACCTTCACCCACACAGACAAGCAAGAAAACAGAATATAACAAACAGCACTACTTACTTGCACTGATGATATACCTAGTTAGGATAAGGCCCGATCCCACTGCACTTACGAATGCAAAGAGGATGTAAAATGTTAAAAAAAGCTTGCCATCCATTGGAAAACGCTATGCATCCGTTGTGTACTCATTGCATATGTGCTTCATACGCTCTATCCGTCAAGCATCCATCCACTGAGATTTCATCCGTGCAAGAAGTTTTGAGCTGTACAAAACTTTGTGAACGGATGAACTTTCCACTGCATACGATGTACATCCGCGACATATATGGGCAACAAACGTTCTATGTCTGTTATCATCCGTTAAACGTCCGCTGTATCCTCTATGCATCCTCTGGCCACCCCTCAACTCAATCCACTGCAGCTAAAAATGTAAAGAGGGAGAAAACAAAAGGTACACGGAACGTCTACACAGCGTTAGTAGCATGGAAATAGAAAGGATGTAAGCGGATGCATCTCATATATAAAATATTCAAAACGGACAAAATGTTGTATCTGGGATGTATCTCGTATATTTAGGATGATTGCAGTATGTCTAGAGTATGTAGAAGGACACCTAGCGGACAACTGATATTTCCTATAAAAAAGGGGAGAAAATCATCTGGATCTCAGTATGAGTCCAGCAGCAAGTTGTGGTGTACAGACGTCTTCACCCTTGGTCTTGGTTTTCAACATCGTCAATTGTTCTCCACCATGGATGATGACACAGTCCGTATGATAGCTGCGCTCATTCATCACCAGAACCAAAACCTGTTCAGACTGTTTCAACTTTATACAGAAGGAGAAGAAGGAGACGTCCAAGAGCTGTGTGGGTCTGAGGATGGATCGTGAGAAGAATGGAGTTTGGACTGTATGACCAGTTGATGGTGGAGCTGAGGAATGAAGACCCTCATGCATTCCAACACTTCATGAGGATGCCACCAGCCATGTTTGACAAACTTGGAGAGCGTCTGAGACCCAGGTTGACCAAGCCTAGCACCAACTTCCATCCCAACCTGGACCCTGGACTGAAGGTGGCACTGACTCTGCATCACCTGGCCTCTGGAACCACATACAGAAACATGCAGTATGTGTGGAGGGTGCCACACAAAAGCATCAGCAAAGTGGTCAGAGAAGTGGTGTAGGCCATCATCGAAGAATATGTGGAGGAGCTCCTCAAGTGCCCCACCACTGAACAAGGCTGGAGAAAACTTGCAGAAGAGTGGAATCAGAAGTGGAACTTTCCCCACACCGTTGGAGCCATAGATGGGAAGCACATGGCCTGCAAAGCTCCAGCCAACTCAGGGTCCACTTATTGTAACTACAAGGGCTTCTTCAGTATCATCCTCTTTGCCATGGTTGATGCTGACTACATGTTCATGTACATCGATGCTTCAGGCAACGGGTCAGCTTCAGATGGCCAGGTATACAACGCAAGTGACCTCAAGGATGGGCCGGAACGCAACCTCATCATGGGTTTTCCAGATCCAGACCCCCTACCCAATGACACACAAGATGTGCCCTACTTCATCATTGGTGATGACGCATTCTCCCTCAGAACCTACCTCATGAAGCCATACACTTCAAAATACCTCACCCTTGAAGAGAGGATCTTCAACTACATGCTGACCAGGGCAAGACGGGTGGTGGAGAACGCCTTTGGCATCCTGGCCTACAGGTTCCAGATACTTCTCACCACCATGCAGCATGACCCAGAGACTGTGAGGAGCATCGTGGAAGCTTGCTGCATCCTGCACAATCTTATGCACACCCGCTCCCCAGTGTTGCAGAACAGACTTGTGGACCATCAACAAGGGAATGGGGACATGGAGCCTGGTGAATGGAGGCAAGGATGAAACCTGATAGACACTGTGGATGTACAAGGCCCCAACAGAGCTTCACGTGAAAGGAAGAAGCAGCGCAACCTACTGAGACACTGGTGCAACTCTCCAGCTGGAGCAGTGGAGTGGCAAGACAGGATGATAGATGATTAATGGATGCTTCCTTGAGATTGTTGCATAACACTGATGAGATTGTGCCATGTACATTGAGTGTACAATTAATGAGATGAGATTGTGCCATGTACATTGAGTCCTACAATTAATAGGGCATTAATAAAGAGCTTTGTTTATTTTAAAATGTGTTGATTAATGAATAAATTGTTATTGATAAAAAAGGTCCATATGTGTGGCAGCTGGGATTGTGGACCATACTGTCCCACTATGCTTGCACTGGAGGTTTATCTATCCCACAACTATCCTTATCTATCCTATAAGCATGCACAGGCTTAACCATTTTTTCAAAGTTTTCACCAACACTTTATGAAGTAAAAAAAAATGAACCAAGTGTTTTAAGCAAAGATAACCTTTGTTTACTTTCTTAAATTTATGACTTTATTAAATGAGCAAAATGAACCAAGTAAACTGTATTGTGTCTTAAGCAAAGATAACCTTTATTAACTTTCTTAGGTAAACTTTATGATGTTATTAAAAAAGCAAAATGAACCAAGTAAAGTGTCTTAAGCAAAGATAAACTTAACAAGTACAACTCAGTCTCTGACACTATTTTCAGTCACTCTGAGTCATGTCCATGGTCTCAGCTGCTAAGTGGGCAGGGACTGTGGAGGTGGCTGTGGCTTGAGTGCTGGTCTGAGGCACCATTGGGGTGCTTGGCCCCGAGGGTACAATAGGGGATGTTGTGTTCAGGAAGCTGTCCCAGAGCTGACTCAGTCCCGAGAGGTTGAGAGGCCCTTCATTAAGGACTTGAGATGTCAGGCCCAATACTGATGACAGATTGTCCGTTGACGGGCTTGGCTATGGGGCCATTCCACTGAGGTAATTTAAATGATTTATTCCTAAAAGTTATGCAATTTCCATAGTTGCTTATGTATGCTAACTATTTTATTGTAAGAATCTGCTTTGTTCTGTTTTTGAGTTGCAACACAAAGACAAAATTAAAGCTAGGAAATCTTTAAAAAAAACCTATCATATTGGAATTTGAAGAATCATATGGAAAGTATGTACTCTTTTCATGTCTACTTGGGTTACCAGGTTTACCAAACCTGTTACTATAATTTTAATTAACACGAAAATATAGATAAAATGCTATACTATCCTTGATATTAAAATTTAAGTTAAAACTGACACCTTGAACACTTTAATAACATTTTCCTGAAATCATTTTGAAAATAATATATATCAAGTTTTAATTTGGCATTCATTTTGATGATGGCATTATTGTTTTTAATTTTTTTAAAAAATATTATTACTAACTTTATTTATAATTGCCAAGATGTGTTTCTGATACTGTTCTATCACATTTCTCCCCTGAATTATACTTTTTGTTTCTATATACTTCTCCCACTCTTAAGATCCTTTTTTCATTTATGCACCACAACAGGCTCTAAAGGTTTTTTAAACTTCATATTAATTATTAAATCAGCCATTCATTGCGTTCCTCTGGACCTGCTTCTGCTTGTGTAGATGCTACTTATTTATTTTTTAAAAACATATTTCACTATGTTTATTTATATCCCACCTTTATTGTACGCAAGGCAGAAAACATACTTAATACTTCTTCCTCTTCCCATTTTCCCCACATCAATAATCCTGTGATTATTGGGCTGAGAGAAAGCAATTGGCCCAAAGTCAGTTTTTCGGTTTTCATGCCTAAAGCAGGATTAGAAATTTCAGCCTTCTGGTTTTTAGCCTGGAGCCTTAACTTCTAGTTATCTTATTTATATGTATGTCAAAGCTCTTTTAAATTCAATCTTTACTTTTGGTACCATTGTAATGTATATCCCTTTTGAACGATTGTAATGCATGCATATAACTTTCTACTGTGTCATCCCTTCTAATCAACGCAGCTATCTGGAGAACCTGAATGGGTGGAATGCTGGCCCTCTGAGATTGTGCTTCTGAATAGTGATTCAGTACACATGTGTATGCAGATCAGAATGGTATTCAGCAGGTTCTGACCAGTTCTGGAGAACCGGTAGCAGAAATTTTGAGTAGTTCTGAGAACTGGCAAATACCACCTCTGACTGGAGATTTTACAGTATCCTTCCCCTGCCACACCCACTAAGCCACACCCACAAAACCAGTAGTAAAAAAAAAATTGAATCCCACCACTGATACAGATGTGTGCATGTGCAACCCATACACACACACTCATATAAATAATGAATTTCACAACTGTATACTGTACATCTGTATATTGAAAGTATACATTATTTCTTAATAAACCAACTCTTCCTTCCTTAAGCACATGTCACACTGCCCAACGGATGCAAATAGGACACAGAGGACGAGCAAAATGTTCCATCCGTTGTTATCCACTCTCATAAGGGGCAAAAATTTGCATAACCGGAGCGGATAACATGGACGTGAGGAGGACGCAGGGCGGCTGCAAAGCGGATGCGGAACGGAAGCCCAGCGGATGGAAGTTGATGGGAGCGGATGGCACATCCGCAAGGTTTCCAGGGGGCCGCAGCAAAGCGGATGCGGAACGGAAACAGCGGATGCAGAGCGGATGCACAGCGGATGCACAGCAGAAGCCTAATGGATGCCTGGCATTAATTACGCATGCGGGGAGGATGCATTGCATCCTCCCCGCAGATATAACGGAAGCAGCTCGGAAGCAGGTCGCCATTCAGAAGAAAGACCTGCTGCCGGACGGATTGGCTGCCTTGCCTGCCCTGCCTGCATGTCTGCCTGCCAGCCTTGCTGCCAGCCTTGCTACCAGCCTCGCTGCCAGCCTCGCTGCCAGCCTCCCTGCCAGCCTCCCTGCCAGCCTCGCTGCCAGCCTGCCTGCAAGCCTTGCTGCCAGCCTTGCTGCCGGACTTCCTGCCAGCCTTGGTTCATGTCTGCCTGCCAGCCTTGGTGCCTGCCTGCCTGCCAGCCTTCCTGCCAGCCTTGGTGCCTGCCTCCCTGCCAGCCTTCCTGCCAGCCTTGGTGCCAGCCTCCCTGCCAGCCTTACTGCCAGCCTTGGTTCCTGCCAGCCTCCCTGCCAGCCAGCAACCCACAACCATGCGGAAGCATAGCAAGCCTCAGCCATCTGCTGCCAGCCCTTGCAAGAGGGACAGGGTTACCATCCCGCCCCCTGGCCCTCACTCTGGTTCTGCTGGGGCTTCTGCATCACGGGCTCGCTCTTCTGGAGCTGGGACTTCTGCTGCTTCTGGAGGAGCTGATGACAAGCACTCCAGCACCAGCCACCTCCACAGCACCTGCACCCTTCACCCCTGAGACTGAGTGACCAAGAGGAGTGCCAGAGACTCATTTTTGTCTTATAGCTTGTTGTTAATAAAGTCTATTTTTGATTCACATACTTGCTTCATTTCCTTTTTTTAATAAAGTCTTGGTGGAAACTTTTAGAAATGGTTTAAGCCTTTGCATGCTTGTGGGATGGGTTAAGATAGCTGTGGGATGGGCAGGGATACCTGTGGAATGGGCAGGGATACCTGTGGGATGGGTAATAGCTGTGGGATATATAAACCCCCAGTGCAAGCATAGTGGGACTGTATGGTCCACCCTCCCAGGTGCCACACCTACGGCCCTTTATTATCAATAATAATGTTATAATTATCCACACATGTCAACACAAACACAACTCTTTATTAAACGCCCTGTTCATTGTAGGCCAACCAAACATACATGGCCCAATCTCATCCGTGTGATGGGACAGGCTGAAGGAAGCATCCATTAAGCATCTACCATCCTGTCTTGCCACTCCACTGCTCCAACTGGGGAGTTGCACCATTGTCTCAGGAGGTTGCGCTGCTTCTTCGCTTCATGTGAGGCTCTGTTGGGGCCTTGCACATCCTCAGTGTTGATCAGGTTTTGCCCTTGCCTCCATTCCCCAGGCTCCATATCCCCATTGCCTTGCTGGAGGTCTACGGGCCTGTTCTGCAAGACTGGGTAGCGGGTGCACATGAGATTTTTCAGGATGCAGCAAGCTTCCATGATCCTCCTCACGGTCTCTGGGCAATGCTGCATATTGGTGAGAAGTACCTGGAACCTGCTGGCCAGGATGCCAAAGGCGTTCTCCACCACCTGCCTTGCCCTGGACAGCCTGTAGTTGAAGATCCTCTCTTCATGGGTGAGGAGTCTGGAAGTGTAGGGCTTCATGAGGTAGGTAGTGAGGGAGAAGGCATCAACCCTCACGATGAAGTAGGGCACTTCTTGTGTGTCGTTGGGCAGGGGTTCTGGATCTGGGAAGCCCACGATGAGGTTGCCTTCCAGCTCCTCCTTGAGGTGACTGGCATTGTATACCTGGGCATCTGAAGATGAGCCGTTGCCTGAAGCATCGACGTACATGAACTTGTAGTCAGCATCGACCATGGCGAAGAGGATGATACTGAAAAAGCCCTTGGAGTTGAAATAAGTGGACCCCGACTTGGCTGGAGATTTGCAGGCTACGTGCTTGCCATCTATGGCTCCAACGGTGTGTGGTAAGTTCCACTTCTGATACCACTGCTCTGCAACTTTCAGCCTTCTTCAGTGGAGAGGTACTGGAGGAGATCCTCCTTGTATTCTTTGATGATGACCTGCACCACTTCTCTGACCACAATGCTGATGGTGTTGGATGGCACCATTCCAGCCGTACTGCATGCTCCTGTAGGAGGTCCCTGAGGCCAGGTGGCGCAGAGTGAGTGCCACCTGGAGCCCAGGTTCCAGGCTGGGCCGGAAGCTGGTGTTTGCCTTGGTCAACCTGGGTGTCAGCCGCTGCACAACTTCGTCAAAACATGGCTGGAGGCATCCTCATGAAGTTCTGGAACGCCCGAGTGTCTTTGTTCCTGAGCTCCACCATCAGTTTGTTGTACAGTCCGTCCTCTGCTCTTCTGGTGAACCATCTTCGGATCCAGACTCTTTTTGGGTGGCTCCTTTTCTTCTCGCAGTAGAGTTCACAGAGCCTGTAGATGGCTTCGCACTGTTGCAGAATGATGGTGGCTGCCGAAAGGACTTTGTGACAATCCACGGTGGACATGACTGGATGCTGTGGAAGAGGAAGAGCCAGATGAAGGCTGCAGAGGTCTGCACCGCTGGGCTGCTGTTCTGAAAGTGCGATGCAGGCGAGTTGCTCCCCCTTTTTATAGGCAGTATAGGTTTTCCGCTAGGCATCCTCTAGGCATCCTCTAGGTATCCTCTAGACATCCTTAATATCCGAGATAGGTCCCCTCTGCGAGCGTTTTTTCCATTTTAAATGCTTTGTTTCCGTTCTGCATCCGTGAGGCATCCGTGAGGCATCCGTGAGGCATCCGTTCCGCTTCCTCCCTGTGTCCCGGCGGATGCGACTTGCGCGGGTATGTAGCAGATGCCTAGCGGATATAGCGGACGCCTAGCGGGTGCGTAACGGATGCATAACGGATGCCTAGCAGATGCGTAGCAGATGCAGAATGGACGAACTGGATACATTTTCTGCGCAAAAGTTTTGGGCAGCCCAAAACTTTTGGAGCGGATGAGACATCCATACACGGATGCTGGACGGATAGAGAGGAAGCCAAATGGAGGCAGTGAGTACATCGCGTTTTCGAACGGATGGCAAGGTTTTTTGTCCGTTTTACATCCTCTTTGCATCCGTTGGTTCAGTGTGACATGGGCTTTATTGTATTTCAGTAGAAAGGAATTTTGCTGAGAACCTAGCTTTTTTTATCCTTCCAATTCTGCTATTATAGTCGATAGGCCTAATATCAATTAATATATGTCTCTGTGATCTAATTGTCAGAAATGGGGCTTTTGAGTGGGTGTAACACAGCTACTTATCTGGAAGATAGGAAAAGGCAGTCTTCATTTATCTGTAATTCACAACTGCCTTTGTTTGTTCTTCAGGAAGGAGACAAACAGAATTTGGCCTGACAGAATCAGTGGGATTACTTATTCTATGGAAATGAATGTAAGTACTATAGGCTGAATCAGTTGCTATTCTGGGATAATCTCTGGGCAGTGAGGACCCTCAAGAATATTGGAGGGATAGAAATAGAAATAGTGAAATTAGGCAAACTCTTCTACTGAAATTTTCATTTCCTATGAAAATGTAGAAAAAGTCTTCTTTCATTCTGTATTAAAAAAATCATTTGCAATTTTAAAAAATGGGCTGATTTAATAGGATGTACAAGTGAAAAATCAAGAATCCAGATCCTAGTTTTGATGAGTTTGATTTTATCATTGTTGTGAGCCATCCACAGGGATATTTTACAAAATTGGCGGCCCTGTAACCAAATAAATAAATATTTCAAATAAATAAATAAGTAAACACATACATATATACCGTGTTTCTCCAACAATACGGCTTCCACCAATAGGAAGCCTCACCATGCTTTATAGGCATTCAATTTATAAAATTGAATTAAGCCTCTCCCCCAAAATTAAGGCCCATATTAAACATGCGAAATAGGGGGGAATGGTGGCGGGGGATTGCATTTAGGAAGTACTTGCATGCCTGGATATGGTGCTGCCTGTGTTGGTGGGGCACTTCGTACCGGGAGACTTTTAGCCACTGTTACTTTTCCTTCTCCCTTGCTGCCATGGCATTAGAGGAATGCCGCGGCGTTGGCACAGCCACGTGCGTCCAGTCAGGGCTCCTCCCTGCAACCGGAGCCCTGAGGAGACACTTGACTTCAGGCGCTCCTGTTGCCGTGTTCCGAGGGAAGGCACTCGGCCAAGAGGATCTCTCCCTCTCTCTCTCTCTCTCTCTCTCCCCCCACAAGGTCTGCGCTGCGGCTGAGGAGGAGGAGGCTGCAGCCAGTTCCTTCTGCTTGCTGAGAGGTGAGGAAGCCGAGACTTTGCACAGCAAGCTAAGCGCTGCTCACCCGGGCGAGATTTGGGGATGAGGGGCAGGAGGAGGCATGCACGCACCCGTGGCTCGCTTTCCTGGCTCTGCCTAGCCTGCATGGTTCTGGCACAGCCCTGGCGGGATGAGTGGAGGGTCCGGTGGGGAGGCGCTCGCTGCCTTGGTGAGAGCTCTGCCACCAGGAAGGAGGGCTTGCCTGTCAGCTGCGCTGGGCGCCCCAGAGCCGTGCGGGCTGGGCAGAGCCGGGAAAGCAAGCCGCGGATGCATGCATGCCTCCTCCTGCCCCTCATTCCCAAATCTTGCCCGGGCGAGCAGCGCTTAGCTTGCTGTGCAAAGTCTCGGCTTCCTCACCTCTCAGCAAGCAGAAGGAACTGGCTGCAGCCTCCTCCTCCTCAGCCGCAGCGCAGACCTTGCGGGGAGAGAGAGAGAGAGAGAGAGGGAGAGATCCTCTCAGGCAAGCGCCTTCCCTTGGAATGCGGCGACGGGATCCCCTGAAGCCAAGTGTCTCCTCAGGGCTCCGGTTGCAGGGAGGAGCCCTGACTGGCTGCATGTGGCTGTGCCAAACGCCGTGGTGTTCTTCTAATGCCGCAGCAGCAAGGGAGAAGGAAAAGGTCTCCCGAACCCCAAGATGTCACCGACCCCCCACCCAAGGATATAAGGGGGGAATTTAGTCATCCCCCAAAAGATGGCCTAGCCCTTTTTGGGGGGGGTCAAAAAAATATAAGGCCTGGCCTTATAATGTGAAAAACACGGTACATACATACATGCATACATATATACATACAGTTCAAGCTATATACTATTCACATTGATTAGAACAGTGATGTGAAGTTATTCATGCATGGGCTACATTGATTCCTGTACTACTTACATATGATGTCCTCAGTTGATCATTCTGTGATAGGAAAAATCCAAAAAATCTTCGTTAAAGGTCTACAAACTAACAAATGAATTTGACATGTTTGACAAGATAAACAAATAATATAGCCTGAGAAAAATCTATTGTAAGACATCATTTGAACACTAACAACAAAATTAGAAAGCAGCAACAGTACACTTGGCACCTTTGCACAGCAGGCAAGATTCCAGAATCGTCACTGCCAGTGCCTAGCCTAGTGTTCATCAACTATATTATTGCTGCACTTATATCAATAATTTTAGGTATTTGTGTTGCTGTATAATGTTTCTCTCCTAAAGGATTTAATAAAATTTTGTTGTCATTGTTAGCCTAGTGTTCCCAGATTTATTGCTACATCAGTACAATTTGGATCATTAAAATTAGGTGAGATTCAGTTATATGGAATGTCTTGTAGCCCTCCTTGGAAAGTTATTATCTGTGAAGCATCTCTAAACCCTTCCCAAGAAATCATGGACCCTACTAGACTTCACTTTGCAAAGAGTTCCTCAAACTGAAAATAGTCCTGGGAACTCTCCAGAATTAATTACCAATGAAGTAAGACAAAGATGAACAGTGAGTTATTTCATCACGATAATGTGGAAAGAATGGAAAGAGAGACAAGGTTGAAAAAAATGGAGAATTTAAGAAAGTTGGATGTTTGAAAGACCAGATTCCATAATGTAGTAGTGAAAACATGTTTCTCTTCTGTTAATGAAGCTAACCAAGAAGTACTATTTTCAAAAGTGAAAAAAAACAGAACACAATCCCTGCAGCAATATTCAAAACAGGAAATACAGAAATAAAACTTGAGAATGTATAATGTTTCACTGTAGGCCTAACCAAGGGCTGTCAAACTTGTGGCCTATGGGCCGGATGTGTCATGTGCTGGCCATGCCCACATCCATTTTGGCAAAAGGTAAAAAAGTCGCAATATGTCACGTGACGCTGCCATGAGGATGCGAGTTTGACACCCTTGGCCTTTACCAAAGGAAACCCAAGCAAGTCCTGCAAGACATCAAAATAGGATTTTCAAGAGTTTGTTCTGCTTTCAAAATTTTCAGCTGTACTAGATATGCATTTTTCAGTTTTTCTGGTTGAATAATGAGGTACCATTATCCTTATGTGTATTATCTGTGCTTGTTTTGGTCTTCAGGGTAACATAAAGTGTGAATGGAGAGAGAGAGAAATCAAGAACACTTACTTAGTAATGCTGTTTCTGCTACACTAAAATCCATCTATCCTTCCCTCTTTTCTCCCTTTCTCCCTACCCCCCTCCCTCCCTTTTTCTATGAATATACAATGCATGCATGATCAAATCAAGAATAATAAAAACATCCCAGGTTGCTATTAGAAAATGACATTGGTTTAACATTCTTTTCATGTGGCTGCAGGAAGGAAGAATAAAGACACCCATGAAAAAAACAACTGCCTGCAATTGTTGCTAAAAGAATTCGTTGAAAGCCACAATGCATTTTGGATGGCAATTGGATCCTATTTCAGCCTTGGAGTTCAGACACATGTTGTGACAGCCTGTGGCAGATACGCCAAGAGCTTGTTCTATAAATCACATTTTGAGCAAAGGAAGTAGCAGCAGTGGTGGCAGTTGGTGGTTCTTTTTCTTGGCCATTTCTCTAGGATGAGGGTAGCCTCTTAACCTGGCATCAGTAGGAGTTAAGGAGAATCCATGTGGTTTGTGAGCATTCCAGCTCTTCTCCTCCTTGTTAAATAAGACTCAGTGCATGTGAAGACCTCCTTAAAAAATAAAAAGAATTCCTGTGGTACTATGTGCAATGCAACGATGGGGATTTAATAGAATGCTGTTTTCATTTAGTTTTCTGGCAGCATTTTTAATATATATATATATTTTGCCTCCCAGATCAGACCCATCGGTGGGAATGGAAATAGCACCAGTTTAAAAAAGGAGGAAAGCAAATAGGGAGAAAACATTAGTCTTAACATCTCATCTGCTTTTTGCTGCAAGCACTTTGACAGATATGAGAGGATAATACATCCACTGATATTTATTTATTTATTTTGATTTGTCAATCACTTACAAGATAATATGAATAATATATACATAGTTATGAATACATGAAATGGGTAAAAAATTAAAGAAACAATTGAAGACGAGTTGCATTACAAAATTACAGGCAAGGAGAGGGATTGTTTCTCCAGGGGGGTTCAGATTATCATTAAAGCTTTTCAAAATTGACAGATTTGGTTTTCAGCCACAGATTGCCCTCAAACAAATTGCTGGAGAGATAACAGGAGCATACAATAGGATTTGTTTTACTCGAATGGTTGTAAGTACAATAAAGGAGAATATTTGTAGCTCAGGATTGAAGGAAAGAGTCCTTGCTGCTTTCTGAGCTTGGTTGTTTTCTTGCAGACATTTCATTACCAAACTAGATTAACACCATCAACTAGCACTGATGATGTTACCTAGTTTGGGTAAAGAAATGTCTGCAAGTAAATAACCAAGGTCAGAGAGTGCCAACGACCTTTCATGTTTATAATTGTCTGGCAAAATTTTGGAATAAAAGGTTGGATGAATTATCACCCTGTGTTGAATATGAGTGAAGGGAAGAATAAACCATCTAGCAAATATCCTTCCACTGAAAGTTTTATTCAGTCATAAGAGCAAGTTGAAAAATAGGTTTTTTTCCCACTGACTTGCTCACTGAAAAATATATTTTCCACCTCCTAATCTAGGGAAGATCAATATGTGTTAGTTTAAATAATTAAATAAATGTGAGTCTTTATACAAAGTAATAAAATTAATATGTACGAGATTAGATGTAATTTAAGACAGATTTACGATTGCCACCAAAGCCATGAAAATTTGAGTGTTTCAGACAGGGTAACTTCATCATTATGCTAGCTGGCCCAAGATCTAAGGTTATGGGCTTTTCATATTACCTCTATTTTATTAGGTAATAAGATTGGTCACATATTGTATATGACAGCTGAACAAAGAGATTGTGTAGAAACCCTTTACACTTGAGCCTTCAAAGAAAGAAACAAAAAACAAAAGAAATGTAGTTATGTATTGCACAAATGGGAAATGGGGTTGCTGTTATTGATTACTTCAAAAAAATGCTTAATGAGAATCCTATGAAGGTTGGGATCAGCAAAGTACTTTTTCCTCTTCATCCTCCTTGACATAATGTTATAGTTATCACAAGTGATGGTCGTAAGACACCTAGTCCATCTCCTATTAAAGACATGACTCCTAGCATGGATAATTACCCAAGGGGATAATTTTTCCATGTCCTGGGAGTAATTGCAAAATAATTTGTAATTGTTTGTGAATCAAAGATCCAGTTTTCGGACTGCTGCTGCTGCTCATATCCTTGTGTAAAATACAAAGTCTGGGGTTTTTGGATGCATAATGGCATTATTTGAGATAGAAAAATGGGCATTTGGGTCACTATTGCAACTGGGAACCACTGAGTTAAATCAATAAATGCTTGTGAGATCCAGGTGACCACATAATAATCCAAACATTGGAATAAAAGGTGCCTTAGCCCTTGCTGATTGCTCTGTCATAAACTTCTGCCATTGAAAAGATTCCCTTTGGGAAAGAACATTGTATGGATCCCTGAAAATTAAATGAATAGTAGTTAAATTAAATAAGCAGTAGCTCTTTGTACTTTCAAAGCATGCAGTGAGTTAACTTTGCCTTGTGATACCATTTTCGGAGATACAAGTTTGTGCCTCTGCCTCTCTGTATGAATGCCACCCACACAAAAGGGGAACAATGTCAAGCTGCAACTTGCAGAAAGTAGTGTAAGACACACCTATGCAATCATTGCCTTGCCTACTCAAGCAAACTTTCATGTTCCCGAAGTCTCTGCATGAATTGCATGAACAAATACAGGCCAGGTACTATTAAAGCTTTATTCTTTTTCAAATTATACTTATATGGTTTTTTTTTAACTGCTAAATATATGGGAATATTGGGAGGACATTTTAATCAATGAATACTTTCTGTGTGCTTTGAATGGATTGAATGGAAAAAGGACTCACGTGTTTATTAGAAACAACACAGCTATTGGCAAGAGTTGGACTGCCTGATGCCTCTCTGTTGGGACTCGGTTGTTTTCAAGACAAAATACTGTTACATTTTGTTTTTTGCTTAGTTTTATTTGCAAGGATGTGGGCAGTGCAAGGATCATGTGAATTTCATAATAAGTTGTTGCTTGGGTAAGATACAGAGGAAAAATTGTCTGTAGTTGACAGAGTACTTTAGATGTGAAACTATGAACAAAGCATTGTCTAATTTTCATCCTAGCTTGCTTTGTGCTTGGATTTAAAAATGTTCTTTCTGTAAAATGTGTGTGTGTGTGTGCATGAAACAAACAGTGATGGGTATCACCGGAAGAAATAAAATCTGAATAAAATAAAATAAAAAATGAAAAGGTCTATAAAAAGAACAAGGCATAGATAGTGGCAAACATTCATTCTCTGTCACTTAAAATTATTATTATTATTATTATTATTATTATTATTATTATTATTATTATTATTATTATTATT
>BLBF01000016.1:43812307-43833689 GCA_015471245.1 Laticauda colubrina
TTATTATTATTATTATTATTATTATTATTATTATTATTATTATTATTGTTGTTGTTGTTGTTGTTGTTGTTGTTGTTATTATTATTATAATACACAAAAAATGACAGTGTACACAGCAAACAAGATAATTATGCTGAGTTTCATATCAGAAATCACCAGTCGAACACATTATTATTATTATTATTATTATTATTATTATTATTATTATTGTTGTTGTTGTTGTTGTTGTTGTTGTTATTCATGTTATTTATTATATTTTGGGGAAATCTTCAATCAGCATGCAACAACAAGAAAATATATCTGATTGCACATGCAAATACGTATTTGTAGGTGCAAATACATTTATTTTTCAACTCTGCCATTGAATTAGACATTTCAGCAATAATTATGGTATCACTAAATTGCTTTGGGTAAGATAAATAAGATCCATGTACATTTTTATAACTATGAGTTTTCTGGTATGCAGATTTTCCCAGAGCTCTTTATCTGGGTTTTATGTTTGCTTATACTACACAGGAGTGCAAATACATTGTATGTTTTCAACATTTGTTGGAACAATTAATGGTTAGTATTTTTTTTTAGCAGAGCTTGGAAAGTGTCTGCGACATATTCAAATTGACTACTATAATAAATATGAAGCAGTGTAAATGTAATCTATGTAATTCATATTCTGGTTTAATCTAGAGCTGTTCATGCAATGAGGGGGCACTTTTAAAGTTAAATAAAAGTTGACATTTGTAAAGACACCAGGAGGTCTTTAGCCCTTTTTGAAAAGAATTTTGAATGGTGTTGTTTAATGTTTATCTTTAAAACTTTGTGGATTAGCAGACCTAAGATTAGCCCTTGAGGGAATACCTGCTTTTGTATCTACCTGCCTGCCTTATTTTTTTCCCCAGAGAATCTCTTCCAGGTATCTTTGCAATTTGATGTAAAATCCACATAACTGCCTGGAGAATGACAAGATTTTCATTTGCAGGATCCTGACCACAGACACCAATGGCACCAAGATTCTTTCAACACTTTTAATCTTCCAAGCAAGCTTATGTAATGCTCTAACATGCTTTTATTTATTTTATTTATTTATCAAATTTAGGTACCGCCCATCTCTCAGATGTTAGCCTCAGATATGCTCAGGACTGTACAGTTAATCCAGTTCTTTAACCTGAAAATGTAAATGCACAAATAGTTAATGAACTTGGGCAGAACTGCTGTTGTGTTATCTTTTCATCTAGCTGCAATCTGAACAGTGAAAGGTACCTTTGTAAGGCAGTTGTGCTAAATATCTGCTTGCAGAAGTGTTAATAACTTAACAATTGCAGTGATTTGCTTAAAAATTGTGGCAAGAAAAGTCACAAAATGAGGCAAAACTTAACAAATGTTTCACTTAGCAACATAAATGTTGGGCTAAATTGAGACTGTAAGTCAAGGACTACCTGTAGTTATAATTAATAAGTGGGAAAGCTATCTTCTTGTAGCATTCCTTCAGTGCATTCCTTCCTTCTCAGGAATTTTCCGTTTGATTTTCATAAGCATCCTGTTGTTGGTAGAAATATCCAAGTGGGGAAAATGACACTGGAAACATGAAGCCTGTTAGGAAAGATGGTTTAATGGTGGACAGCATGGCTTGAAGCTCCAAAGTGAAAAGGGTGATCATATGCTTCAAGGTGAGAAGAGAATATCAAGGACTGAAATGCTAAGAGTGCCTGGGTTTTATAACCTTTGTTGGGATTTGAATTGGAGTTTGTATTTTGATTGATTTTCAGACTCTCATGGAGCCATGCAGGGGCAACTCTGTAGGGTGTCCTGAGTTCCAGGCCTGGCTGAGCCTTGCTGGATAATGATGCACTGAAAAGGGCTTTTGGCCCTTAGTTTTACCTGGAGATCTTTATTATGTAGAGTATTCTGGCCCAGGGCTTAATGGCTCACCCATTAACAAAGGTGAGGGTCAGTTTCTGCTTCTAAGGTGAGTTTCTGCTTTTGAGTTTCTACTCTTTTTAGGGGAAATATTCTGCCTTTTTAATATTTCCTAGGATATTTCAATTTTTTCGGAGAGGTGTGGATGCTAACTTCCTACACTGTCCAATACAATTTCAGATAAATTATTGAGAAGACCATCAGGTCTGGTGCATTGAGCAAAGGAAAGCACTAATCTGTTTACTTATTTACTTATTGAATGCTTGTAGTCACTCACCTCAACTTTGTGACTTTAGGCCATTCACCATACATACATACATACATACATACATACATACATACATACATACATGATATCATTCAAGAAAAGGCAAGACCATTATTTGAGATCCTCAGTGCTGGATGGGTAGGGTAGGGTAGTCCATTTGTGATAGATGGACTTGAGATTGTCCATCTTTGACATAACAGCTTTGCAACCATCTATTCAGAAAGTTTAGGAAAAGAAAGATTGCTTGTTTATGGTAATATATTAAAATGCTCACAACTTATGATTCACTAAGTTGAATATACCTGTTGAGTTTGCGGGAAAGGATATTCGGAGATCAGCGTAACTTCAGCTCTTTTATTTAGTGCAGAAAGTCTGTCTTAACCAGGAGCCGCGGCAGCTCTTTTTAAAGAGAAGCTGCTCGCGGTTAGTGTCCAATGATGGCTACTTGTTTTTCCCACTGCTCAAATTGGCCAACCATAGGCTTGCTATTATTGGCCAATCAGCGTCAAGAAAAGTAATCAATCAGCGTCAGGTATTTTTGTCCAATAGGAATAGCCTATTTGGAGTATGTTAATATGGAACACCCCTCCCCCCTTGATAGGGTCCTACCGTACGTAGTCACATAAGTAAGCGGGGCTTTTAGGTTGCCTAGTTGACCTGCGCAGGTTAGTTGTGTCGTTGTCTTCAGTGGGTTCAGACGGGATCACTGTTTCTCCTGTCTTTCTCTGTCGAACCTCCTGGAAGGTCTAGTCAGCCATGCTGCTCCCGCCCGGCCTACTCGGGCTGGTACAGTCGGCCCGGCTGCTCCTTTCTGACAAAGCATCCAGGTCTTCTTGTGCCTCTTGCTCCTCGCTGAAGACTTCTGCAGGTAGGTCATTGTTTTTGCTTGCATTTATTTGTGAATGTTTATTGTAATTATTTTGTTTTTCTGGGGTTTCTTTTTCTACCGGAGGGTTTTCTTTTTCTACTGGAGGGTTCCCCCCCTTATTTGTTATTGGGGGGTTTCCTCCCTCTCTGGTTGGTCTGGTGATATTTTTTTGTAATGTTTGTGATGTTGTTGGTGTGTGTGTGTGTTGTTCTTCGTGTCTGGGTGTGTCGGTGGTGCATTCTAGAGTTCGTAACCGTAACTGGTCAATGTGTCTTCGCCAAGTTCGGCCATCATATGTCTCTAATCTATAGGACCATGGTCCTGTTATTTGTGTTATCCTTGCCGGTACCCACAATGGGTGGCCGGTGAGGTTCTTTGCAAAGACTAAATTTCCTGGTTCAAATTTGCGATACTTGCTGGAGGAATTGGTTGGTTTTTCGGCGATGTATGTTGGGTGTGATCTATCTAATTGTGATCGTAGTTTTCTGCCCATTAGTAATTCTGCTGGACTTTTATTTGTAGTGGAATTTGGTGTTATGTGCTGTATAGTGAGCATTTTTTCAATTCTTTCCTGCATGTCCCCTGTGTCTAATTTGTCTAATATTTCTTTGGTATACCGGACCATGCGTTTCACTCTTCCATTCGTCACCAGTCAGGCCGGTGCTGTTAAGGCATGTCGTATGCCCTGGTCAGCGAGGAATTTTTTGAATTGGAATGCGGTAAACTGTGGCCCGTTATCAGAGACGAGTACGTCCGGTAACCCGTGTGTGGTGAATAGTTTCCGCAGTTGTTTGATGACTGCTTCAGTGGTAGTAGAGTGCATGAGGCTTACTTCCAACCAATTGGAGTAGGCATCTACTATGATAAGAAATGTATGCCCTTTTGTTGGCCCCACGAATTCTATATGTATATGTGACCAAGGGCCTCTTGGTGTTTCCCAGTCCAGGACAGGTGCTGCAGGGGGTGCAGGGTGGGAGTTTTGGCATTTCCCACAGGTTTCGACCCATTTTCCAATGTCTTTGTCCATTCCTGGCCACCATACGTAGCTCCTGGCCAGGGATTTCATTTGCATGATGCCCGGTTGGGCTTCGTGCAACATACACAATACCTGTTCTTGTAATGATTCTGGTATTATTACCCAATCACCCCAAAGTATACAACCTTTTAGCAATGACAGTTCAGTTTGCCTATTCTTGAAAGGTTTAAAAGTAACATCTGTCTCATTTTCTGGCCACCCTTTTCCTACCCAGTTTAACACTTGTGATAATGTCTTGTTTTTTACGGTCATTCTGGCAATGTCAGCCACGGTTATTGGTAGGTTTGCTAGAGTCTCAATTTGTAGGGTGGAAATGGTTGGTGCCAGATCAGTCTCTATGTCTGGTAGGGGGTTGTGGCTCAAAGCATCAGTGTGAGAAATGTCTTTATCAGGTCGATGGATCAGTCTATAGTTGTATGCTGCCAGGAACTTGGACCACCTTGTCATTCTCGAAGATAGAATTTTTGGGGTGGCCCTGTTTCCTGCGAGTATTCCTAAAAGGGGTTTGTGATCAGTAACAATGGTAAACGTCCTACTGTAAAGGTATTCGTGGAAATGTTTTATTCCTGATATTGCCACCAATGCCTCTCTGTCCAACTGGCTATAGTTCTGTTCAGTTTTTGAGTAAAAGAGTCTTTGAGTAAAAGGTGATGGGGGCTTCTCTTCCATCAGGCAGGAGGTGGCTAAGTATGGCTCCGACGCCAAACGGTGATGCATCGCAGGTGACTGTTAATGGTAATGTCTCGCTGTATTGCATCAATACCGAGTTGGAGGTGATGAGGTCTTTTATCCGCTGGAATGCTGTCTCTTCATGTCCAGGTGGTGTCTCTTCACATCATCCCCAAGTCCAGGTGGGGATCCTTGCGCCGGAGCTCTCCCAGCGGAAAAATCAAATCCTCGAAGGAAAGGCAACAGTGCCTTTCAACACTGTCTACATAAGATCCAATGTTTAAATACTGAGTTCTTTTTCCTTTGTTTCAAAGGAATAGTTGCCACCCTTCATCAGGGCCTATAGATGATATCCAACATGTCTTTCTTTTACAAAATATTTTGCTTTTTGGGTCTATGCTCCCTCCTTTATATATCAGTCTGCCAGCTCTGGTCTTCAGACTTTTAGCATTTCACATCTCACATCTGAGCAAAAACCTGCAGCTTTTACTCTGATGACTGAGGCAACCTTTGGCAAAAACTTTGTAATGAGTTGTTTCCTCAAGCACTCCCTGAGCACTGACTGTTTCTTTAAAGTGGAATTTGTAGACCTAAAAGGCAGAAGGATTTATTTTATTGTGATCATATTTCCTTCTGGGAAAATGTCATGTATTTAAGCATTTGATAAACATCATAATAATATGATTTACAAATATTTCACAAGGCACATGCATATGAACCATTTCTGGAAAACCAGTAAAGAATCCCAGGCCTAAAGGTGAGGCAAGGAAGTCAAAAATATTCTGGATGGCATAATAATTATGTGCTGCTGCCATACTGTTACGTAGAGATGTCCATTAAAAATTCCAGAAGCTCAACTTAAAGTTAACTTTATTTATGTATTTATTAATTAAATTTATATTCTTCCCATCTTGTACAGAGATGATTCTGGACTGTTTACAAACATTAAAATTAGTACACATTACAATAATAAAGAAAAAAGTAATAAATACTGTTGAAAATTTTTATTTCTGGTGCAGAAAATGCTTGTCTGAGGTATCAATGTTATCAACTGGCCCATGCAGATCCTATTGAAGTTTGTAACCAAAGCTGATCTTCCAACTGGGCAGATAAGACAACCTAAAAGATGGAGGCTAAGCAGTTGACAAGTGTCCTATCTGTAGTTACTTGTCAAGAGAATTAATGTTGGGAAACCAAATATTGCGTCTTATGCACTCTATGGTAAAGAAGATTCCATGGCTGAAAGAAACATGTCCACTGTCTACAGATTTTTGTGCTCATATAAATTCTGCGGCATTGCACTTACATTTCAAAAAGAGAACACTAATACATTCAGAAAAATATGAAGCCCATTTCCAGAAGCCATATTTAATCAAGGGAGGTTTACAGTTTTTGAGAGCTTTATTTAATATTTCCATACTCAGAGTTGTATAAAGTTTGGGAAAGTGATTCCTATGATTGTGTCTCTATTCTTGATCATAGAGCTTTTCTAAAAAATACTTGCATATGCTGTACTTTATAAGTTTATTAATGACAATGATGCCTGAGAATCTATCTCAGCTATAAATTTCAAATTTAATTGGACTCTGTGAGAATCTTAATATTTTAAAATATTATTTATAGAGTACAACTTCTATATTCTTTCTCTCCTACTTGTTTGTTAGATGTCTTAAAGTTGTTTTAGTCTTCACACAACAGTTAATTTTCATTATTGATGTGATTTAATAAAATACTAAGAGTATTAGAGTCTTGTTAAATGACACAGATTATTCAAAGGAGAGCCAACTATGATTTTCTTCTGGAATATTCCAGAATATTATAAATTGGCTGAGGAACAGGAGAGGTTAATGAATTAGAAAGCTTGCATAACATAAGACAAAAAAAATTTCTGGATGCATTTTTTATGCTGCATAAAACTGTAGGTGATACGCTGCCCGGAAAACTAAATAGTAGGTTTTTTCATATAAAATAATTATAGAATGGTCTGAATGGGAAAGGCTGATGAAAAAGGAAGGAAGATTTTTCTTCTTCTCTTAGATGACTCTGAAAGTGAGAGCAAAGCCTGAATAAAACACAGAGAAGAGAGATAGAAAAATCATTTTGGGCACGGTATGCATCTTTAGGTATTGCATAAATCCCTGGAAAAAATGAGATGGCAAGAGTAGGCTTTGTTTATCTGCTGGAGTGTTTCAGATGTGCCTATTTCTTCCCTCCGGGGATTTTACTGCAAAGTCATTGATGTTACACATCAAGAAGATCTCACCATTCTAAGTGCTAGAGGGAACATAATTGTATTCTAAACCTACAACAAAACAAAATAATTTTGTGTAGGCTTGTATCTCTGAATAATTAGCATTTTTTTCCTTATGGGATTGCCTGCACTGTTGCAGATGGTAAAGGATTTGTCTGTCAATCTTTCCAATTATGCATTATTTTTTTTATGCCGGGGCAGCAAGTTAAGTGGTCAGACCACCTTCTGTTTTTAAAAGATATGTTGAGATCTAAAATCAGTTTACTTTCTTAAATTAAATATAAGCAGACATTGGATTGCAACCAGTTAGTGTACATCTGGAGGATGGTGATCCTATGTTTGGTTTTTAATGTATTATGCATACTCCAAAATGTTGAAGAGTTAGTAGCTGTAGAACAACACCTTTAAGTAAAGTTTATGTTCTGTTTAAGCATGCAAACTGACTTGCAGCTTGGGTTTATCACCATAAACTTACCTCTATTTATGTAGAGGGACATTTTAGCAAGTGAAAATGAAGTGAAGATATTCCACAAGTTGGTTAGAAGGGTTTGAATAGCTCCCTCCTTTTTTTAGAGTAAAAAGAGCTGTGTATGGAGTAAAAAGAGCTGTGTTTCTGTGTGTGTTAAAATGTGCTGATGAGTAGACCTTTCTGGCTTTCTTATAAAGAAGAATCCCCGAGAAATTATTTATTTTACTTGTAGAAAATATGGCATAGTTTAATTCCACTGTAGGATTGGCTTCACTCCAAAAGCAAGCAGGATGTGGGTTTTATAAGTCTTTTAATGGAGAGTCTACTGTTTAGAATGGATTTGGATTTTATGTTATCATTTACTAGTGTTTGTTTATGAAATATACTATCTGAATTTCCATGGCGGGATCTGGAGGCACTATAATTTCAGTTCAGCCTAAACATAAAGTTTAGCCTAAAGAAAAAATTGCAGAAATCTGGCATATTTTGAATATATATGTTGAATAGAGTGAATAATATAGGCAGCTGCTTTGGTTACTGCTTTGGATTAGTATGTTGTAGGAACCCAGCTATTGAAGATAACTCAACAATTTGAGCCACTTGGCTAAAGCAAGACATTGCTAAATATAACCTGGGCTCATTTGCCTGAATTTGGAATGCAACTGTAAGACTGCAGTGGTGAAATCTTCTCCTGGAAAGTTTCTCCCAGGTTACTATCCTGGTTTATCATGAGCTATATTTTCTTCTTCTGCAACAAATCAGTGGAAGAGAAGTTTGATTTAATTCATGACTTGGAACAATGTTCTGACTTAGGATGTATTTCTGAAACTTGGGCCAGTGCTGTTTAATGATGCCGTTTAACACAAAAGTGTCTTCCAAGTTATGTGTTGATGGATCAGCAGAGAGTTAAGGTTGCTTGTAATAATTTTCTCAGCCTTCTAGTAGACCTGACCAAATGCCTGCATTTCCAGTTGCCAGTCCAAGACAAAGCAAGGTGTCAATGAACATACTGTTTGATCTGCCTAAACTGATGGGATTAATCCCTGGAAAACAATGGAGTCTTCAAAACTTAAAGAAAATGATTATGTAGAACAGAGGTCTTCAAACTTGGAACTTTAAGACTTGTGAACTTCAATTCCCAGAATTCTCCAGCCAGCTATAGGCTCCAAATTACAATTATAGCTGGCTGGAGAATTCTGAGAATTGAAGTCCACAAGTCTTAAAGTTGCCAAGTTTAGGGATCCCTGATGTAGAATCTAGCCAGTTTCTAAATGGCAGCTGATTTAGTCATTTCGAAGATCAGAGATTCATTGTAATCTCTTGGATACTTTATTAAGCATTGAGATAATAGGTATTATTTTGATAGAATGAGGATTGGTAGAACTATCTGAGCTAATCCTGTTCAGTCCTGACCAACAGGATTCTGGAAAAAAAGATTCTTACACTGCTGATTTCCCCTCTTTAGTGCTGCATGTTAATCTTATGTAATATTTCTGTACAAAACTGCTCAGTGACGCTGACCAACATTTCAGACTAGATCATAAGGGGGGAGGGGAAGCAATTGGAAAGAGTTGTAATTTGGAAAGTAGTTAGCAATAAAAGGTGTTTAGAAGGCTACTTTCACAATCCTTTGCTCCACACAAAACTTTTTTTTATGGCCATGTTATATGATTAAAAAGACCTTTCGTGAAAGGGAAACCCATAAATTATCCAATTAATTATACCATAATTAAGATTTAGCTTTTCTCTACATTTCCCAATGGTGTTACTATGTTATCAATTATCTTGGCTGGAAGAGATGGATAGTTCCAGAGTGCTGTGCAAAAGAGATCACTGCTGTAGCTTGGAGACAGATTTATTTATTGACATCCAATTCTTGCAATTAGATTTGAATACATTGCAGCCTCATACTCTGTACATTCTTTCTTCACCTCACAAAATATAAGAAGGGACCACTGTCCTAACTCTAAAAAGAAGAGCAGAGGAAAGGAAAGAATGTGTTCAAGACAAGCTCATTTCCTGATTACAGGAATTCCTGATGGCAGTTTTCCTGATGGAAGTGGTTAACCATTGCATTTTGGAAGTGGTTAACCAATGAATTTTGAGAGTTGCTTTTTGATTTTTCACTCTGGCCTACAGGGCTTTCATAGCAGGCTTCCACCCAGCTGCTAATTATGTCCAGTGTTATTTCTAGAACCCAGAAAGTTTAGAAAAATACTTATTTGACTCTTTCTTTTTTTTGCCCAACAAAAAGTTTTGTCCACCATTGAGTTTTGCACACTAATAAATGTGCAAAACTCAATCCACTTTTATTTGGATAGGCTTGTGTTTGGTTTATTCAAGTTGGTTTGCATGGTTTTTTTCTTTCCAAAAGTGTTAGGATTATCAATCATCGTTTGATAGTTATTTCCATGAATTTATAACCCCCATTGTAACCATTGGGATATTAAATCACTGATTACATCTGCACTGGGCAAAAAATTTATGAAGATGAAATTTCAGTCGTCAAAAAGGAACAAGAGTCCTACCCACTATTAAAAAGTGCAAAGGTTGTAGTCCACCAGCCTATTTTTTATAGTCATCTTTTTAACTGACTGGTAATAAATAAAACAAAAAACAAGGAAGGCCTTATACTTTCAGATTTTTATGGTGTAAAATGGATGCTTTAAATCTTAATGCAAAACCTAGAACATCCATTTCACTTATTAAAACAACCAAACCCTCTAAAATATAACCCTGACTGCACTTTGGAGAGCACTTTTTAAAATGCTGTGCAAACTTGGTGTGGCTCGAGTTAACGGAAGTTGCATTCCTCTGCAACGTTGCAATGTACAGGTAAGCACACCTGCATTACAAGTAGAATTTGTGCAGTTGTAGTGGTAAAGGAGATGTGTCATTGTAGAGATTATGGAGAGGTGCCATTTCCCCTTTTGAAAAAAACATTTTTCCACATGCCATCACTGTTGATTGAAGGGCATATTAGAGTACTGGTCTTGTATGCTAACCATAGCTAATTTTTCAAGGCACATCTTGCAAATAAATTTCAAGAACACATGCAATTAATTTGTGTCCTTCCTTCACTTGAAAACTTGAAATAGCATCAGGGAAGATAGCCTAGTAAACATTCCTCCCTTTTCATCTCTTCTGGTGATACTGACAACTCTGTGGCATTCAATGGGTGGCTGGGGTGGGGGGCAGGCAGTTGGTTTGATGTGGTTTATTTAGTTGTCTTAAACAATGTGAGACGATTAAAGTGAGACATTTAGTATCCCATATGTAAGCTTGTCTTTCATTTTGCACCCTGAAACTCCATTACTATGGACATATTCTCATTGACAACATAATTCAATGTTTTAAATAATCATAATAGTTTAAGCCTCTCAGTAGAACACATAGGCAAAAAAATGAAGGCAGAGGCTGTCATAGAATGATCAGAGCCTTGCCTTTTTTTTTTTTACAGGCAATACTCATAAACATGGCAAAGCTTAGATAATTTACTGTAGCTGCTTTCTTGACTGTTCAACATCTTGGAGAACATCCCTGGATCCTAACTTTTGAAACTTTTCTATTACTCAACTATTTTATTAGCTTTTTCAAAGGGCTGGAGAAAATTCAAAACTTGGTATCTCTGTTGTACTCTAAACACTGTATACCGTTTATGTCAGGGGTGTCAAATTTATGGTCTGTAGACCAGATGTGTCATGTGCTGGCCACGCCCACCCCCGTTTTAGCAAAGGGAGAAAAGTTATGCTATGTCATATGACAACATAGCCGTGGGTTTGACATCCCTGCTTTATATACTTTGCTCAAGGTTTTCATTTATTTTTGCTTGGATAATGAAGAATACTTCATAATCTCAGATAAAGGCTGAAAGAGAGTAACAATAAAATCTGGATGTGCATTGATTACATAAGGTATAAGTTCATTACAATTTTCATACACTTACTCAGCCCCCATCCCCTCACAAGTTTTAAGAACACCAAAAAAGACACTAGTATACGATAGATACTTTGAAGCTTGATGATGCAATTCAGTGATACACCATACAAATATGATCAAGATACTTGACGCATTTATAAACCTTAAAAACAGTTGTAGGGAAGGAAAGGGGCAGGATTTAAAAAAAAAAAAAATTCTCATGCCATTTTCTGTCTAGAGGAAACTCCTCTCCAAGCTATTGTTTGGGGAAAATGCTGAGTCTTTTACATAATTTTGACCAAAAAGCATGTGAGAGCTTTGCAAAGTTGGGGTGCAAAGTTGGAAGTGACACTGAAAAAAGGTTTTAACTTCTTTCATTCAGTGCAACAATCTCAATTAATTGCTAAGGCATCTGCTTTAAAAATTGTTTTTAATTTACCCCACATAGACACGCACACCCATAAACAGATGCACAGCATGAACATAGAGCTATATATATCAACAGCCCTTTATAAATTCCACATATTGCATCTATCATGTGTTTGCAATATCATGTCTTATTTGGTTTTAGGATGGTACATACTGCTAGGATCATTCAAAAATAGTAGTAAGTTGATATTTGTTCTGGCTTCAACCTAATAATATTTGCTTGTTAGCAACAGGCAAGATTTATCAAACTTTATGCAGTCACTATGATTTTCAGGGTTTTGGCATAAATGGCATAAAAGAACAATCAGAGTTACAACAGAGAAACTGTGTGCTATGGATGTTTGATGCTTTTTAACTGTAGAAAATGGGCAAAGGAAATACTAAGAGTTATTAGAAATGAACAGGTATTAATTGCAAACTGCAGATGATCCAATAAGGAAAGTGTTTTCCTTTGTCCCATTGCTCTTTTATATACAAAATATCAATAATCTGTTGCCTGTTTTGATTGGGTTGGAAAGAAGGAATGAAAGAAAGGAAAAGAAGGAAAGAAGTAAGTAAGTAAGTAAGAAAGAAAGATTTGTGGTACAGAGGTTTTCACAAGTAAGAATTATCTAACTATTCCAATATGAGTAAAGATGTGGTACATTTTAGTTTTGCTGACTGAATTCACACATTATGATTAGCTATAATATGGCTTATATGGTTTGGCTTAATGTGAGACCTCAGTGATTTTGGTTTGCAAAAAAAATACAGGATGTATGAAGTCAATTAATGGTGAAGAACATATTTTCCCACATTCACATTCACCATCATTTACCTCACAAATGTTTATTCCTAGAATCGCTTCATTATTTTTTATATACAATATTTTAAAATAAAGTAAATAATGATGGAATACACAATGGTTTTGTGTGTACATGCATGTGTAGGTGTAAAAACTGAAGTAACAAACACTTGAAAGTATAAAACTAGATCATAGCAAGTTGTGGGGAATCAATCTGGAATATAAAATGAGGTTTCATTCATCAGTGCCAGTTCCTTTTTTTTTTTTTTCATTCAAGAGCTCAAGGCAATGCATACTGTTGTCTCCAATTTACCTCACAGTAGTCTGAAAGACATTGGACTGAAAAAGAATGACAGAACCAAAATTACCCAGTGAGTTTCAGTGGTGAAAGGTGACAGATGTTGTGTTTCAAATGATTTAAGGCTTGGTCTAAAGTCACAGATACAGCAATGGAATGCTAAAACGAAGCACTAGCAATACTTTAGGCTTCTGGCTACAATTCAGAATATTGTTTTTGATCTTTAAAGCCTGATATGCTTGGCTCCTAGCTATTTTCAGAACCACTTTCTCTTGTTTGAATTAATCTATTCTGTACTCCTATTCTAAGTGAGAATGTTGCTGTTTTTCACTCCCTATGAAATGAGATCACTTGGTAAAACTCCCATGGAGAAGGTGATTTTTGGTAGTGGCTTCCAACCCATGGAACACTCTCTTTTTTAAAAAATGAATTAAGTTTCCAAATTTTAAAAACATAAAATAAAACTTTATACATTGTTATCAATGTATCATTTGAGATCAGAACAGCAACAACTCTGGCTTTACTTAAGAAGGGAATAATGACAGAGTTGCTACAAAGGGCTTTGACATCTGAGATGGCTTATAGTGGGTGGCAATATTAAAGAGATGCCTGGGTTATAATTTTCACAGAGGTTTTTAATTACACTTTTATTCTTGCACTTGGATTCTGGTGGCATAGGATTGAGAATGACAGTTCAACAAAATAGGTGAAACAATGGTTTAGGAACTTGTGGGCTTCTAAATGGGGGGAGGGAACAACTCCCTTTAGCCAAATAATTGGCCATGCTGGTTCATGGGAACTAGAGATCAATATTACTTGGAGCATCACAATTTCAGACTGAAATTAAATGGATGCAAACTAACTAATTTTCATGGCAAAATAAGATAATGATGTAAATGTGTTGCAAACCGTGATCTTGTTAATTATTCTTTATTTCGATCCCTAAGCATAATAAATCACATGAAAATAGTCATACAAATTTGCAGAAGCAGGTTCACAATCTTGCAAAACTTCATCTCAACTTATAGAATAACAGAATTGGAAGGAACCTTGGAGGTCATCTTTCCTAAGGCTCATTTACCTAATTGCGGGGGTCTCACTTAATCTTGTCAATATATAATATTGCCATCATTTGGATTGAGTGGAGGCCTTGCATACAGGCTGATGCTTTCAAGTAAGTTTTCTTATTCAGACATTGAGTTCAGCATGGAAGGTCAAGGGTGGAACTCTTTCACAGAGTAAATGAGATAGATAGAACTGAGAGTCTAAGCCCACTTCTGCAGCTGTGGCATAGTACCCTACATACAAGCGTGGTGGTGGTCTTAGGTAGTTCCAGCTGTAAGAATCAGTTTGTTTACAGATAATGTCAAGGTACCTGCTTCCAATTCTCTTACTTTTGATTCCCGAGCCTTCTTTTCTTAGTAGATGTTTTCTGAGCTCCCTAAGGCTTTCAACACAACAAATCCATTTATATGAGGAATAGAGGGCCATCATACTATGTATACCATGGACTGTGCATCCAAATTTAGATTTATGTTCCAGCAGAATATTTTGTCTGTCCTAGATCCCTATAATGTGAGACTGGGAAAAATATTATTTAGCACCCAGACAGGTCTTAGTAGATAAGACAAATTAAATACAAGAGTTATCAAAATGCTTTATTTCGTATTCCTCATTCCCAAAGCCTTGGGCTCTATAAGGCAAGGACATTCATCTAATGGTTATCTAAATTGCCTGCATCAGATCTGCCCCCACACGCTTGGTATATGTTTGTTCTGTCTGATTTAGCAATCCCTTTGAAGAATTTGAAGAGGTTATCTATGTTCTCACCAGCAAACACAGGGTGTGCCCTAGTGTTGAAGGGTGTGTGACAGAATAGTTGAATTACAGTGGAATTTATCCCAGAGGCCATAATTGCCTTTGTACTCGTTCTGGGTATCAACAAAGAGAATAACTGGATAAGAATTCAAAAACTTTAATGAGCAGAGAGTGAGAACTGACTAACTTTACCACAACAGTAGAACCATTAGAAATAACAGAGTTCTTTAACTACATTATGAAAGACATTTCCTGGAGAACTACAGGGACAGTAACTCTTTAGTGACAGGATTGCGTACTGCTAAACTATCTTGTAAACATTAATTGCACATTTGATCTTCATTGTCTTTTCCATCTTAGCTACCTAAACAAGGCTCAGAAGGCAACCAAATGAATTGCACAATAAACTATATTCTGTATAATTGTTACACAGGTCCATCTGGTCTGTTATGCTGCAGTTCCTACTAGCACTGATCTCATGATATTTATCTGGTTCAGGTTTAACATGTAGGAACATTTCCTGGTTTGGGAATAGATTGGGATGAACCAGTCACATGTGATTCCATAAGATGCAAATCAAAAAATATTGTTGAGCTGGCTCTTTAGAGATGGATTTCCCATTACCTGGAATGAAAAAAAACCCTCTTCATTCCAGCCTAGCTTTTCTTGTTATTTCAATGATACAGCCTGTGGAAGGTGAATGCACTAATTCCAATCTTATGGACATACCTTAGTTTTAAAATGAATTCAGAGGTGCTATCCTGAGATTTTTGAAATATGTCAATTTCCCTTCAGCTAGTGTATCATAACAAAGCATGCCTTCACAGAAGGCTTCTTGGGAAGAAGTGAAAGAGTTCCTAGATGGTACAGCTTCTAAACAAACTACAACAGAAAAATCTGCAGTTTCTTTTGTCTCTCTTGCTAGACAGAAGCCAAATAGGTATAAAGAAGATACACTAACATGGCTGCTTCTTTTAGTAAACCACAATTCTCAACTATTTAGGCTCTGATAGTGTAATGTATTCCTTCATCCTTACTCCCAGGTTTGCTTTTCTTTCTCTGGGTGAAGACAGGATCCGTGATGTAGAAACTGTTGCTATCAGCTATATGCTACTAAAACTTGCATGTGTGTTTGTAACCTTCAGTTGGGCATAAGTGAAAGGTAAAATCAACAATAAAAGAGACAAGGTAATCCAATGAGCTAGAACAGGGGTGTAAAACTTGTGTCGTCATGGCGTCATCACGTGACATATCAGGACTTTTTTCCTCTTAGCTAAACCAGGCGGGCAGGGCCAGCACATGATGCATCTGGCCCACAGGCTGCAAGGTTGACGCCCCTGAGCTAGAGAATATTGGGATTCATTATTCCCATGGGAATGAAATGTAGGGGTATTATGGTTGTTTCAGCACCTCTGCCATTCCACCACATTTAACCATAGTAATGTAATCCTCATTTCCATAATTTTCTAACAGTTTTCTAACAGCAATGGGGAAGCTGGCATGAACTGTAAAGTTGATTGTAATTGCCAATTCTCTCTACAACCTTCTGAATTGCAAAAGCTTTGCTTGTGGAAAGCTCACTGGGAGAAAGTAATGGGGAAGCTGGCAGGGAAGGTTGCAACTTGCTCTGGTAAGTCAACAGGAAGTCACTATCCCACTAATTTTTTGCCTGTGTATGGTTATTCTATGTTTAGCAAAGGAAATATCTCTGAAATGACAATCAAAGATGTCACAGTTCTCTATTGATACTGGCTGGCATGTTGTCAATTTTGATAGCCAAATCTGGCTCTAGGTTCTGCCTTGGTTTACCTTTTCCAATAGCAACTGAGTTGGAAGATCATTTAAAAGAAATTTATTCAACTACTCTGATAAAGTGGGATCTCCCTAGGAAAAGGGGGAACCAGTAAAAATGACTTACATTTACTTTTATAGTTAGCACAAGAAAGAATTTCAAAGCAAAGGTGATTGGTTTAGAAATGATCAGCTATTCAGTCACATCACAAAAATTAAAGCATCCAATAATATGTGAGCATAGCCATAGAAAAGAGTTTTGTATTGTGAGTAAAACTTAAAGAACCATTTTCAAAAGAAAAACATCAAAATAGATATTGATAAAATACATTCTCAGCTCTTCTCAAGGGTGAGTTTGAATATTTGCTTTGTTCATGGACGTTTGAGAACATCTAAAAATGAAACTGTTATCTATAATAGAAGTCCCAACTCCTGGTCTGTGGACTGAGCCCTGGCATGCCAGAAACCAGGCCACGCAAACAAGCGAAGCCTCATCCATGAGATGCAGACAGCACATAAAACCGCCCCCTCCGGTCCGTGGAAAAACCTCTCTCCATGGAATGGGTCCCTGGTTCCCAAAAGGCTTGGGATCGCTGCTCTACCATGTATCCAATGCTCTCCTGCCAGTCTGGTTTTTGAAAAGAGAGGAAGCTGCTTGAAGCTTAAGGCATGTGGCAAATTATTAGCAATACAGATAGTTCTCGACTTACAACAGTTCACTTAGTGACCATTCCAAGTTACAAAGACATGGGAAAAAGTATGTAACATTCCCAGGGTCACTAACAACTAACTCACATTTATAACAGTTGCACTGCCCTAGGATCATGTGATCACCTTTTGCAACCTTCTGACAAGCAGAGTCAATGGAGAAACCAGATTCACTTAACAACCATATTACTAATTTAATAACTGCAATGATTCACTTAACAAATGTGGCAAGAAAAGTCATAAAATGGAGCAAAACTAAAATTTCTCACATTGTAACCTTAATTTGGGGTTCAATTGTGGGCGTAAGTTGAGAACTACTAATTTAAAATACAAGAAAATCCATGTTGGTTAGACAGTACAACAGTACTGCAAAAACCATATTGCTAGTATTGCAAAGTCCATCTTGTGTGGCCCCCACTAGTTTTAAACTAGGACTGGCTTGCTCTTAACCCTAGCCTTCCTAAAATATGGCCAGGCTTAAGCTAAGTTGTGAATTGCATCTAGACGTAATTAATTACAATTTAGATTTCTGACAGTAAACTGTGAGTAATTGAAATTAAAAAGGAAAGCTTTGGAATTTCTCCTTGTGGTTGAACTAGGAGTGGAACAGAGGGAATGCCCAAAGACTGAAGCAGGGAATGAAATGTATAAAAGTATAAATAAACCACAGCTTATAGTTGTGCCAGGCTAGTTAAATGATTTGTGATAGTGGCTAAGTAACTTTTTGCATAGCTTAGCAACATTTTTAGCTCTGAAACTCACCCAGATTGCTAGCACAGACTTATATAAAATTTTTATTCCATTTACTTCCAATAATTACTCATATTACTCATTTCCTGCTGCCATTAATAGTAGGAAAACAAAGTTCTGCTTTCCACCAGCCAGTTGTGTGAGACTAGCAGGCAATGAAAACCCACTGATTGCTGTCTTACTGGGAACTACCCAGTGGGAAAAGTGGGCAAAACTTTTTCCATTAATAATCTATGGAGCAAATCGGAGCTTTATTTCATAATGAAAATGGCCCAGTCAAAGAACAAGCTAAAAATACAGGAATTAACATTGTTGGGAGCTTCAGAAATATCCAGTCTAGATATGTACCAATTTATTTTCTTCATTTTGCATTTGATGTGGTGAAAGGAAGCAAAAATTTAAGTATGGTTTTTCTGTTTATCTCTACAATTCGCAAAGAACATAAAGTTGTCTATTACTGAACACTTTAATCTGTTTTTTTTTATCTCCAAGGAGAAAGAAAAGTTACAATAAGTGAAAACTTGCTAATAGCTATAAAATGATTAGTACACAATAAAGGGTACTAATTAAAAATATTTTTAATTAAAAATATTTCAATAAGTAACACAATTAAAAATATTTCAATAAGTAACAATCCTCAGAATAAGAGAACTATAATGGTTGCCCAAGAGACACACTTTTAGTTAGTCAAACATTTCCAGAGGGGTAACAGCTTTGGTGTCCTACAGCACACAAAAAAGGGGGAAATGTCATATTTAGGCCTTTCCCCATTGTCAAGGTGGAACATTAGCTACTCATCCTTGAGTTGGCAGGAGACACCAAGTTTAATAGCAATAACTGTGAGAGGGATCTTGGAGTCTTAGTCGACAACCAATTAAACATTAAAATTATAAATACAGAATACAGAATAACAGAGTTGTAAGGGATCTTGGAGATCATCTAGTCCAACCCGCCGCCCAAGCAGGAGACACTGCACAATTTATGATAAATGGCAGTCCATTCCCTTCTTGGAAACTTCCAGCGGCAGGCAAAAAAGCCAATGCAACCCTAAATTAAAGAGGGATTAAATCAAGATCAAGTGAGGTACTAATACCACTCTATAAAGTCGTAGTAAGACCACACCTAGAATACTGCATCCAGCTGATCCAGTAGAAAGAATGCAAAAAGCAACAAAGATGATTAGGGGACTGGAGGCTAAAACATATATAGAATGTTTACGGGAACTGGGCATGGCTGGTCTAGCGAAGAAAAGGATTAGGGAAGACAAAATAGCACTGTTCCAATATTTGAGGGGCTGCCACAGAGGAAGAAGTCAACCTATTTTTCAAAGCACCTGAAGGCCAGACAAGGAATAATAGATAAAAACTAATAAAGGAGAGATTCAGCCTAGAAACAAGGAAAAATTTCCTGACAGTGAGAACAATCAACCAATGGAACATTCCCTTCAGAAGTGGGAGCTTCAACACTGGATGCTTTCAAGAAGAGGCTGAGCTGCCCTCTTTCAGAAATAGTATAGGGTCTCCTGCTTGGGTAGGGAGTTGGACTACATGACCTACAAGGTCCCTTCCAACTCTGTTATTCTTGCTTCTGCTCTGTATTTGTCAGTTCTCCCAAGTAAACCAGACAGAAAACATAAACAGATCAGCTAATTCTACTTCATTGTAAAGCTACATTAACAGAAACTTGCAAGTCTGCTTTCCCAATGTCAACAGCCTGATCAATTAGGTCAGGGGATTTCAAACTTGACAGATTGAAGGCTTGTGGACTTCAACTCCCAGAATTCCTCCTCCAGTCATGTTATCTCAAGAATTCTGGGAGTTGAAATCCAGAAGTCTTAAATTTGCCAAGTTTGAAGACCCTTGGGCTGGATCCTTCCTAGATTTCTCTCTCTCTGATCACTGAACAACTCCAGGCTCCTCCCTTTTCTTGTCTGCAGCTCTTCCCCTCCTCCCTCAAGGTCACTTCCATATGCCATTACATCATTATGTAACAAATCCAACAGATTTTACACACCTTGCAGCTGCCATGGGTGGTGCTAGAAGGAGAAAAGTACTATTTGCCCAATAGCCATACAAAAAAAAGGTGTTTGGACAAGGAGAGTAGCTATATAAATTAAAGCAAATAAATTTAAAACAGTCATGGGTTGGGGATAAGATGAAAGTAATATCCTGGGTACAATAAAAAAATAAATATTGCCAGGATATGACTATGGCTCAGATGCATACAGAATTACCTTGAGTAAGTATGAACAGTAATGGCTGTGTTGAAGTTAGAAAGCAAAGAATGAGAAGTGAGGTAGGAGTCCCTGAACTGATGAGCAGATTAGCACATAAGAATGCTGCTTTCTGTTTAAGACATGGATCTTTTTAAAGATACAGATAAAGGATTTCAATCCTCTACCTGAAGTAAATGTGCTACAATGAAGAAAATTACATAGTTTTGAATGTCTAGTTACGTAGTACAGTACTCATTACTGATACATTGATTTATTTTTAGTTATTCCTCTCATTTCAAATATTTATTTTGAATTTTTTTTAAAATAAAGAAATCAGCTCAGAAAGCATCACAGAAAAATGTCTATGCTCATGTTTAGATGGTGCAAATCTAGAGTATAAAATAAAGTAAACTGCTTTTAGCTACCATGAAGCATGGTAGAGTGGCTTTATGAATAGGCTTTGCATTTCTGGTACACTTGCTTTTGAAAATTTAGCTTTGCTGAATTTTAAAACCATAGCAGGAGGAACCTCAAGGCATCAGATGAAAAGAAGATGCTAGGAAAGAGTTCAAAAGTGTCTAAAAGCTGGAACAGGACTGACACAGGGAGAGCCAAGGCCCTTGAGGAAGTTCTCTAAATACAGATCAGAGGGCAAGAATCAATAATTTAGACCAATAAATTGACCATGGCTTTACCACAAAAACCTCTTCCACATCCTTTGGAGATACCTAAATGTTTTCACTTTCTCTCTCTGTCTTTTTCCACATACACACTCAGTATAAATGAATTCTACATTTACAGACAAGGCTATTGATGCTATGTCAACACACAAACTATAAACAAAAAGTTCAGAAAAGTTCACTCCATTTGTTATACCAAGTTATTAATTCCTCCAGAGAACTTTCCTTATTGAGCAGTGTGGAAATTATTGGTAATAGCAGCTTTGGTTACAATTTTGGAACATGGGGTTCTTCTAACTTGATGTGATTTTACTTTAATTCTAATTAATCATAAATTACAGTAATTGAGTGATTTTTGTTGATTAAAAAAATCTGAAACTAAGCTTATATCTTTGCTGAATTTAATTATTTATTCATTTAACTATTTTGCACTAAAAAAATTGTGTGTGTGTTCAGACCTATCTATCTATCTATCTATCTATCTATCTATCTATCTATCTATCTATCTATCTATCT
>BLBF01000016.1:43833699-43849269 GCA_015471245.1 Laticauda colubrina
TCTATCTATCTATCTATCTATCTATCTATCTATCTATCTATCTATCTTTCTATCTATCTATCTGTCTATCATCTATCGATCTAAAATTCACAGTATATTTTTAACTTCAAGATCCAAAACTCTCTATGTAAGAGCTAGAATATGTATAGATAGTGGGAATGGCTTGTAATAAGACCCCTCCAAGAATATTTGCTTTTTCAAGGATGAGGTATAACAACTATCCATGAATGTAAACCCGTCCAAGCTTGCCCAGAATATTTATTTTATCCAGAATTCAAGACAGCAAAGGCCCCAGCTTGCCTCAAGGGTGACACATTCACAATTAATCAAGAAGCACAGAACATGGCCTTCAGAATGTTAGACTGGATCATTTCCAAAGTCAGAAGTGCCCTTGATTTCTGACACAGATTTTAATACGATATAGCAGCAAACTTAAAATCTTTGCTTTGAATAATTTGATTGCTTTGAGTTCATAATTATTATCTTTGTGGGTTACAAATTGAATAATCTTGCTGGAGACTCTGTTCTTGACAAGAACTCACTTATTTGGTGACTCCAAGAAGTTGATAATAGTTGGTAATGAATACTAAAAGTTCTTAACTTGCTCAATTTGTTTATCACTGATTTGCAATTATAAGAAAGATTGAAAACCTTTTGAGTCATAATTAGAATTAGAATTCTTTTATTGGCCAAGTGTAATCGGACACACAAGGAATTTATCTTGGTGCAAATGCTCTCAGTATACATAAAGAAAAGATACATTTAACAAGAGTCAAGGTACAACATAAGGTACATACACTTAATTATAGTCAAAGGGTAAAAGAAAGCAATCAAGTCATACTAGGAAACAGTCAATATAAATCGTAAGGATACAAGTGACAAAGTTACAGTCGTACAGTCACAAGTGGGAAGAGATGGGTGATAAGGAGTGATGAGAAGATTGATAGTAATAGTAGAGCAGACTTTGTAAATCAAAAGTTGGTTTAGTTAATTTCTAGGTTTTCCCTGGGACAGTAGGATCCTACTATTGTTAAACATTTATGGAGGCCAACTTGGAATATTAGCAGGCTTATATTATCCCAACTTGGAATAATACCAGGCTTGATGATATCTTTCTAAGATTGAAAGCGTGATAAAATAATTTCAAAGTTTACAAAGTGAAAGGAAATACTGTAAATATAGCAACTATAAAATTGTTTTTTTTTAAAAATTAAGAATCCATCAAAATTAGGTCCCTTACAAATTCTTCAATTGGAGATTGATTAAAAGTTCTGAATTTGAAACTGCCAACCCCTCAGGCATGGGGTCAGAAATCAGGAAATTTATGCTGTTGTTGTTGGATGACAAAGAAAATTGGTTGCAGTTGTTAAGAAGGCCAGGTCTCTGATAAGATTGGATTATTAGACTAGGAAGTAGGATTGCTGGAATATTTAGAACTGGACAATGATGGGATTCAATTTTTTTTATTACTGGTTCTGTGGGTGTGGCTTTGTAGGCATGGCATGGCTTTGTAGGAGTGGCTTTGTGGACATTGCAAGGGAAGGATACTGCAAAATACCTATTCCTCCCCACCCCACTAACCTGCTTTCCAGCTCCTATGCAGGGCAACAAAAGAAGACCCAACCAATCAGCTGGGACTCGGGAGGCAGAAAATAGATGGGGGTGGGGCCAATCAGAGGTGGTATTTGTAGGTTCTCCGAATTACTCAACATTTCTGCTTCTGGGTCTCCAGAACTGGTCAGAACCTGTGGAATACCATCTCTGGAACTGGAGCTAGACTTTTATAAATACTGAATTATATGAAAGACTTTTATAAATACTGATTATAAATACTGAAACACTTTGCAGTGAATTTTTACATAATATACCTTTTTTAAATAGATGATTGTCCTTGCACACATGAGTAATTACAACATATATGAAAAAGTACAGTTCTTAAGACATTGCTAATGCAAATATATTTGCTTTAAAAATGTATTTTCTTTGTATGTAGTGAATGTGATGCAGCACAAGAAGACTGCAAGGTGAACCTGGCTAGCCTATGGGAGAAAAAAATGTAGGTGTAATTGTGAGAGGATGGATGATCAAATGATTAAATGGTCTTTAGGATAAGGAAGGGAAAGAAGAGTTGAGTTTGGAAGGAGGGGCAAAATATGAAAAGGGGGTGTGTTCATTGTGAGCAGCATTATCAAAAAGGATCAAAATATGCCTGAACTCTATCATTGATAACCCAATGTATTACTAGAAAACAATTTTTCTTTTGCTTTACAAAAAATGCACAACTCGGGCCTGCCTTGATATCTCCCTCAGAAGGTAGCTGGTAGCTATGCTGATTGAAAAACTTTATAGAATCATCAAATACAATTTGTTGAGCTGACTTAAACTTGTCAGAAATCGAATGCAGTACCATTTCAATGTGAGCCTGAAAAGTGATATACTTTTACTGCTTGCAGTTTCTGTTGCTTGTGGTGATCTCAGAAAACAAGCAAGCAAAAAGAAAACTATTAATCTGATTTTGCTTTGCGTCTTTGCTTTTCTATTCTAGTTTTCCTTTTTACCTTGTGCTGTCTGTCCCTTTCAAGGAATTTATTATCTCTATTCTTCTCTACTCCCTTCTGGGATGCAAGCATTTTTTACAAAGTTATGTCAGCTTCTCTTTTTAAAAATGTAATTGGCAGCTTGTCTCTACATGTTGAGTAGGTGGGAAAAATGGATTGCTAAAGATGAAGCTTCAGGGAATGAAATTCACAAGCAAGAAATTGTCCTTTTCTCTGCAACAGCTTCTCAAATGAAAAATTAAATGATTAGTGTGCCCTTTCCTATTATTCTTTTCTCTGAAGAGTAATTCTCTGAAGAATAGCAATATATCAAGTGTATTTTTTTTAAAATCTATTTTAAAAAAAGTATTGTGACAAGTTTAATTTATTTTTTTTGGCTTTGGAATAGTAACAAACAGAAATAGCTTAGACGCCCTGTTGCGTTTTTGTTAAATAAAATGGATTTATATTTTTTGTAAAATGTTCAGAATCTTAATAAATGTGTTTGATAAAATACAGAAAAGATAATGATTAAGGTTTCCCCTGTCCAGTTGTGTCTGGCTCTAGGGGCCATCTCTTTTTCTTAGCCGAGGAGCTGGCATTATCTGAAGATGGTCATGTGACTAGCATGGCTATACACCAAAGGCACCTGAACATTGTTACCTTCCCAGTGAAGTGGTACTATTTATTTACTTTCATTTGCATGCTTTATAACTGCTTGGGTGGACAGGAGCTGGAGCAAGTAACGGGAGCTCAATCCATCCTGTGGTGCTCAAGTCTCAAACCCAGGCTGTCAGCTTTCTAGCTGACAAGTTCAAGGTTTGTTTGTTTTTTAGAATATTTTTTATTTTATTTTACAACAAATCCATCTTTCACTTATACAGTGCATCGCCTGGGTACATATATCTTATGCAAATATTTATATTTAGTGTACATTTCTTACTATGATTACATTCATTAAAAACTACTCAACCTTATATACCTTATTATTATAACAATATTCATTTAGCTTCTTACTTTATTTTCCAACTATTTATAAAATAAATCCCATATCATCTAATATTCTGCTACTTCTTGCCAATGTTAATTTAATTGCCAATGTTCTTTAATTGCCAGTGTAAATCTATTCATTTCTACACATTCCAATATTTTCATAATCACCTCTTCCTCTGTCGGAATCTATTCATTTTTCCAATTTTGAGCAAATACAATTCTAGCTGCTGTTAATATATGTATGATTAGATATGTTTTTTCTTTACTATAGTTTTTGGGTAAAATCCCCAATAAAAATATTTCAGGTTTTAAGTCTAAGTGTTGTTTTATTATCTTTTCCAACCATATATGTATTTTTGTCCAATATCTTTTAGCTTCTGTACATGTCCATCATAATATGTTAATATGTTCTGATAATATGTTCTGGGTGTCTGGTGACATTTCCAGCATTTAACTGATTTGTCTTTAAACATTTTTGTCAGTCTTGCTGATGCAAAATACCATCTGTAAAACATCTTAAAGATTTTCTTTATGTGCTGTTGACATTGTTAGTTTATAATTTCTACCCCATAGTTTCTGCCATTTATATAATTCTATCCCATAGCCAAAGTTTTTCCCCCAAGCTCTCATTGTCTCCTTCACTTGTTCTTCTAATTTCACTCCTAGGAAACAGCTATACAATTTCTTAATCATCTTTTCTTCTGTTCCTGTTAGGATTTTATCTAATTCTGTAAATTCATTATAAAACCTCTTTGCTTTGACATATTTTTCATATCTAGAATGTATTTGCATCCATGAGTACCAATTCGTATCAATCCCTTGTTCATTCAGTTTTTGTTTTGTTTTGAGTTCACCCCTTTCATTTAGAACATCTTTATATCTAACAATATTTCCTGTTTTAAAAACATTTGGATATGTAAACACTTCCATCGTAGATAGCCAGGCTGCTCAAAACTTTTGAAAATGTATCCAATTCATCCGTTCTGCATCCGCTATGCATCCGCTATGCATCCGCTACGCACCCGTTCTGCATCCGTTACGCATCCACTATATCCACAAGGCATCCGCGCAACTCGCATCTGCTTGGATGCAGGGAGGAAGCGAAACGGACGCAGAACGGATTCAGAACGGATGCAGCATGGATGCCAAGCGGAAACAAAGCGTTTAAAATGGAAAAAACGTCCGCAGAGGGGACCTATCTCGGATATTAAGAATGTCTACAGGATGCCTAGAGGATGCCTAGAGGATGCAAAGGGATACCTATACTGCCTATAAAAAGGGGGAGCAAGTCGTCTGCATCTCACTTTCAGACCAGCAGCCCAGCTGTGCAGACCTCTGCAGCCTTAATATGACTCTTCCTCTTCCACAGCATCTAGTCATGTCAACTGTGGAACGTAACACAGTGCTTTTGGCAGCCACCATCCTTCTGCAACAGTGCGAAGCCATCTACAGGCTCTGTGAACTCTACTACGGGAAGAAAAGGAGGCACCCAAAAAAAGTCTGGGTCCAAAGATGGATCGGGAGAAGAGCAGAGTACGGACTGTACAACAAGCTGATGGTGGAGCTGAGGAACGAAGACACTCAGGCATTCCAGAACTTCATGAGGATGCCTCCAGCCATGTTTGATGAAGTTGTGCAGCGGCTGACACCCAGGTTGACCAAGGCAAACTTCAACTTCTGGCCCAGCCTAGAACCTGGGCTCAAGGTGGCACTCACTCTGCGCCACCTGGCCTCAAGGACCACCTACAGGAGCATGCAGTACGGCTGGAGGGTGCCACACAACACCATCAGCATTGTAGTCAGAGAAGTGGTGCAGGTCATCATCGAAGAATACCTGCAGGAGCTCCTCCAGTGTCCCTCCACTGATGAAGGATGGAAGAAAGTTGCAGAGCAGTGGTATCAGAGGTGGAACTTCCCACACACCGTTGGAGCCATAGATGGCAAGCATGTGGCCTGCAAAGCACTACCCAAGTTGGGCTCCACTTATTTCAATTACAAGGGCTTCTTCAGCATCGTCCTCTTTGCCATGGTCGATGCTGACTACAAGTTCATGTACATCGATGCTTCAGACAGCGGCTCATGTTCAGATGCCCAGGTATACAACGCCAGTGACCTCAAGGAGGGAATGGAAGGCAACCTCATCATGGGCTTTCCAGATCCAGACCCCCTGCCCAATGACACGCAAGATGTGCCCTACTTCATCGTGGGGGATGACGACTTCTCCCTCACAACCTACCTCATGAAGCCCTACACTTCCAGATGCCTCACCCGTGAAGAGAAGATCTTCAACTACAGGTGGTCCAGGGCAAGGCGGGTGGTGGAGAATGCCTTTGGCATCCTGGCCAACAGGTTCAAGGTACTTCTCACCACCGTGCAGCATCGCCCAGAGACTGTGAGGAAGATCGTGGAAGCTTGCTGCATCCTGCACAATCTCATGCGCACCCACTACCCAGGCTCGTGGACCTCCAGCAAGGCAATGGGGACATGGAGCCTGGGGAATGGAGGCAAGGGCAAAACCTGATAGACACTCATGATGTGCAAGGCCCCAACAGAGCCTCATGTGAAGGGAAGAAGCAGCGCAACCTCCGGAGACACTGGTGCAACTCCCCAGCTGGAGCAGTATAGTGGCAAGACAGGATAATAGATGATTAGTGGATGCTTCCTTCAGCCTGTCTCATCACACGGATGAGATTGGGCCATGTATGTTGGGTGGGCCTACAATGAACAGGGCGTTTAATAAAGAGTTGTGTTTATGTTGACATGTGTGGATGATTATTACATTATTATTGATAATAAAGGGCCATAGGTGTGGCACCAGGGAGGGTGGACCATACAGTCCCACTATGCTTGCACTGGAGGCTTATGTATCCCACTGCTATCCTTACCCATCCCACAGCTATTACCCATCCCACAGGTATCCCTGCCCATCCCACTGCTATCTTAACCCATCGCACAAGCATGCAAAGGCTTAAACCAATTCTAAAAGTTTCCACCAAGACTTTATTAAAAAAAAAACAAATGAAGCAAGTGTGTGAATCAAAGATAAACTTTATTGAACAACAAGCTGTAAAAGAAAAATGACCCAAGTCAAGTGTCCAAATAAAGTCCACAGGTAGCCAGCTACCCAGTCTCTGGCACTCTTCTTGGTCACTCGGAGGTGCGCCCAGTCTCAGGGGTGAAGGGTCCAGGTGCTGTGGAGGTGGGTGGTCTGTATCGTCATTGGGGTGCCTGGCCCCGAGAGGACAACAGGGGACAGTGTGTTGTGGAAGCTCTCAGACAGCTGGCTCAGACCCGTGATGCTGAGAGGTCCTTCCTCCATGCCATGGGGTGTCAGCCCCAGTACTGATGACAGATGTACTGTGGCCGGGCTTGGCTGTGGGGTGGAGGAAGCAGTAGTGTAGTGGGGCTGTCTGGTCTGCAGCTGGGTGAGGACTGGCATGGGTGGCATCGCTGTCATCGGTGGCATCATTGTCGTGGGTGGCATCGGTGGCATCAGTGGAACCGGTGGCAACGGTGTCGCCCGATGACTCTGTGCCTGGATTGGGAAGGGCTGCTGCCTGTGCTGCTGAACCTCCTGGTAGCCATAGCCCTGGGAGGTGAGGGGCTGTGGGAAGCCTTGGAATGGGAGGGACATCACCTGGGGTGGAGGAGCAGACCTGGGCTGGGTGGGAGCAGGTTCCTCTGGATCTGGAGGGTTGTGAAGCAGCTCGGTGATCCGGTCCTTCACCACCTGGTACTGGGCTTCCTCCATGTTCCTGAGGGTCTGGTTGACATAGGTGAGGAAGGGCTTGCGGTTGGAGGATGAGGAGTCGGTGCTGACCAGCTGAGAGAGGAGATCTATGCTGGTGCGGTTGGTGTCCCTGATCTCCAGCAGGACAGTGTGGCTCTGCCTCTCCTGCTGTCTGGCTCTCTGCCTTTCTGTGGAGGTGGAGCTGGGGGGGGGGGTGGATGTGGCTACGACTGTGGTGGACTAGATGTCTCCTTTCTCCCACCGCACTAGGGAGTCCTCCATGCGCTCCACCATGGTTACAACAGCTGTCCGCGGGTTCTCCGCCATGGCACACTCCACAGAAACCTGCCTGGAGACAGGGACTGACTCTCAGCTGGAAGAGGACTGGGTCTCAGCAGGCTGCCGGAGAGAGAGGATTGTGAGAGGGGCTCCTGGTGCTCCTCGGTGGCAGATCTCACCCTCCAGGAAGCTGTACCTGGCCATGACGTAGGTCTCTCTGTCCGTCAGCTTAACCGTGGCCTGGCCAGATTTCTTCAGGTGCAGCTTCCAGTACCAGGTGTGCATGTGCTTTCACCAGCCGAGGAGCACCTCCGAAGTGTAACCCATACTCTCTGCCCTCTCTCTCCAAGCAGCCTACTTCCTTCTGGTGTCCCTGTACAGCCGGTGTCCCTTCCGCCACAGATAGTCATTCTCTCTCAGCCAGTCCACCACCTCATCTTCGTGTTCCTCCTCAATGAAGTATTGCCTCCTCTCCTGTCCCCACATACGCCTCTTCCTCCCTTTGGCAGGACCAGATGGGCCCTCATCAGAAGGTCTCCCAGGTGGTAGGGGCTGCTCCTCCACACCACCACCAGCAGCAGCACCAGCAGGATCATCATCATCATCATCACCAGCAGGATCATAATCATCAGCAGCAGCAGCAGAAGCAACAGCAGGATCATCATCATCATCACCAGCAGGATCATAATCATCATCATCAGCAGCAGAAGCAACAGCAGGATCATCATCAGCAGCAGCAGCAGTAGCAGCAGCAGAATCAGCAGGACCAGGATCAGCAGCAGCAGAGTAAGCACCACTAGCCCCAGCAGCAGCAGCACCAGCAGCACCAGCAGGAGCATGAGCAGGACCAGGAGCACAAGCAGGACGAGCAGGACGAGCAAGTCCAGGAGCACGAGCAGGACCAGCAGGACCAGCAGGACCAGCAGGACCAGCAGGACCAGCAGGATCAGGAGTAGCTTCAGCAGAGTACGCAGCAGCAGAAGCACCACCACCAGGAGCAGCTTCAGCAGAAGCTCCAGCACCAGAAGAGTGAGCCCGAGCAGCAGAAGCCCCAGCAGAAGCAGAGTCAGGGACAGGGGGCGGGAGGGTGGCTCTGTCCCTCTTGCCAGGGATGGTGGCAGGTTGCTGAGACTTTTGCTTCTTCCCCGTGGTTGTGGGGTTGCTGGCTGGCAGGGAGGTTGGCAGGGAGGCTGGCAGGAAGCCTGGCAGGAAGCCTGGCAGGCAGGCAGGCACCAAGGCTGGCAGGCAGACTGGCTGGCAGGGAGGCTGGAAGGCAGGCTGGCAGCAAGGCTGGCAGGCAGGCAGAGAGCAAGGCTGGCAGGGAGGCTGGCCAGGAGGCTTTGGAGGCAGGCTGGCAGGAAGGCTGGCAGCAAGGCTTGCAGGCAGGCATGCAGGCAGGGCAGGCAAGGACTCGATGTATCTGGAAGCAGGTCTTTCCTCCAAATGCTGGCCACTGGCGAGCTGCTTCCCTTTATATCTGCGTGGCTTATGCAATGCATCCCCCCGCATGCGCAATTAATGCCAGGCATCCATTAGGCTTCTGCTACGCATCCGCTAGGCTTCCGCTGTGCATCCGCTTCATCCGCTGTGCATCCGCTTCATCCGCTCGGCGTCTGCTCTGTTTCCACTCTTTCCGTTCTGCGTCCGCTTTGCTGAGGCCCCCCGGAAGCCCAGCGGATGTGCCATCTGCTCCCATCTGCTTCCATCCGCTGGGCTTCCGTTCTGCATCCGCTTTCCATCCGCCCTGCATCCTCCCCCCGTCCGTGTTATCCGCTCTGATTATGCAAATTTTTGCCCCTTTTGAGAGCGGATAACAACGGATGGAACATTTTGCTTGTCCGTTGTGTCCATTTTGCATCCGTCGGGCAGTGTGACAGGGCCTTAAATGCTTTGTGTTGCAGATTGATCACACTTTCATTTCATACAAATGGATCTTTCTTTACAAATTGATTCATCCAGAAGTGGTATTCAGCTGATTCAGACCGTTTCTGGCATTCCAGTAGCAGAAATTTTGAGTAGTTCGGAGAACCGGCAAATACCACCTCTGACTGGCCCTGCCCACCTGCCCCACCAGTACCTCTCCTATACTCCCTTGTTTTTTATCTCAGCTGATTTGCATGGCAGAGCAATTTACCGCACCTCAGCTGAGCTAAAAAATCAGCTCAGCTTACCAGCATTGACAGAGGTCAGTTTTGAGCCCTGTGTGCACATAGAACTGGTAGGAAAAAAATATCCACCAATGGATTCATTAGAACCTTTGGAAATGGTTACATGATGTTATATTTTCATACCAAATGGTTTAGTCTAGTCTAGGAAAAAATAAAGTTACAGGCTATGCAGCATGGGTTTTTTCATTGTGCTAAATGAGAAACTAACATAACACATTCAAAAGAAAAACAGTGGATAACTTAAAGAATCACACATAGTTGTTCATCCTCCTGGTTTTGGACCACAGACCTCTCTTAGCTGCACTGTTAAAATACAGTTGGAGATCCTAAATAAAAATGGCATGATTTCCTCCCTCTTTTTTCTTTTTCTTTTTTTTGGTGGAAGATGAAATATTAAGAGGTATGTAAAGCCTCCAGTAGGCTTATTAAATTTACAAAATACATTTTAAATTTAACAGATGCCAAAACATTGTGTCTACGTAGTTTTCAAGATCTAAAGATTTTACAGGATACAGCGATTTTCCTCCAGATTTTTGCCACGTAGAATATTCAAAGGCTATTCCCATAATCTAATTACCATTTAACAATCTAAAATTTAAGTCACAGAAAAAGATATTTGGCAAGAACTTGAGTGCTGTGTAATTTGATAAGTCTTTTATTTGATTTCCCTCCAATCTCCCAATCTTTTTCTTTATCCATTCAACCAGAGTTGAAAAGTAAGTCCACTTGGCCATAGTTTCTTCCTGAATTGAAAGATGCCAGATCTGGGAATCTTTTAATATCAGGCTTTGGCATGGACCCAAACCTCTTCTGTAATCTTGATTGTATTGATGTTATCAGTGGACTACTGTTGCTGGATTCTGTGTTGGGCTCGTTGCCATTTGCAGCTACTAGAAAAAAGAACAATTAATGTAAGCTGATGTAAACATTCTGCATGGCTCACAAATCTATTGTACAATCAGGGCATGACTCTTTCTTATGAAATGCCAAGAATTTGCTGCTAAGAATTCCTTATGGTTGTCCAAAACTCTCTAGGAGGGGGGAAAAGCAAACATTTTAACTACATTAACTACATTTATTTCAAAAGAAAACATTTACAATACAAAGGCTTTTTTGTAGATTAATTTTTACAAAGTAGCAGTCTCAGATGTTTGTGAGCTGTGATGACCTTAAATGCTGATTGTGTACACTTGTCCCCAGTGAATTTTGTGGAATTTAAAATAGCTGTCAGATATCACGTGTATTCAGATCTGGCTATCACTTTTAGACTGGACCCATTTAACATGCTAAACTAAACCATAATGTGATTTATTTCTTTTTGTCTTATTGTAGCAAGTTATCTATCATATTTAGATAACTATGAATTATAACTATGAACTATTGTAAACTATGAATTAAAGCAAAGTGTATTCCATAATCCCATAATCCATAATCAGGCAATTCTGATTTATTCAACAAATCATAATTAAACCATAATAGCCATGAGATATACTAAGATATACTCTTTTTAGTAAATTTTCATGCCATTTACAAAGGAAGGTAGTTTAATCTCTTTATTATGTGCAAATGGAAAACACTTTTTTTTAAAGTACTGCAGCCTTTATTCTATCTAGAGTGACAGTTTTTAGAATCATGTTGTGCATATTTGCATTTGTAGGAGCAGCTGTATATAGAGATAAGTAAGTCAGTAGATAAGGTAATTGCATCACTAGAAATAAATATGCTCTTTTGTTGCTTGAATCCATCAGCTGACAAATAGCATCTTTGTCATAGTTGCAATAGTACTTTTGCCTACAAGAATGTAATCCTTTAAGCTAATTATACATTGCAATGGCAATATATACAGTAGATTCTTCAAAATTATCATTGCGTGGGTCTACTCATGAATTCCAGCAGAAAGATTTAAAATAAATCCAACATGAATGGACAGGTACCAATTTGACACCCACTTTGGAAACTTTAGGGCTCTGGGTTTCACGTTGGGGGTTACAGATGTACCAATTTCCTTGTCATGTTTGTGTGGGCATAAAGTTAATATTCAATCCTGCTTTGGCAGGATCTTCTATGTTATAAAGAAAGGAAGGAAAGAGGCAAATCCATTGACCAAGCAAATCTATGGATGTAAAAATGTATGGAGAAGGAAGAAGAGCTTTCTTCCAGTCTCTGTCTCTTTCCATTTCAATCCACATGCTGAGATGCAATGTGATTTCTTTTTTTTTCCTTTTGAAAGTTAGGGTGCAAAGAAGTATTCAGATCCTAATTTCCCTTATTCTATATTGATGTATCATTACCAGATTGTGGGGGAAAAAGATGTCTCAGGGAGCTGCTTAAGTAGCTACTCAAGACATTTTAGAAAGGGGGAAGAAGCAAAAAGATAATACTGCTCAGTTGGGGGTGGAAGGTTTTTGAATACATGCTTTGTCTGTCCTTTCTTCAGCTAGAAACCAAGAACTGTTGTCCCTGTTTCAGTTCAAACTGTCCCCTTTAGCTCTTGATGGCTTTACTGCCCTTGCTGCTGAACCTCAACAGATTGGGCTTATTTACCCATTCACATTTTACTGTGGAACCTCATTAATAGGCTTATTAGCCACGCCATTCATGTGCAGGAGGACAGACAAAAAAGGATTGTGGCCACTTTTTAGAAGAAGTTGGGAATGATGATGATGGTGGTGATTAAAGAAATGCAAAGAGGTTATTCTTTTATTCAGCAATGGCAGGAAAAAGTTTTCTGAGATCACTGGAAGTTTAAATATGACAACAGCATGTGTGTGTTTGTGTGTGTGTGTGTATAACAAATCTGTTTCTGCTTTTCTTCAATTGAGAGACTTGTGGTGATCTAACCTGAAAACCAGCTCATTTCAATGAATAGGTGCTATTGATCAACAGAGAAAATTGTTTTTAGATGTCATGGAAGAAAAGGCTTATATTTTATCATCTTTTATGGAATACTTCATTTTGGAAAGAGGCCAAATTGAACTGAGAAAAAGTTACTGTTTCTTCTCGCATTTATTTTAAGCTGAGAATGCTTTAACAATGTTTTTAAGGAATAAGAAAAGAGATGTTTGAAGGTGAAATTGATATCTTGTTCCTCACAGGTCAATTTTTAAATTAGAAAATGCACTTAACTGGTACAAAGATATTGTTATAAAACTGCAGAGGAGCAATTTCTATGAATAGGGATGTAAAGTTTCAAATCATAAAAGTGTATTTAATATTTTTTTAAAAAAATATCACAACTGCAAGAATAGTAAACCAAAGACAGATAATCTTAGCTTTAGTTCAATTATAAGCAAAGTAAGTTTGTTTTAATTATAATAATGTAATTATATTAAAGTATATGCTATCCCTCATAAGTGAACTAAAACAAGAACGAATAAGTTTTGTTAAGAGTGCTATTTTTTAACATATGATAGAAAATGTACATTTGTACTAATTTTTACAGAAGACAATGTTGAAAAAGCACTTATGCAATCTAAAACCATCTCTTATCTGTTGGACTGGACCAAATATGTGCCTACTTCTTAAAAACGCTATCCATTGCCATAGCCAAACTTCTAAGCATAATCTTTGAAAAATCTTTCAGGACCAGCTCCTTGCCAAACCTATGGTCACTAGCCACGGTCATCCTCATCTTCAAAAAGGGAGAGCTCAGTTTAGTTGAAAATTACAGACCAATCTTTTTTATGCTGCATCACTTGTAAAGTCATGGAATCAATTATTAACCAATCCATTATCCTCCACTTAGAGACAAACAACTTACTGTCTAAGAAACAATTTGGTTTCAGAAAAAAAACGATCCTGTAATCTGCAACTCTTATACTGCAAAAACATATCGACTACACAACTTGATCAGGGCAAAACAATTGATTCTATTTACATAGACTTCTGTAAGGCCTTTGATTCAGTGGTACACGACAAACTACTCCTAAAATTAAAATCTTATGGTATCTTTGGACACCTGCATAACTGGATAGAAGCATTCCTGTCAAACAGACAACAAATGGTCAAATTTGGGAATGTCCTATCAAATTCTGTATCTGTAAACAGTGGTGTCCCCCAAGCCATTGTTCTCGGACCAACTCTCTTCATACTCTACATAAATGACCTCTGTGATCATATTAAGAGCAATTACATTCTTTTCTCTGATGATGTAAAGCTATTCAACACCACCGACAATACTGCTACCCTTCAAAAAGACCTTGACTATGTATCAGTCGAGGTCAAACAAATGGCAACTTCAAATCTCAACAAATAAATGCTCTGTCTTACATATTGGCAAAAAAATCAGAAAATAAAATACAAGCTGAATAGTCAAGACCTTCTTGATGACCCAAACTTTGTCAAGGACCTTGGAGTACTCATCTCAAATGATCTAAGTGCGAGAGCCCACTGTAACTACACAGCCAAAAAGGCATTAAGAGTTATTAACCTGGAGAGGGTGGAGCTAGCATCGCAATGATATGGCAAGCTATCTTGGAGGTCTGAGATCACTGCCGATATCTTTGTTCCTGGACGGTCCATTTGGATCTAAACCATCCCGAAGAGATGGTGAGTGCAAAGAGCACATCCTGTCGATCCCAGGAATACTGCATAGTCCCTAGTAGATCCAGGAAAAGCTGTTTTTGTCAGCGGCAAAGAGGCAGCCATTAAAGCTGCTGAAGTTTTAGGGACAGCTCTGAAACAAAAGAGAACGGAAGGAAAAAGTTTGCCGGTTTGGTGAGAACTTTTTCTTTATTTTAAGATTTGAAAGGACACCCTAAGGAAAAGAAAGAATCTGAAAAAGTTTTGACAGAAGTGATTAAGCAGAGAGTTTAAACAGGAATGTCAAAGTAGTACTTTTTTTTTTTTTTCTTATTGCTGCATTTTCTACATTCTACGTATTTTGAAAGTGGACTGGTTTTTTTTTTCCTTCCTCCATTTATTATTTCTCTTCTTTTTGATTTTATAATATTTTAGGCTAGAGACTCCCTTTTAGTTATCTTTTTAAATATCTTTTTCCCTCTATAATTAATTTTTATTATATTTTGTTTGGAAAAGGAGGGGCAAAGTGTCCTGACTTCTTTTCAAGGACATTGTCTGTTTGATAAGATAGAAGGAAGAGCATGAGAGAGTATTATTGCAGGTGGTCTTCTGGGTTTCTATCAACAGCTGGAGTCTCGTGTTCAAGCTTATAGAAAAAAAAAGGTGATAAGATTCTGGAGAAGAGAGTTATACATCTTAACAAAAGCCTTGGACAATTTAACAAAGTGCAGTGTGCTTTTTTTATGTTTTTTTTTTTTAAGCTGTGCTATTTCTTACTTTAACAAACCCCCTCCTTACTAGTTTACTTTTCGTAATAACTATTTGGATTTTTGGCCTTTTTGGAACTTGATTTTTGTCTTTCCTTTTGTCTTTTGAAGTCAATTTTTTATGTTTGCATTTTATTTTAAAGGAAAAGCTTCAGTATTTGATTTCCCTCCCTTTTTTTTTTTTTTTTTTAAAGGGAGTAGTTTCTTTTCTTTTTTCTCTCTCCCTTCCTTGTATTTTTTTTTCTATTTATCTTATATATTGGTGTGGTTTTTTTTGTGGCTTTCTTTTTTTTTTCTTATGCATCCTTTTATACCTGAGACCTCTTAATTGGATTAAGGTATTGAAGAACCTGACGAACTTTTCTTTTCTCCTTTTTAGTTTTTTACCTTTTACTTTTCCACCTTTTTCAGGATTTAACAATTTTTTCTTTTTTTGTATGTGTTTATGCTCTTTTCTTCCATTTTTGAGTTTTTACTCTATCTAACCAATCGATTAGATTAAGGTATACAAGAACCTAAAGAATTATTATTATTATTATTATTATTATTATTATTATTATTATTATTATTATTAT
>BLBF01000016.1:43864508-43911876 GCA_015471245.1 Laticauda colubrina
CTGTTTCTCTATTGCAGTGCAAAGCAGTGCCCAGATCCACTTTGATAGTGATAGTGGTAATTTAACAATCGGTTTGCCCGAACTAGTATGAACCAGCTGGATCCCACCACTGGAAGAGAACCTGCAGTTTTGGACACCTTTATGTTAACATTACTGATACTGTTGTGCATTCATATTTTATCTCTGCTAATATTTTAGCAATGTGGAGAGAGAAAAAAGAAAATGTTTATTTTCCCTAATTTTTCTTCTGGTTCCTTTCTCTCATCTCACTTTGTTGTAGACAGAATCAGACAAAGGAAAACTTAGAAAAGATGGAACATCTCCCCGAAAGCCGATGTCACACTGAACCAACGGATGCCATCCGTTCGAAACCTTGCCACCCGTTCGAAAACGCGACGTACTCACTGCCTCCGTTTTGCTTCCTCTCTATCCGTCCAGCATCCGTTTATTGACGTTTCATCCGCTCTGAAAGTTTTGGGCTGCCCAAAACTTTTGCGCGGAAAATGTATCCAGTTCGTCCATTCTGCATCCGCTACGCATTCGCTACGCATCCATTACGCATCTGTTACACATCCGTTACGCATCTGCTATATCTGCTTGGCGTCCGCTGTGCATCCGCGCAACTCGCATCCGCCCAGACACAGGGAGGAAGCGGAACGGACGCGGAACAGATGCAGAACGGATGCAGCACAGAAACAAAGCGTTTAAAGTGGAAAAAACGTTCGCAGAGGGGACCTATCTCGGATATTAAGGATGTCTAGAGGATGCCTAGAGGATGCCTAGAGGATGCAAAGGGACACCTATACTGCCTATAAAAAGGGGGAGCAACTCGCCTGCATCTCACTTTCAGAAAAGCAGCCCAGTGGTGCAGACCTCTGCAGCCTTCATCTGACTCTTCCTCTTCCACAGCATCCAGTCATGTCCACCGTGGATCGTACCACAGTCCTTTTGGCAGCCACCATCCCTCTGCAACAGTACGAAGCCATCTACAGGCTCTGTGAACTCTACTATGGGAAGAAAAAGAGGCGGCCAAGAAGTGTCTGGGTCCAAAAATGGATCGGGAGAAGAGCAGAGTACGGATTGTACAACAAGCTGATGGTGGAGCTGAGGAACGAAGACACTCGGGCATTCCAGAACTTCATGAGGATGCCTCCAGCCATGTTTGACAAAGTTGTGCAGTGCCTGACACCCAGGTTGACCAAGGCAAACACCAACTTCCGGCCCAGCCTGGAATCTGGCCTCAAGGTGGCACTCACTCTGTGCCACCTGGCCTCAGGGACCACCTACAAAAGCATGCAGTAGGCTGGAGGGTGCCACACAACACCATCAGCATTGTGGTCAGAGAAGTGGTGCAGGCCATCATCGAAGAATACAAGGAGGAGCTCCTCCAGTGCCCCTCCACTGAAGAAGGATGGAAGAAAGTTGCAGAGCAGTGGTATCAGAGGTGGAACTTCCCACACACCGTTGGAGCCATAGATGGCAAGCACATGGCCTGCAAAGCTCCAGCCAAGTCGTGGGTCCACTTATTTCAACTACAAAGGCTTCTTCATCATCGTGCTCTTCGCCATGGTCGATGCTGACTACAAATTCATGTACCTCAAGGATGGGCTGGAAGGTAACCTCATCGTGGGCTTCCAAGATCCAGACCCCCTGCCCAACGACACGCAAGATGTGCCCTACTTCATCGTGGGGGATGACGCCTTCTCCCTCAGAACCTACCTCATGAAGCCATACATTTCCAGACTCCTGACCCGTGAAGAGAGGATCTTCAACTACAGACTGTCCAGGGCAAGGTGGGTGGTGGAGAACGCCTTTGGCATCCTGGCCTACAGGTTCCAGGTACTTCTCACCACCATGCAGCATCGCCCAGAGACCGTGAGGAGGATCGTGGAAGCTTGCTGCATCCTGCACAATCTCATGAGTACCCGCTACCCAGTCTTGCAGAACAGACTCGTGGACCATCAACAAGGCAATGGGGACATGGAGCCTGGGGAATGGAGGCAAGGGCGAAACCTGATCGACACTCAGGATGTGTAAGGCCGCAACAGAGCCTCACGGGAAGGGAAGAAGCAGTGCAACTTCCTGAAACACTGGTTCAACTCCCCAGCTGGAGCGGTGGAGTGGCAAGACAGGATGGTAGATGCTTAATGGATGCTTCCTTCAGCCTGTCTCATCACACAGATGAGATTGGGCCATCTATGTTGGGTGGGCCTACAATGAACATGGCATTTAATAAAGAGTTGTGTTTATGTTCAAATGTGTGGATCAATGTTTACATTGTTATGGATAAAAAAGGGCCATAGGTATGGCACCTGGGAGGGTAGACCATACAGTCCCACTATGCTTGCACTGGAGGTTTATCTATCCCACAGCTATTAGCCATCCCAAAGGTATCCCTGCTCATTCCACAGGTATCCCTGCCCACCCCACTGCTATCTTAACCCATCCCACAAGCATGCAAAGGCTTAAGCCAATTCTAAAAGTTTCCACTAAGACTTTTTTTTAAAAAACAAATGAAGCAAGTGTGTGAATCAAAGATAAACTTTATTGAACAACAAGCTGTAAAAAAAAAATGACCCAAGTCAAGTGTCCAAATAAAGTCCACAGGTAGCCAGCTACCTGGTCTCTGGCACTCTTCTTGGTCACTCGGAGGTGTGCCCAGTCTCAGGGGTGAAGGGTCCAGGTACTGTGGTGGTGGGTGGTGCTGGAGTGCCTGGCCTCGAGAGGACAACAGGGGATGGTGTGTTGAGAAAGCTTTCGGACAGCTGGCTCAGCCCCGTGATGCTGAGAGGTCCTTCCTCCATGCCATGGGGTGTCATCCCCAGTACTGATGACAGATGTACTGAGGCCGGGCTTGGCTGTGGGATGGAGGAAGGAGTAGTGTAGTGGGGCTGTCTGGTCTGCAGCTGGGTGAGGACTGGCGTGGGTGGCATCATTGGCATGGGTGGCATCGCTGTCATCGGTGGCATCATTGTGATGGATGGCATCAGTGGCATCAGTGAAACAGGTGGCAACGGTGTCGCCCGATGACTCTGTGCCTGGACTGGGAAGGGCTGCTGCCTGTGCTGCTGAACCTCCTGGTAGCTGTAGCCCTGGTAGGTGAGGGCTTGTGGGAAGCCTTGGAATTGGAGGGACATCACCTGGGGTGGAGGAGCAGACCTGGACTGGGTGGGAGCAGGTTCCTCTGGGTCTGGGGGGTTGTGAAGCAGCTTGGTGATCCGGTCCTTCACCACCTGGTACTGGGGTTCCTCCATGTTCCTGAGGGTCTGGTTGACATAGGTGAGGTAGGGCTTGCAGTTGGAGGATGAGGAGTCGGTGCTGACCAGCTGAGAGAGGAGATCTATGCTGTTGCAGATGGTGTCCCTGATCTCCAGCAGGACAATGTGGCTCTGCCCCTCCAGCTGTCCGGCTCTCTGCCTTTCTGCGGAGGCGGAGCTGGGGGCGGTGGATGCGGCTAGGACTGTGGTGGACTCAATGTCTCCTTTCTCCCACCGCACCAGGGAGTCCTCTACGCACTCCACCACGCTTACCACTCCTGTCCGTGGGTTCTCTGCCGTGGCACGCTCCACAGAAACCTGCCTGGAGACAGGGACTGACTCTCGGCTGGAAGAGGACTGGCTCTCAGCAGGCTGCCAGAGAGAGAGGGTCGTGAGAGGGGCTGCTGGTGCTCCTCGGTGGCAGACCTCACCCTCCAGAAAGCTGCACCTGGCCATGACGTAGGTCTCTCTGTCTGTCAGCTTCACAGTGGCCTGGCCAGATTTCTTCAGGTGCAGCTTCCCGTACCAGGTGTGCATGTGCTTCCACCAGCCGAGGAGCACCTCCGAAGTGTAACCCATACTCTCTGCCCTCTCTCTCCAAGCAGCCTGCTTCTGCTTGGTGTCCCTGTACAGACGGTGTCCCTTCCGCCACAGATAGTCGTTCTCTTTCAGCCACTCCAGCATCTCATCCTCGTGCGCCTCCTCAATATAGTATTGCTTCCTCTCCCGTTGTCGCATTCGCCTCTTCCTCCCTTTGGCTGGACCAGATGGGCCTTCATCAGAGGGGCTCCCAGGTAGTAGGGGATGCTCCTCCACACCACCAGCAGCAGCAGCACCACCAGCAGAATCATCATCATCATCATCATCATCCTCACCAGCAGGATCATAATCATCATCATCATCATCAGCAGCAGCAGCAGCAGCAGCAGGATCATCATCATCATCAGCAGCAGCAGTGGCAGCAGGATCAGCAGCAGTAGCAGGACCAGCAGGACCAGGATCAGCAGCAGTCGAGTAAGCACCAGCAGGGCCAGCAAGTCCAGGAGCACGAGAAGGACCAGGAGCACGAGGAGGATGAGCAGGATGAGCAAGACCAGGATCATGAGCAGGAGAGCAAGACCAGGATCACGAGCAGGACGAGCAAGTTCAGGAGCATGAGCAGGACGAGCAGGACGAGCAGGACCAGGAGCAGCTTCAACAGAGTAAGCCCCAGCAGAAGCCCCAGCACCAGCAGAAGCATCACCGCCAGGAGCAGCTTCAGCAGAAGCCCCAGCAGAAGCAGAGTCAGGGGCAGGGGGCAGGAGGTTGGCCCTGTCCCTCTTGCCAGGGATGGCAGCAGATTGCTGAGGCTTTCGCTTCCTCCCCATGGTTGTGGGGTTGCTGGCTGGCAGGGAGGCTGGCAGGCACCAAGGCTGGCAGGAAGGCTGGCAGGAAGGCTGGCAGGAAGCCTGGCAGGAAGCCTGGCAGGAAGGCAGGCAGGCAGGCACCAAGGCTGGCTGGAAGGCAAGCTGGCAGGGTAGGCAAGGAACTCAAAGTATCCAGCAGCAGGTCTTTCCTCCGAATGCTGGCCACATGCGAGCTGCTTCCCTTTATATCCGGGGGCTTACGTAATACTTTCCCCCCGCATGCGCAATTAATGCTTGGCATCCGTTCCGCTTCCGCTGTGTGTCCGCTAGGCTTCCGCTGTGCATCCGCTTTATCCTCTGTGCATCCGCTGTGCATCTGCTTTATCCGTTCGGCGTCCGTTCTGCATCTGCTGTATCCGTTCCGCATCCACTTCGCTGAGGCCCCTCGGAAGCCTGCGGTTGTGCCATCCGCTCCCATCCCCTTCCATCCACTGGGCTTCCGTTTCACATCCGCTTTGCATCCGCCCTGCATCCTCCCTGCGTCCATGTTATCCGCTCCGGTTATGCAAATTTTTGCCCCTTTTAAGAGCGGATAACAACGGATGGAACATTTTGCTCGTCTGCTGTGTCCTTTTTGCATCCGTTGGCCAGGGTGAGCTTTATATATCCTCAGTGACTTTTGCGCTTCCTATTGCCACTTATTAAAAAGGGTTCAGATCAGACTGTCTTCCCAAAACATGGAATTGAGACCCCTTCTATAAGGCTACTACTTTTGCCCAAAATAATTGGAGGCAGTTTCAAGCTACCAGGCAGCATTCACTAAATGCTCTTTCCTTTCCTCTATTAGCCAGCCAGTGTGGATTTTTTTTCAGTCATGGAGAGTGTATCTTTTCAAAAGATAATTAGCTCTTAGGCAATAAGGCAAACAGATAGTCTTCACAAAACCAGACTATATTTGGAAGAATACAAAGCCATCTTCAGCATGATTGGAAACCCTGGGGAAAGTGATAAGATATTTGTTTGCTTTTTTACTTTCGAAAAGGGGTGAAATTCAGGAAGATTCAAAATGAGTTGGGAGCTAATGGGGAGCTGACAACCTCATCATTCTCAAGAGCAGGGGTTTCAACCTCGATTTCACACATCAGGACTGTCTTTGACCACAGGGGACCGGGTGGGTGTGGTTGGGGTAGGCATGGCTGGGGTAGGCATGGCCAGCTTGATGTCACTCCTGTAGTTCTCTCCAAGCAAAAATGGAGATCGGAGGAGTCATCTGCAGTCCTACCAGGCTCTGATTTTGGCTGTGATGGCCTCCTGCAGTGTCTCCCAGTGAAAATGAAGCTGGTGGGCTGTGAATGGTCTGTCAAGCTCCATTTTCACGAACAGAGGGCTATAAGAAGTCATTGTGGCTAAAAATGGAGCCTGGCAGAGGCACTGTGGGCTAGTCCTTCCCTGTTTTCAAGGTGGCCCCACAGGCCAAATCGAAGCATATCACAGGACCGTGGGCCTTGAGTTTGATACCCCTGTTCTAGAGGAAAAGTATGAACATAATCTGTAATGGTATGTGAGAATGACCTTGGGAGACAGAGGAAGATCTGCAGACTAGGCAATGATCAAATAACAAAATATGAACCCGAAGGAGAATAGTGGTGGTGGGTGGGCTAGAGAAAACAAATAAAAAAAGACTTGCCTAGCTTTTTGGAGCATAAAAGTAAGAGGTAGGAGGAGTATTTCAGACTTGCAAGATTTTGTTGATGTAACAATCCACATAAGAATTTTGTTTCCTCTTGCATATCTATCTTTCCATTAAAAAAAAAAAATCTGTAGAAGTAATGTGGGAGAATAGGTAGCAAAGTATTCTACCCGGTGACAGGGTTTAGTTTGCTTTATGTAAATATTTATATAATTTTTATTGATTATGTGATTGATTGTATTCTTGATTATTGATGTTATTATGTGCCAACAAATTATTATTGTTCTCTTAGTTGCACAGATATTTTCTCCATGACTTTTTGTCTCTAACTCAGTCTTTCAGATCTTCTATCAGGGCACTCATCGCCATTGTAACTGTGTCCATCCAACTTGCTGCTGGTCATTGTCTTCTTTTCTTCCCTTCCATTTTTTCCAGAATGAAAGCCTTCTTAGAAGAACTAGATCTTAACCTAATGCCTCTATAGTAGAATAATTTTTGCCTGGTCATTTGTGCTTTGAATGAAAACTCCATGTTGATTTGTTCAATTATCCTTTTTTTCTTCTCTTTTCCATCACCGAAATTCAGAGGTGTCCATACTTTCCTTATCCTATTTCTTCAAAGCCTTCAAACATACAAAGCATCCCAGGGAATATCATGTTTTTCATGGTTCTACTCTTTCTTAGTTATTTATACAATAAAAATATTTTATCTTGGTTTAGGAATAGAATAGAACAGAACAGAAAAGAATTCTTTATTGGCCAAGTGAGATTAGACACACAAGGAATTTGTCTTAGTGCAAATGCTCTCAGTGTACATAAAAGAAAAGAAAAGATACATTCATCAATAGTCAAGAATCATAAGATACAACACTTAATAATCATGAGATACAATAAGCAATCAAAACATACTAAGAAACAGTCAATGTAAATTGTAAGGATATAAGTGACAAAGTTACAGTCATATAGTCACAAGTGGGAGGGGATGGGCAATAAGGAGTGATGAGAAGATTAATAGTAATAGTAGTGCAGACTTTGTAAATAGTTGGACAGTGTTGAGGAAATTATTTGTTTAGCAGAGTGATAGTGTTCGGGGAAAAAACTGTCCTTGTGTCTAGTTGTTCTGGTGTGCAGTGCCCTATAGTGTCGTTTGAGGGTAGGAGTTGAAACAGTTTGTCCAGGATGTGAGGGATCTGTAGATATTTTTACAGTCCTCTTTTTGAGTTGTACAGTATACATAATACAGGTAATAATGAAGCTGCCTAAAATGACAGAAAGCAAGACTGATTTCAATTTTTTTCAGTTCCTATGACAGACTAGTCCTTCATTTATCACTTGTATATGACTGACATATAGAATATTGTCTAATATTTGACTGTTAAGTTCTTGTCTTTTTCATGGGAAATTGATACCCAGACTGACTACTCTTGCAAACATCCCTTGCTTGTCTTAAACCACCCAAAAAATGGAAGCAAAATCACTGAAATTTTCCCAAAGGTGCTTTTTTTTTTTTTTTTTTCCCCCAACAGGAAGCTGGATTTTGTTTTTCCTCAAAGACATTTCACCTCTCATGGAAGAAGCTTCTTTGGTTCTGACTGAATGTCTCATCCAAGAAGCTTCTTCAGTCAGAACCGAAGAAACTTCTTGGATGAGAAGCAAAAGGTCTTTTCAGGCAAAACAAAGACCAATTGCCTTTTTTTGGGGGGGGGGGGGAAGAGGGGGGGAAGCACCTTTGAGACAACCGAGAGCTGGTTGTCTGAGAATCCCCTCGAGACAAATCATCGACATTATTCCGTGTTATTCCAAGTCGGATAAAATATTGACTGCTTCACTTTCTCCATCTCCCACCACAGAGTTTAGTCAGGCGGTTTAAGAATGGGCAAAAATTTGGGGCGTGTGTCTGCGGGAGTAGTAAAAAAGAAAAGAAAAGATCTTTTTCTCTTCCAAGGCTGTTTCTGCGGTGCCGCTTGGAGGCGTTTTCACCACGGCGCGCACTCCTTTCAAGTTGCGGGGAGAAAGCGGGAGGCGAACCCCACTTCTCTCTCTCTCTCTCTCCAACGTATATGAAGCGCGTCAGGGGAATTGCTGCCCCGCTCGGTGATTGGCAGAAGAACCGTCCAGGAAACGGCTCGGGTTTCAACTTCGGGGGAGTGACCAAGCGAAGGAGGGGAGGAGAGGCAGAAAAAAAAGGGGTTTGTTGTAGAGTTGATAAAGCTTTGGAGTTTGGCGGGGAGAGGATTCTGAATGGATCCCGGGTGATCGGGACTCGAAACATCTCTATTTACGTCCTGCTTTTTTTCGGAAAGAGAGAGAAAAGTTTTTGGCAACTGCCGTCGTCTTTCTCCATCTGGATCCGGGAGTGAAGCGAGGAAAAAAAAACACACGCACACACACACACACACACAAAAAGTGTTGGATTTTTTTTTTTTTTTTTGAGAGGGGGGGCAAGAATACTCTGAATTTCGTTTCTCTCTCTCGTTCCTGTTTTAAGTTTCATTCCTTTTTTTCCCTCGTCTTTTTTTTTTTTTTTTTTTTAACTGAACGCTTCTACCCCCAACTCCCCCTCCTCCGCCGTCTGCCCCACGGAGTTTTGGAGAGGGGCGAAGAAAAGAGTGGAAAGGGTTGGAGGCGCGGGGATGGAGGTGGTCGCCGCCGAGTTCCCCCCGCCCGGGTTTGTTAGGACTTCGGACCGACGTTTTTGAGCGCCCGAGCGTGGAATAAAGTCGAGTTGTTGTGGGTTTTATTTTATTTTTTTATGTTTTGTGTTTATTTATTATTATTATTATTATTATTTTTGCAAAGATTGTTTCTGTCACCCTTTCCTCCTCCGGACAGCCTTGTCTTCGTCTCTCCGTCCGGTACACACGCCCGGGCAAGGGAATCCAGCCGATCGCTTCGTCGGAGCCTTTTCAATCTTAGGTAATTGGACCGGGCTTGGCTTGTAGATGAGAGGCGCACGGCGGCCGGGGAGGGGAGGCGGAGAAAAGAGGAGGGGTGTGTGTGTGTGTGTGTGTGTGCGCGGTGGAGGGGAATCGGCTGGCCAAAGACGGCGTAATCCCCCGCTTTCCAAGCTCGCAAAGAGCACGGACCCCCTCCAACTCTTTCTTGCTAAAGTTCCCCGCGTCCAGCTTTCCAACAATTAACTTTGCGCTCGGGAAAAGTGGGAGAGGGGGGGGGGGAAGGATTTGCAAATGTGCGGTTGCCGGTCACAGGATTTGCAAGACGGTACATAGTTGTGCTTTTTTCTTCCCGGGGCAGGGAGAGAAGGGGTGGTTGGGTGGGCATCCGGAGCCAGGTTATTCCAAAGTTTGGCAAATTTGTTTGTGGGTGGGTGGGTATGGGTGTGTTTTAAAGCGAGTTCTGTCGCTTAGGTGGAAGGAATTGGTTAAACCAGGGACGGCTCTACCTACCCAGGCAGGAGTCCTTGGGTGGGTTGAGCTGGCACCTCCCCCCCCCCCCCCCCCCCCCCCGCCAGTTATGATCCGTCTGGCGTGATGGAGTGGAGGGGCTGCTTCCTTGGAGGAGCCGCCTGCGGTTTCTGGCAGGTTCTTTCTTCCTTCTCTTCCCCCGCCTAGTAAACCTATTTCTATCCCTTTCCTAAACGACGGTTGTCACGCGCGAGATTTCACTATGGAGGTGGTTTACGTGGAAGAGTTTCCGAGGAAATTCAAAGAAAAAAAGAAAAATCACCAGGCGTATTTTGTTAATTTAAGCCTGTTGTAGTAATTAAGGTATTACTACAACAGGTTTTGGGCTTGGAAGAGGGGAACAGTCCACAAGACGGGAATAGAACTCGGGGTGGGGAATGAACGTCTGGGCTGAGCGCTCTAAGCTGCCTCCCCGGTGCCTGTATAGCAGATATCGACAAAGAATCTATCCTGGTTCTCTGGTTGTTCAGGATGGAGGCAAAATTCCTGTCTTTCCGCCTTCTTAGCAGCCTTTGAATCTGAAAAGCCCTATTAATGTGAGTTCCTGATTTCTATCATGTTAAAAGTGTTCCCCTTTTCCAAGCAGCAAACCTGTTGTAGCAATACCTTAATTACTACAACAGGCTTAATTAAATTTCTATCACTCTTTCCAACACTGGTTGAACAGAGAACGTTGGAAGCACAACTAAACATTTTAGCCTATGCCAAGTTCTTTCCTGCCCCCCCCCTCCCTCCAATTTATGAGTTTGCCTTAAGGGACAGAATCTCAAGTTTTCCCTGGAAGAATATTTTGTTTCCAGCATCGTGTTTTTAAAATGCTGAAGACCCTCCGATGACGTTCCAGATAATGAAATATGCACGGCATGTTGTAGTTAAAAAAAACAACAAATATGTTGCCAATTACCATGGTTGAAACAGGATCTGAATTGTAGAGCTCCAATTTGCTTGGCATAATGTTTAAGGGACTTTGATTTGAAGAGAAGGGATTTCAGAGGAAGACGTGGCTGTGGCTTCAGAGGAACAAGTGGCTGCATCAAGTTACATGAGCTCGGCATATGTCATACCTACATGTTTGCAAATTCTTTTACTTATTGCACCAAAGAAAGACCCAGCTGGGAAAATGATAACACATGGAATTCTTTAGTGAATGCTACACAGCAGTATGTGTATCAAAAAGCAAAGATTTACACGGGCTTAGCAGAAACTTGTTGTAGAACTAATGCAAACCAAATGTAGAAGAATTGATCCTTGAGGATCTTTACTATTTTAGGTCTCAGGGTTCAGAATTTAAGGAAAGAGAGAGAGAGAAGAAAAGAGGGACATGTAGGGAGTAAGGGAAGGAAAGAAAGAGAGAAGGAGGGAAGGGGGAGAGAGAAGGAGAGAGAGATAGGGAATGAGAAAGAGAGAGGAGGGAAGGATAGAGAGAGAGGGGAGGGAAGGAGAGAAAGAGAAAAGGAGAGAAGGAGAGAGGGAGTGAAGGAGAGAAAGAGAGAGCGCCTCTCACACCCAATTCAATTGCTGATATTTTAATATATAAAAATGTCCTTTCAAATAATGACCCCATTGTTTGGTTAGCATGAAGCACCCTTCAACATTTCAAACCTCATTGTCTTTCTTGTACAAATCCCTGTAAATCTTCTACTTGCCTTTACTCATTTTCATTTGAAAAGCCTGTTTGGTTTGAATAGGCTGCAATAAGCAGCCCTAGTACCCTTTTGGAATGTCAATTAAAATGCAGATTTCTTTCTCTGATCCATAGAGGTCTTGGGAGACACCAGGCTGATCCTGCTGGTGGAGGTGGGAAAGTGACTGAAAAGAATTTGGACAATGCAAAACCATTGAGGCTGCTGGGCTGTTTTCCCAAATAACCTCCTAGAATTAATGTTTAATAGTTGATCACTTTGAAGATTATAAGGCAGAAAGATAGAAGGGGGCCCTGGTCTCCCTTGGGAATCTGCTTCAGTGTGCCATCAATGGATTGCTACCTAGTTAATTGGTTATGGGGGCACCGATACATCAATGCAATATTTTATTGCATACTTAATGCCCGATAGGATAGACAGGCTGGCATATTGATTTAGATAACATACAGGCAACAAATTCCAACCACTCTGGGGACTGATAAACATCACACACATAACAATGGGATGGGATTAAAATGACTACTTTGGCTTCAATTTAATTGCTGTCAATCTAGAACAAGTAGTACTTGTTTGCTTGTGTGTGTGTGTACGCGCGCGCGTGTGTGTTTAAAGAAAGAAAAAAATGCAGAGCTTACAACTTGAAGAAATTCGGTATGGCTCTCAACCCTGGGCTGTTTTTTTCCCTTCATTGCTTGTCACTTTGGAAGGACACTTTGGGCAGGTATGTAAGGAGGTGAAAATTGACTTGATGAGCTGGGTGGCAAGGTGAGCCATCAATCATGGGTGCTTGACAACTCCGCCCAGTATACGGCTGAGAGGAAAATCAGAGTTCCCTTTCAGAGGGAAAAATAAACACCATGTGAGGCTTTTGCTCAGCCTGAGACCCCAAAAGGGATTATGCTATTGTAGTCAGGAAGCCAGAATTGTGAGAGCCAAAAAAGCATGCTGAGGCTGTATTCCAAACATTGAGATGGGGTCCGTAATGACTCAGAAAAGGCGGTCTCACTAAAAGATCATTTCGTAGCAGTGCCAGTAAAGTGGGATGGATAAGTAGTTTGCTTTTGTTTTTTCACCTGTGCCTTCTTCAAGATAGGCCCATCTGCTTTAGGAGGTGAGGATGGAGTTCCATAAATTGGGAGGGAGAATACTAATGTGTGTTAGAAGTAGAGTAATGTAGTTAAAACTGACTTTGGTATGCCTTAAGAAGGCATAATTGTTTTCAGTGCCTGGGAGAGCAAAAAGCTGCTTTCGTTAAGAGAAAAAGAATTATTGAAATTGGGGTCATCAGCCTTATCTTAGTTGATACTGGGTCTGCTAAGGGATGTTTTTCGAATCCATAGTTGGAAAGGACAGTTTAGACCAACAAGTCCTCACCCCATGTTCTGGACAGCAATCCAAATCAAAGTATCCCCAACAGATGGCTCTCCAACCTTGTTTCAACAAATTGCTCTAATTGACAGGAGGTTTCTAGCATTCAAACAGAATCTGCCTATCTATAATTTAAATCCATTCTTCACTGTCTGTCTACATGTATGTTAGGGAAAAGGTGTTATCTTCTATATTTCCAGGAACTTGAAGAATGCTATTCTGTTAGAATTATTTCTTCCATTTATACCAGACTCCATTTTTCTGTTTTGACAAGTATTTAAGGCAGGTACCATATGCAGCCATTACCCTTCCCTCTTCTCAAAGCTAAACATGCCTAATTCCTTCAGTACTTCTCTTTATAGGATATGGGTGCCTTGATTATTGTGTTCTTTGTTCCTCGTTGCATTCCCTGAATTTGTCCAAGTTCATTTCAAGCCCTTCAGTATGCCCAGAATTGGACAAAGTACTTAAGGTAAGATCTGACCTATGCAGAGTAAACTCACCCACCTCTGAAGTGCTACAGAACATATAATATAGGACACTTATTTTTGCAACAACTGGCACTCTTGATTTCCACTGGGTTCAATAGCTTGTTTCTTCTTAGCAAGGTGATGCCAAAGATTGCAGGTGCTGGAAATGCTTAGAAGATTTTTACATAGAACTCAACTCTGCATGTCAATTGTTGTCTATAAGCAATATACAACTATAGAGGTTAAATTATTTCCTATATCCTTTTTTGTGGTACAATTCTTTATGCTTAGAGAAACTTTATGACTGGACAGACTGATTCAGTTTCCCCAGGCTAGAAAGAAGACTTGAGTTCTAGTCCCAGCTTAGCCATGAGAGCCAATTGGGTGACTTTGGGCCAGTCATTCTCTTTCAGCCCAACCACCCACAGCATAGGAGGCGGAAAGAGTCTTAGGTATGTTCAACATTCTGAGTTATTTATAGCCATAACAAAGGCTTGATATAAAATAAATAAATGAGTAAATAAGATAAGTTCATGAAAAAAGAATCTTGTCCTATCTCTGTTTACTCAAGCATATTATTGGAAAAGATAACATGAAGAATGGAATGCTGATACTGCTTCTGAATTATGATGTCCTACTTGCAGTATTCAGATCTACGTTAGACAATCAAGACTGAATGTTTTCCTTCCTTTGAGAATATAACATACCTTTCCCCCAATAAGGTACCTTTGCAATTAAAACTCTTATCATCTATAGCCAAAGTAAAAAAATGGGGTTTTTAGGCAACATCATTCAATATATTGTGGACATCAAGTTGGAGAAGAGTTGAAAAACAACAACAACCTGATAATACAATTTTGACCAATGTATGACAAACTTCAACAAAATTTTGTTTCTATTTCTTTGTTCTTTTTTCTATTCCCGTGTATGTAATTGATGAAAGCCCCATGATACTTGAATGCTTTCCTTTTGTGCCCAGAATTAGTTTACAAGTGTGTCTCATTTGTAGTGTAAAAATTATTGAAAGAGAAAAAAGAAGCAAGATGAAAAAGAATTTAGTGAGTGAATGAATGAATGAATGAATGAACCTGAAAACCTGGAGAAAATACTTTAATATTCTTGGTAGCACTATGTGTATGTATATGTATATATATGGAATGCTGTTAATGATAAGATGTTAATTGCAATGCAACTGAGAGGAAGATTATCTTGAAAGTCTATGGCCAAATAACTCAATGGTTAAGTAAAGATTTGATGTTGCTTTAGTCCAATATTAATTCTGTTTTCTGAGCCCATTATATGCATCACCTCAAATAATATTTATGATTGTCTTCTTGGTTAGACCAATACAAATAGTCTTTGATTTACAACATTTTGTTTAGTGACCTCACTGAAAAAGTGACTTATGACCATTTTTCCACTTATGATCATTGCAGCATCTCCATAGTCACGTAATCAAAATTCAGACGCTTGGCAACTGGCTCATATTTATGACAGTTTCAGTGTCCTATGTCATATGATTCCCTTTTGCAACCATCTAAATTTAATTTTTAATTAAGAACTGCAACAATTCACTTAACCACTGTGGCAAGAATGGTCGTAAAATGGGACAAAACTTATTTAACAAATGACTCACTCGTCAACAGAAATGTTGGGCTCAATTGTGATCATAATTCAAGGACTACCTGTATTTTGATTTCTATTATGCAGGCAAGGACTGAGGTATAAAGAAGTATCTAAGTTCAAACACTGAGTTCAAGGACAAAGGGATACATGTGAATCACAATCAAGAGATTGAGTTTACCAGCTTTTTTGTCATCCAGTCTTTCTTCCATTCTGCTGGCATGGGAGTAGAACAGGGGTCTTTAAACTTGACAGCTTTAAGACTTGTGGACTTCAATTCCCAGAATTCCTTATCCAGTCATGTTAGCTTCGGAATTCTGGGAGTTGAAATCCACAAGTCTTAAAGCTGTCAAGTTTGAAGACCCTTGGGGTAGAACAATCCCTTTATACTTCTCCAGTCAGCCTGACTCGCCATACTTAAACGGAAATAAAGACCTACTAGGCAGGAACTTTATCCCTTGTATGGTCAGGGCAGCATCTACCTTGTTGAACAAGAATAGTTATAACACCATTGTGGCTAATCCTGAGTTCCTGATTTCAGGACTCCTCCTTGTATGCACAAATGGACATTTCTGCCCACAAATCATGACCTCAAGAAACAGTCTGTCATGTAATAACTTGCTCCAGAGCAGAATCCTCAGATAATTTTGTAGACAGTAATAAAGTGAAAGGACACTTTATTATATACTTCCAACCAAGTAAGGCCACCGGTCCCTGAACTGAGCATGGAGTTTCTCTATCTTTTATCTTGCAGTGTATGAAGGCATGCACCTTGATAAAGAGAGAATGCTCTAATTGATTCTTGGCCTCCAGCCAACCACAGGAGGGCTGTACAGTGCAAAAATAGAATGTGGTAATTTTGCAAAATGAAACATGATAAGCCTGTGCATGTCGACAGTTATATTATTTGCTTAATACAAAATTCTTTTTTTTTAAAAAAATAGATACTGTATTTTAAGCAACAATCAAAAAATTGAAAAATTACTATGGCAGGAAAAAAAACCCTTAGTAAAATCAAATCTCTTTCAGCTTGACTTTTGATGATTTAATGGATTTTGTTTCCTTTTTTTTGTTTTGGTGCAACAAATCCCTGCACTTTTCTTAGCAAGTTTTCAGAAGTGGTTTGCCATTGCCTCATACCTAGGGCTGAGAAATAGTGAATGGCTGAAAGTCATCTCATTGACTTCATGCCTAAAGTGGAATTAGAACAATCTTCTGGTTTCTAGCTACTGCATAACCACAACATAAAGTAGATTTTTAATAAATATAAGTATAGAAATTTCTTGTTAAATATATAATTGGCTTGCCATTGTCTTATTTATTTACTCAAATAGCCTATAGGCTTGCATTTATTATTGGTCTTCCAGAGAGATGCTAAACAGGTCTAACTGTGGTTTGCCTTTTTACTTAGCTAAGGTCTGCTAAGTGTTGCCATCTGATTGGTTATCTAAAAGCACACAGAACTTTTAACATGTAGTGAAAGTACACATTCCACTTATTTCCCTTATTTAGAGACCATCTTCTAGACCAGCAATCACTGCTAGTACTTTATATTGCTTGTTTCTGTTTAGTTGTTTTCAATCATGTTAGTATCTTCCAATCAAAAGAGAATGGATTGTGTAAAGTAAAATATGAACATAAAAGAAGCATCCCACTGACCAGTATATCATTTGCTCATTTCTTAAACATAGCAGAAATGGCTAAAAATTAATCACAACAGTAATCACCAAACAATAAACTGAATGCTTTTCCGTGCCTTCTTAAACATTATGGGTGAACGCCTTTCCTTACTTTATTATCAAGTATAACATATTTCCAGATTATTCAGACAGGAGCATTCAAATTCTTCATAAACATCTGAAAAAAATGAATAAACTGATAAGAATATAGAAGTGCCATTAGTGATTATGGATGTAATATATTTGTTAATATATTTCATTAATCTAGTAATTTGCAATCACTGAGAATAAAGGCCCTTGATTCCAAAGATATTTGCATGTAGGATATAGGATTGCTTTGTATTTATAGAGCATATATTTTCAGATACTTTCAGTTAATATTGAAAATTGGAAGTGCTAAGTTCTATTATGGTGTTGACATTATTTCATAGGAAGATTACCTATATTTCCACTTTACAGGAACCAAGCATAAAAGTAATTTTAGTAGATTACAGTGTTTATAAGCTGTATTATTGTAGGATGAAGATGGTTAACTGTTTAAACCAACATCCATAATTGCACCACAGAAAGAAAGCTAGCATATCAGTAGAAAAGGCCAGGTTAAAGCAATTTATTAATTCATTTTTTATGTCACCCATCCCACTGATACAATGATGTATTTGTTACTTATCTGTAGGAGAAGTTTTATTCCCCTTCCCCAATATTTGTTGAATTTAATATTTCAATAAAATCTTAAAGTTCTGTACTGTAGCATATGTTATTATGATGGCTTAACCTTGGCTCAGTGATTCATTATGGGAGATAGAATTTAAATTCAAATGTCCCAGGTTTGCCCTTGACTTTATCAATATAATATGGTATTTGACAATTGTAGCTATCTTTCTTAATTCAAAATTAGTCAGAAGTTTTATTATATGTAATTTGCTGAAATTTTTGATGGACTGAGGACCTTTGAGAAGAGAAGACTATCTTAGTCAATACTACCATAAATTGATACTTCTTGAACTACTGTATTTATTGCTCTGTTTTGCTTTTGCTACTTATATTTCTACCTCATTTCACGACTTCAAAAAAATTAGGATAGCAGTTGCTTAAGCTGATGATGATTAATGATACATATTGGGGTACATATTTATAAGAATGTAATGTCATTTGGTGATGATCTTAGCTCACATTTTCTCCTTTTCTCTTTAGGAGAATTGGTAGAAGCTGGGAATAAGAAGACATTTACCAACGCTTAAGTGCTGCTTTCAGCCCATGTTTGTTTAGAAGAGGTCAGATGGGATTAAAGTCCACATGGAGTTATGGAAGACAACCACAGACTGGCACTGAGAAAATGTTCAGTTGGGATTCATATTGCTGTATCTGCCTGGTGATGATCACCATGGCTGGATTTTCCTTGGCTCGGCCATCAGACAGTCTAGTTGGTGAAGAGACTACATCAGAACCTGGAGGTAAGTCCACTTTTCTGTTTTCTTCTGAACATGATCAGGCATAGGACATTCAGATCATACAGAAGCAGCTATATATCTCCGGCCAAGGTGATGTTTTTCAAAGATGATCAGTTATGGAAAAGTTAACTATGAATGAAGCCAAATATATGTTTCCAAGGATAATACTGCAGAGTCTAATCTGAGTTGGTCACCGGGACCAGAGGTTTTGTCTTCCAAGCTTTCAGACACACTGGAGCCCATCTTCAGGAAATTTCTCTCTGGCAGAATGGAGGGGCTCCAGCATGAGTCCAAAAGCTTGAAAGACTAAACCTCTAGTTCCAGTGAATGACCAAGATTGGATCCTTCTATTTTTGCTGAGATGTGTCACCATCATTGTTAGTTAATTTTGATGAAATGAACTGTGACTATATCTATATACACCTATATATACCTCTTTGAGTTTCACCAGTATGATTAGGGATCCAATACAGGAGATATACAGAAGAATAATTCAAATGAACGTTAACGGTAGATGTAACGCCTGGGGCTAATATTTGTGACAATCCTTCATGCTGGCACTTTCAAACCTGCAGATACTTCTACCTTAAGAAACCTTGATAACTTTTTGGTTTAGGAGATTTAAAGGGCTAATTATTACTTTTATCTCCTTATTTACTGTTTCTTTTGTCTAACTTAAATAAATATTTTTTTAACTGATGATTAATTTTAAATTATGTGATCAATCAAATTTATAAATTATTTTCTAAGGCATTCATTCTAAAACAAAGCATTTGTCATGTCTTTCAAAAAGCAAGAAAGATTTCTCAACTGTAATAATCATGCATGTTGGATTCTGTCCAGTATTTTACAATATGCTTAACTTATATATAATTTTCTAACAATAATATTAAATTTTGCATATTAAAAAAATTCTTATTTGGGAGAGAGGGAAGTCTTATTTATTCTGGTTTACCTTTTCTCCAAATTAATGTGTTTAGTTTAATAAAAGGGAACCCATAATTCAAAATGGTTATAAATTCTATTTTATAAATTCACTATTGATGCTTGAATAAGAAGATGCTGCTAAATATTGATGCTGCTAAAGATTTTTTTCCACAGAATATCTTTACCATTTTCACAATAGTTGAGGATTTCTTTGTTGACTTAGCCTTCTTTTAAACCCCTTATTCTGTTGGTCTAAGGCCCAGAAAATGCAGTGGGAGGAACTTTGTGGTGAGAAAAATCTATACCCCAAGAAAAAGGCATACAAAGATCCTCATGTAGAATGGCTTATAACTACTGAGGTTTTCATTTGAACATTCTGTGGACTACTGTTAATTGTTTCCCTTGGACATAAAATAGCTGCTATGTTGCGCAGTCTTCAGTTAAGAACAAAACCAGATTGATGGGGCCACATTTGGCCCTTGGAAAATGATCTTTCTGTTGGCTTTCTAGCAAGTTTTTCTTATTCCTTCAAAGCCACAGAAAAAGCCTGTGATGCACATGCCACAAAGTTCTGCTGAAATCTAAACAAAATCTTCATGCTTGGGCCTGCCAAAAAAATATGGATGACTGACAATACTTGATTTTGTTGTAATATTTTCTACGAAGAAAGATTTTTATGGCCTTAATCATTCCAAACTCACATTTTGACAATTGTTTTGTTTTCTTGTGTTCCCCAAACTGTAGTATTTATGGAATGTTAAGATGATGTTTTTGATTATAGTGTATTTATTGAATGCACATATGTTTTTATTATTCTGTGTATATAATCAACGCTCCTACACTTCCAAATCTTCTGAGCCTCTCAGGGGATTGGTGCATTTTTAATATAGATGTTATCTTGTAGTACAATGAGCTAACACATTTATACTAACTGACCTGTTAAATAATCTTGTCAGGGTAATATTTATGAAATGTGTCTTTTCCCAGATGTTTTATGCAGAAGATGAGGCCTCTGCATATCATAACATTTCTTGGTTCTTCCCCCCCCCCCACTTCTTTTTTGCTCAGTTCGTTAGAATACAAGTATGATTGGAGCTTTTTCTCCTCATATATAAAATTAGGCTTCTCTGACATTAAGAATTACATAATTTTCATAGTCGTTTAAGTGCTTTTGTAGAAAAAGAATATACTATAGTATAGAAATTATGCACTACCCAATAAAACCAGTGTCTGTTGACTTTTTATGAGAGTGAAGGTTTACTATGTTTTTATGTCATTTGCCTTGTAGTGGTTTACAAATGTAAGATGATATTATCAGGTGGATCTCATAGTTGCTCGCTTGGAGATTGTAGCAGATCTCCACATCTTGAGGTAGAACTGTTTTTCCAATGAAGGCTTGAACTTTTGTATCCAAAGCCTGTGCTTTTCCACTTAGCCACAGCTCTTCCTCAGGGTTGTTTCCTGCTTCCTGCAATCTAGCAGCCTTCAGAATCCTCATTCATTTCTTCACGTTTACTGTTCCTAGCATTTAATACTGCTGTGCATGTGTTTCCTTATATATATATATCAGCTATATGTCACAGTGGGAAAAATAGTGAAACTTACATGAATTAATGTAGCAAAAGGTGTGTAGAATTATTCTGACATCCTTTAGAAAAAGATAAAAATCTATGCCAAACATCTAATTGAGAAGATTTATGATTGGATTGAAAACTGTAATATCCTGGCTGAAGAACAGGCTAGAAGATCTACTAGGACCAAGTGATAATTCCACAACTCCTGCTAATTGGATCTTTAGGCAACCTTTGTGGATTTCAAATCTGCATTTGACTCCATATTGAGAGAATTATTTTGAAACAAATTGCTATCTACCAACATAGATACAGAATTACTTTTACTAATCTTCTTGGTAACAATACAAACCTGAAGGGTGTGATCTCCAAGGGTAGCTAACCAACTCAAATTTTAATAGCATAAGGAGTAAAGCAAGGCTGTATCCCTGCGCTCTTACTCCTTTCCACTCCTAAACTCTGTAACACATCAGTTTATAGAGGCTTTTTAGTCCTCCTTTATGCTGACAATGTGGTGATTATGTCATAAACTGTGACAAAGATGCAGAGAGAATTTAGATCCTTTGCTCAATATTATGAATTAAAAAAAATACTGATAAATTACCCCCAAATCCTCCAAGGTCTGACCTTTAACAAAGGATCTAATATTTATCATCAGTATAGCAATGTCAATAATATTTAATAGCTTTAATTACTTGGAGTTACTTTCATTTTTTGGTATGGAGGGACCTACACTTGGCTCATATTATAAGTTGTTCAGAAGAGTGAAACAGGTGTATTGTTCTTTTATCTCATTAAAGGTTTCCATTATATTTCGATTGCACTAAAATGTTTTGAGTCAAAAGCTGTGGCACAACTATTATATGGGATTCACTACCATAACTACACCCAAAAGGATATTGTCTCAAGTTCTTAAGATCATGCAAGTTCCTAGATGTGTATTTAATTCAGTATTAAGACTAGAGAAAGGAATTACAAGGATAGAAGGCAGGATCTGTATGGTTATTTTTAATTATTGGCTAAGATTATTCCTTAATCCAGCAGCCTGACATTCCTCATTAACAGAAATAGCTTCTAATTTACCTGGAAAATATCCATTGCAAATAGAAAAACTGGCAGCTGTGGCTTTTCTAATGAAGCAATACACAAGATGGAATATGGCCAAGCCAAAAAAAAATTGCTGAAAGAAAAGATTCTTGATACAGGATGGCAAGGTTGCTTTAGCACTAAGGCTACATAGGCCTTGGAGACTGACTTTTATCACCAAAGGTACATCCCTATGAAGTCACTATTACCCATCACGTAGCACAGCCTCATGCTACAAGAGCAAGACAAGACAATATTGATCCACAACACTATATTTCATTATATGTCTGTGGACATTCTCAGTCATTCAGGTCATGGTTGTCACAAAGGTGCTTTTTCAAAAGGCAACCCGACCTTGTTTTCCCTTGAAGACATTTCAGTTCTCATCCAAGAAGCTTCTTCATGTCTGATTTCTTTTGTTGATTCCTTCAAAACTCTTCCTCCCCTCCTTTCTTCCTCTCTGACTTATTTTTGATTGCCATCTTCAACATACCTTTTGTGCATGTTTGTGTATATACATACATTACACACACTTTTTATTTATTTAAAACATTTATATACCCACCCATCTCCTAACCATCTCCCAAATATGTATGTATGTGTACATACACATATTGATCAAAGACCTTGTTTGTTTGTTTATTTTATTATATTTATTTATTTTATTTATTAAACTTATATGTGCCCATCTCACCGAGAGATGACCAGTGGTGGGATTCAAATGTTTTTGCCACTGGTTCAGTGGGTGTGGCTTGTTGGGCACGCTTTGTGTGCGTACACATTTTGCGTGCATGTGCGCACCAAACGTGCACTTTGTGCAAATGCAGAAGCGTTTGTGCAGGCACAGAGGTATTCTAAGTTACTTCCTGCAAGCCTGCACAATCCTGGTTGCTTCAGCAGCTGCCATGTGGCGTGATTATGCGCCGTGCAAAGCACCTGCGCTTCAAATTCAGCGGATAAAGGTGAGTATGGAAGCAGAGCAGTGGAGAGAACTGGTTTTGTCTCTGCTGCTCATCGCTCCTACCGGCTCTCCAGAACCGAGCAGAACCGGTCGAATATCACCACTGGAGATGACCCATCTAGGCAGTTTACAACCAATAAACCTTAATACAGGTGTACCTACCAATCTTTGGGAGGAGAATAGTCTTAAGTATGGTTGGAGAAGCCACTCTTTCTGCATGTACCTGAACATAAATCAATTATATGTTCTGTCTCCTTTCTGGCACTGTGAGGCCTAGCATCTTGTTAGCCAGTATTCTATCTAACTCTGGCTCAATCTCTAGTTCCATATCTACAAATACATTTCTAAATGTGTGTGTCCAGTATTTTGGGAGGGGAGGTATATAGTTCTTCATATTCTTAATTATATAGCATTATTTATTCATGAACTATTCCTATGCATCCTTGCCACCTTTAAAGCAGAATGCATGATATTATAAAATACAACTAACTATTTTAGCAAATAAGAGAACCATTTGTTGGCATCACAGTAGGATTATACTATTAATGTGATTTCAGGAAAGATTTATCTTCTGTTCAGAGAGTGTGTTTTCAAAGAACATTGCCTCTGGAGTAGATAGTGCTAAATTGAGATCTTACAAACATATGGAGTTACTGAGAAAACATCTGCTTCTTTTTCTGGGACAGAACTTATATTTGCACATAGAAAACCATGTCAGATTGGGACAATGAAGAATTACTGGAGGAGAAAAAAAGTGAATGTGTGCAATGGGATAATAAGAATGTTTATGTGGCAGATGTGATAGAGTTATTGGGGGAGAGGCAATGATAATGGCATTTTGTAGAAGAGAGCTTGTTTTATTACACACACACGCACGCAAGCATGCACGCACACATACATATCAAATGAAGCACATACACAGGTGGAGTCAAACCGCATAGCCCAATGTTTTATTACTTAATACATTATACTGTATGCATGTAGACATATGCATACATGGTTCTATATAAATATACATAATGCTGCTCTTTTATTGTTGCCATTTGGGGTTTTTAATGTAATAACCTGATGAAAAAGTATATTTATATGCTGGAAAAACTGAAAGACCTTTCAGCATTTCTTAAACCATATATTTATGTAAGATTGCAGTTTCAGACTCAGTATTATTATAAAGCAGCTAATTTATTAAAATAATTAATGGTGAAATCTAGTGATTAATCCAAGGAAAGCATGCATGGGTTCATGCCAGAGAAATAGAATTTTACAGTAGATTGAATTTTAATAGTCACAGTATTGTAATTCTCCTAAGATTATATTGGAATTGCATGCACTTTTATCTAATAAACAGTTATACCCATTTAGCATCATTATATCTTTCTTATTTTTTTAACTTACTATTTATTGCATATATTAGAGTTCATTCAACTCCCAAAGCTCTGAAAGTTTTACACTAATCAGTGGTTTGAAACATTGTATAACTACAAGAGAGTCCAAAACAAGATGAGCAATAAACAATATCAAAAGCTCTGTGATCAAAACAAACTCAAAGAACCACATTATAAAAATATGGGTTAACAGTTAATATATAACTGTTAATACAACACATAATTTAGTTAGTGAGTGTTTAACAGTTTAAATAAACTAACTCATTTTGGAATTGTACTTGAATTGTAAATTCAAAATACAATAAGTGAAATTGAATGTTTAGCATTTGCTATTCTGAACAAATCTATTACAATCAAGGAAAAGCTCCTGTGAACTTCACTTATGCCAGGATTTTTAAAAGAGAATTTTAACTTAAAGTCAATTAAGAAAGTGCAAATATACCCAAGATTAAAAGAATTGCAAGCCCTCTTTTCAGCTTGGGTTTAAACACACCTCTAGAGTTCTGAAAAAACTTGGGAGATTAGAATATGTGGCTATATATATATTTTCATTCAGGAATGATTTATAGAATATAATCAATTCACTAAAATTGCAGATATTGAGGTGTACCAAACCCATCACGGCTAAAAATACTCTGGGAGAAGTTGAATAACCTTATCCATTCTGTGTTTGCTTGTCTTTTGTCTTTCTTTCTTTGTTTGCATAGATTAGACATTGATGGAACCTTGTTTTAAGAGCAGCCCTCGGGCACTGCTAGCATGCACCTGATCAATCATGTTTGCGCTCTGGTCCATGTTTGTTGGGAGCATGCCACTGCATTGTGTAGAGTTGAGTGTGTTGCTAGGTGTAGTCCACATACCCTTCATCACAGATTGCTCATTGTTCAAGAGTGTTCTGTGGGTAGCACAAATAATTGTTGAGACTGGTTAAAATGTAGTTTACAAATTCCCAGTTGTAACTTTTATTTTATTTCCTGTTGATTTGATTAGTATACCAATAATCATATTTTTCTTTTAAATTACATACTTAATCCGTTTAATGTATTTTTCATCTATTTTCATCTATTTTATTGTGGAGATGATAAAGCAAAATATGTTATGCAAATAACTTAATCAGAATTTTCCCGGATGTTGTAACTAGATGCGTGTTACATTCATATTTTGTGGATTGGAAAATAAATAGAAATAATTTAATGTCATTAATTCATTTGATACAATGTTACACTATGATGTTTAACAAGCTACTTGTAGCTGAACTGTAGAGGTCTGATAATGAAGAAGAATGTAGCAAGTGCATCATTGTAAGTCTTAGGTTTTCTCAACTCAAGATGTGGATGGCAAGACCCAAATATTGATTCTTTCCTACTGTAAAATACAAAATGTTCTAGTTCTTTAGTTCAACATAAGATATTGTACTATTAGACATAGTATTATTGGACAATATTGGGGTGCATTGAAGAGTTGGAGTCAGCAGTTAAAGAGTTGGAAAGCTCAGAAGCCAGGTTTGAGCCCTAACTGCTGCATGATGGTGTAAGCTCCCATTATTTGCCAGTTCCTCTCCACTCCTGCATGCAGTTTCAAAGCATGAAAATGTGAGTAGATAAAAAAGTACCACTTTGGTGGGCTGGTAACAGCGTTCTGTACAGTTTGGCATAGAGTCGTGCTATCCACATGACCATGGACATGTCTTCAGACAAGCTGGCTCCCTCAACTAAGAAACGGAGATGAGCACCGCCCTAGAGTTGAACATGAACATGGCTGGACAGGATAAACCTTTACCTTTATTATATTTGTAATTTCTATAACTTTTCCTACTCAGTTCTGAGTTCCAGTATTTTCTAAAACGATTAAAGCAGTTGAACAAGCATTCAGAAGACTTAAGATCAAATATTCACTCAATTGGGTATCAGTCACTATTCTCAAATCAAGTACTCATAGTTTTGTTCTGGAAGATAAAAAGTGAAAAGTTCTCCATATATATATGTGTGTGTGGGGGTGTGGGGTGTGTGTGTGTGGGGTAATATGTGAGTATGTAAATTTAATAAATTAGAAAACAAATAAAATTACAAGTTATTCTCAATAAAATCCAGTCAGAGTTCTATCCCTCTTCTTACTATAGTAGTTTGTCATCATGTATATTTTTCTTGTATTTTATACTTTTGATATGTACAGACATATTTTAAATAGAAAGTTGGCTAGCATTGCCATTGAACTTAGGCCTAAAATATTGCTGTCTAGGGATAGAATAGAGGCCAGAGATTCCAGTTCTTTGTTTCTCTTTTGCGGGAAGCATAGGTCTTTCCGAACCCACTTTTTTAATTTTATGATTTTTGGTATTAGATGCGATCACTGTTGATCAGATTACAGAGGCAAATTTATGTTTAGGAAAATTGCCTTTTAGTGTCTTTTTTTTTTTCTTAATGAAATCTTAGCTACAGTTTTATGTATGTATATATGTATACACACACACATGTGTATACACACATACACACACACACAGTATGTATGTGTGTAAACCAGCGTTGTCTGATGACAATTCCATGGTGATGTGGTCGGCATGACTAAACGCCAAAGATGTATGTATGTATGTATGTATGCATGTATGCATGTATGCATGTATGTATAAATTCTTTCATCACTATTCTCTAGCAGTGTTATGTGCCTTGTGACTCGGGAAGAGTGTCTTAAATTTGAGCCACATTCTTGCCATTCAGAGAATACTAATGAAGTTAAATCTTAATGATGGCAGGTTTTACTGAGATCCCAGGTTGAAAGGCAGCTGAGTTGAACTGAATAATTAGTTTGTACATATAGTTGATAAATAGCAAGCTCACTGATGACCTTTTCTCACCCATGTTGTCTGTAAGGAAACCTGCTGAGCTAGTTAATTTGGTCTCTGGCATTTAGCTTCCTTTTCTCTTTACTGCTGATGTTCAGGCTAACTATCCCTTGGTTTTTAAATGATACAAACAATATTTTGAATTCTTTCATTTTGTTAAAATGTCATTTAAAATCCACTCCCCCAGGGACATCTTAAGCACTTAGCTTTAGATTGAGTATTGACTAATTTCAAAGAAGTAATAGGTTTCTGTACTCTGAACCAAAGCACCCAAAAGTTAATTGACCATAATCCAGCATGTCTTGTTTTATTATGAATGCTCTAGAAGTGAACATAGGCAAAGAGTGGATCTGAATCGTTATAATGAAGAACTGAAACCAATTAACCATCGGGCTTTAAAAGTCAATATTTTGAAAGATCTTTTTTTTTTCCTGAAGAGATTGAAGATACTAAATTACGGGATTTTGAGGACTCAGTTGTGTGCTCCTCAGACCCTGTTACAATGGGAAGCATCTGTCTCTCTTTTTTCATTTTTCACTTCCTTTTTTTAGTTGCTAAGTTTTAATGATGATTACAGGAAATTAATTTCATTGCACCTTAGTATTCTGAAGGAAATGTTAGCTGACTGTCAGGAAGAATTTTGCTAAAGGGAAAATTATTGTGTGATAGCTTCTCATTGAAGCTCTTGTGGATGCTACACATTTTTCCAGCATCATTATCAAACTTTTTCTTCATTTAGATCAGGAGTGTCAAACTTGTGTCTCACAGTGATGTCACATGACCTCCCCCTTCACTAAATTGAGCGTGGGTATTGTCAGCACTTGATGCATCTGGCCTGTGGGCTGTGTGTTTGGCAGCCCTGATTCAGATACCTTGCTATCTGTAAAATCAATCTTTTTTTAAATAGAACTATCAGTTTTATTTTTCTTGTATTTCTCTTGTTTGCTTTTTAAATTATACAATGTCAGACTCTTCCTGCCCCCCAATCAATACTGCTTTTAAAATTTATCACAGGCCAACTAATGAATCTAACCTTGTGAAGCAGCATATAAATATAATTGAAGAACGAATTCTGGATATAATATCCTTTGATTTTTTTTTGTTTGTTTATAATTCAGCGATAGATGAATGTGGGGTTCACTGAAGTCCCAGATTTCTATCCAAACATCTCTAGGCATGGTAAAAATAGAACCTAACTGAAAGCCAATAACATCACCCAGTTCTACGTTTCACTTTCTCAGTTTTGGGTGCTGGTAGTGAGATCACTGAATTTGAAACTCCTTTATATTGGGAAATTCCTATTTCTTATATTTAAACATATGTTTATTATTATTTCTATTGTAAGCTTTTGACAAAATAAATAAATAAATAAAATAAACATTGGGAACTAATGGTAAGATAAGTGTATTAAACCTAGTAGAAATTTTATTTTTGACTTCTCTCCTTTTCATCTAGTTATCATTGATATATTGGTAGGTTTGACAACATGTGTCTGAAAAATAAAACTTGCAGGGCTTGCTAGTAGAATTATTAGACCATCCTTCTCATTTTATCCTTTGGTCATTTCAGATAGGTTTCTTAATTTCCAATGTCATTGCAATGGGTAAAGCAGTGGTATAAAACAGGGAGATTTTTTGGTTCTTTTGTTAGGGGAATATATATACTTTCTAATAAGAAAGCATGATTTCTATGTTTCCTCACATGATCTGTGTTTTCTGAAAAGCACAAATAAAAATAAGTAAAAAGCAGCCAAGTTGAAGATTATCTGCATGGCTGGATATTTAGAATGAGTGTTCCTTGGTACTCTCTGAGCTTAGATAATGTTACCAATTTGATAATATCATGAGATGATGTTACCTAGTTTTGGATAATAAAACATCAGCAAGAAAACAGCCAAGCTCAGAGAACACCAAGGACCACACATTTCAACCCTGAGCTACACATATTTTCCTTTGTTGATATTCAAAATTCTGTTCATAGAGACAACAGACATGTCTAACTGTACAAATGTGCATTTTATTCCATGTGGTCCTGATATCTTATTGACTCATAATCCTTCATTCTTCTCAGCAGTTAGTAATAAACTGTGGTGATACCACAGTGACGGCAATTGCATGATGACACCATTATACATATACCTTAATTACATACTTGTGTCATCGGATGCAAGTATATATATTATATTATAGAATTTAAAATATGACATCATTACATGTGTCCTCATTTGCCTCGTTGATCCCCTAGGATTGTCATGAGTGTTTATGTTTTCCTATAGATTAATCATGAAAATGTGGTGGCCTATGGTGAAGATGCTCACCTTCCACTCGAAAGGTTGAGAATTCAATCCTAGATAGCCGCAGATATTTCTCTTGAAAGGTGCACATACAAAAAATATCTGTTGTGAATTCCTCATTGTGGTCATAAAAAGAGATATTTTTAAAATCAGAAAATGAATTATTATTTTTTAAATAAAATTGTTTGTTGAAGTTTGGAAATGTGCTGTTAGCTTTCAGTAATGATTTGCAGGTGTAAATTTAAGCTACAGAAACTGAAAATATGCTTTCCATGAAAATTCTAGCAAGACAATGCTTTAAGAGAAGCTGTAGCAAATCCAAAACTAAGCAAGAGAGAATTAAAGTAGTACAATAATGTGTGCCTCATTACAATATTTTCTAGATATTGGTTTTCCAAGTTTGCTAAAAACTATTTTAATTTCCTTCCATTTTTAATTTTTCATTTAACTTCAAAAATGTTAAATATTTTATTCAGAAATGCTTTTTGCAAAGAAATTACTTGTGCAATTTATATATTGCTAATAGAATAGAATATCCAGGAACCTGTTGTTCTGAAAATGTTAAAAGATTGTAGTCAATTTTTCTTTCTAATCTTGAAACAATGCCATGATACTATTTCTGTGATCATAGGAAAGCATCCAACTTGTCCCAAAGCCAATTAATTAAAATACTTCCTTGTACTTACATTGATGTATTGAACATCATTTCAGAAAAGTACAATAAAGGCCATGGTTCTATGTTCACATACTTGGGAATAGCAACATTAAACTTAAAGGAACTTCTGTCTGAGTAAATTAGCATTGAACGTCACTGTTCAAGGATACACACATACATATAAACATCCACAAATACAGGTTACATTCCTTTAACAGTGTTTGCATTTCCTACATTGGATGAGGAGAGTACATCTTTCTCTTGTCCTGGCCACTTTTTACAGAAGCATGATTGAGAACATTTTAACAAACTGAATCACTGTTTGGTTTGGTGGTAGTGCCTCAGAGAGAAAGTCCATACAGAGAGTGGTGAGAAGATTATAGGAAGCTCGCTTCCCATTATTCAGGATATTGCTTATAAACGGGTGGGATCTGACCTGTGTAACTCCCGGTTCGGTGATTTATGTTTTACGTGCACCTGTCATGTGCTGTGCGCATGTGAGAAACATCATCAGCTTGCTGCCTCGACAGCTGAGCAGCATTGCACGTGGTTGCTTTTTTCCTGCTTTTTCAACCGCAGCTGTGCCATGCAAAGCTGCTGAAATTGAAAAAGCAGGAAATAAAGGTCAGGTAAGAGCCTGGGCGGATGGGCGGGCCAAAACAGCAGCAGATACAGAACCGATTCTATGTCTGCTGCTCTTCAGAGCTACTGTTTCTACAGAGCCGGACAGAACTGGTAGAATCCCACCCCTGCTTATAAGTGCTATGTGCTTAGAGCTTGAAGCATTGTTAGATACCCCACATACCCACTTCATGGTCTGTTTCTGTTGCTCTGTTCTGAAAGGTGGCTTCAAAGCATTTATAGCGGGACTATTAGATTGTGTAACAGCTTTGTTACTTATGCCATCCGCTTGTAAATTTGCAGGATTCTTTTTTTTTTTGCCATGTATATGTATAATATTCCAACTAGAGTATGATTTTTTCCTGTGTCATAGATGTGTATGTGCGTATATGTGGGTATATGCATAATCTTTATTTTTTGAGAGTGAATGCAATGAAATTGTATTGTAATGTATGCTGATTAGTGTACGTTTAAAGTGAAAATATAGTTCTATTCTACTGTGTATTTTTAATGCAAAGGGACAGGAATGACTTATTATTTCTGTAATAGTTATTAGAACTATAAGATAAATTGGTTATTTTCATATCCACCAATCAAATAAATTATTAATAGACTCAGTTTAGCTAAAACTGTAGTGAAAACTATTTTCACCTAATCATAACTAGCCATTTTTGCAGGGCAAGTAGTAACTTGCAAGGCTTTAGACAAATTGAATGAAGGCTGCTTTTAACTTAAAATTCCCTAATTTGATACCATTACTAAGGAACAAGTCTGAGCATTTTTAATGTATTTATACTGGAACTAGCTGTAGTGAGTCAGATTACTGGAAAATTTTTTTTCATATATGTTAAATAATACCTGTTTTGTAACTACCAGCCTCTGCCCTATCCTCTTTCTTAGGTTATCAGCTTTTGCTCGGAAGGTTCTTCTGCTAACATGGTGTGGAGATGCCCTACTACCTTTTTATAGGACATATTTTATAATAAATACACTTGTGTTTCATCCACAGTTCGCTATTGAGGCAACCTAGCTATGCCTTTAGCTGTTCCAATTTCAAAATAGTGTCTTAGGTTTTCTTCTGATTGGTTTGTCTTGGTGTACAAATGATCTACAATGCCTCATTCCCAATCTTCAGTCGGGGTGGCACCTGTCCAGGTCCCATTGGTTGATTAAGGCTACGGGGACATGTCTGTCTCTCTGGTCTGTTGGCCTACAGTCCATGTCCATTTTGATTTAGGCTGCAGCATAAATTAGAGGCATAGAATCCTTGATCTTATGATCAGCAAAGTCTCATTTGCTCATTAAGTGAGCTGTTTGTACACCCTGGTAGGAAGACCCCTAGTTCTTTTATGAATAATGTGTTCAGAAGTCTTTCCTGTAGACTTGTCTGATAAAGAAGGGGGATATTGCTAATCAATTTATACTGGGAAAAATGTAGTTAGAGCTTCTCATGTTGATATCTATTATCAAAACAGGGAACATATTATTCATCAGATGGAGATATCTAGCCCTTTTTATTAAAAGATCAGGGGGAAACAGGCAATTTTTACCATCTTAAAACTCTTTTCGGTAGAATTGTTGGAATTTCTAAGTTGCCTTATATTCTGATATACAGTAGATACATTGTTAAACAGGTTGTCCCATGATTTAACTCTGGGGAAAAAAGTCTCACATACTGATGGTTCTGTCCCAAATTCATATATGAAACATTTTCTTCAGAATTTATTGAACTGGTTTAGCAGGTTTAGGTTAAACAGACTGGATTCTACCTCTAGTTGAGGTGACAGAAAGATGAACAAACCTGTCTAATAGTTTTCTAATAAACAGATCAATAGACTAGAGGACAGATAATGATGAGTGGAAGGGAGATGTCTCAAAACTCTATGCACATTTCTTCCCTCTTCCCTCTCCATTCTTTTGTCCAACTACAGGTAGTCCTCAAATTACAACAGTTCACTTAGTGACCATTCAAAGTTACAACAGCACTGAAAAAAGTGAGTTATGACCATCTTTCATACTTATGACTGTTGCAGCATCCCCATAGTCATGTGATCAAAATTCAGATGCTTGGCAATTGACTCATATTTATGACCATTGCTATGTCCCAAGGCTTGCGACCTTGTGGCAAGCAAAGTCAATGGGAAGCCAGATTCATTCAACAACTGTGTTACTAACTTACCAACAGTAATGATTCACTTAACAGCCATGGCAGGAAAAGTCTATAAAATGAGGCAAGATTCACTGAACAAATGTTTCACTTAGCAACAGAAATGTTGGGTTCAATAGTGGTCATAAGTCAAGGAGTTCTTTTAATTTGTGTTATTTTTGGAAATAAGACCACTTCCAGTGTTGAGAAATAGCCCAAATGACAGGTGACCTCTGGAGTATTTTAAAAATGGGTCCTTTCTTGCATTATTGCAGATCCTTTTATATGAGGATTTTAATTGCATTGTTTTATTTCTGTTAAGAAAAATAATTTATTAGATAATTGAACAATCATTCCTCTTTATATAGAATCTGTGAATAAACACTGGATGAGATAAAAAGGCCTATCAAAGTGTAACTGGGGAATCACATTAAAAGACAAAGCTGTATCTAGTCTATCTAAAGGTTCGGGACAAAGAAGGATTGTATAATGATAGTTGCAGCCTTCTTCAAAACTGAATTGACCAGTTTGACAAGGGTTACATCTTTTATTTTTTAAAAAAATATTTCTAGCTCATAAATCTTGACCTCAACTCGAATGGTGATACCATTATAATGTTCGTGTATCTTCAACTGAATGATTTCTGTGTTGGCAATATATATTGTCATCCAGACATCACTTTGGTGATATAAAAATCTGTTTCTATTAGCACGTCATTGAAAGCTAACACAGTGTGTCAATTTACATGGCAGTCCAATGGGGGTGCAATGTCAAATTCACCATTATCTATGGAAATTTAGGAAGGCAGGAGTCCCAACCCTGGTTTGTGGACTGGTACTGGGCCACGGCATGCCAAAAACTGGGATACACAAATAAGTGCAGGGAGCATGTGAAACAACACCTCTTCCAGTTCCTCTTTCCATGGAACTGGTCCCATTGCCCAAGAGGTTGGGGGCTGCTATAGTAGGGGATTCTGGGCAATTTATTCTATCCATTTGCTCAACCACTTTCATAGGCTTATAGTTACAGAATATCATGGAAGGAAGGGACTGCTCAGAATATTCTTTTTAGCTTTTGGGGGACATGTATATTCATCAATCAAACAAGTAGCAGATGGCAGCAACTGGAAATCTTGCCCAAAATTCAGAAGCTAAGAAAGGCAAGCCTGATTAGCAGTTGAAAAGAAACTTGATTTTATATTCTTTGTATTGAGTGGCTATATAAATGCAATAAACCAACAAACAAATTCTCAGGAAGTCTCAAGATTATACTGTAGCCTGAACTGCACTCTATAAGCATTTCCTTCTCTCTGCTATGTGATTTGCATGCTGAACACAAAGTTAAACCCTAAGATAGAAATCAGGGTAGTTCAACCTGCATGCAACTTTTTCATACTGTGACTAAGAAAATTGTATGGATATATTTAGGTAGTCACCATAAGTTGAACTCAAGTCCGGGACATCATCATACTACCTCTAGTGTGGAAATGTTCCCTCTGGCAACAAATTCCATAAATTAACGACATTCTGGATAATTAAAACCTTCCTTTTGTTTGTCTGGAATCTCCTGCCAAGAGATTTCATTAGATAAACATGCATTCTGGCATTGGGACGAGAATTTGTCCACGTTGTACAAAGTTTCATCTACTTCAGACATTTTTTCTTTGCCAATATATATGGGCCCCTGTGTCTGGGCCTATTTTATTTGTACTCTTGCCCAGATTAGATAGCAAAGCATACAGGCAACCTGTGCAGTCCCATAAAAATGTAGTCTGATATGTTTTGATTGTAGCCTTTCACTCTCTCTGATGTATGATTTGGCTAAGTTGAACTGTGGAGAGAAATCCATAAGGCAGAAATTTCTATTCAAAGTAGTACAGCATGTTTGGTGGATGACATGCCCACCAAATTTTGTTTCTGGTTCAGAAAAGCATTTTTTTCCAGGTGTATTTTAACATAAAGCAACATTGTTTGCTTCTTGATTCACATTTATATATTTTTATTTTTTACTATAAATGAGTACTATAAATGAGAAATCTTGAATAAATATACCTGGAATAAATATATCAAAAGCATATTCATTTTTTTAAATAACAGAAGAATTGGCTTTTTTACCTTATATTTGTATTTCTGGATTTAGATGGTCTCCTATCAGATGCTGGGACTTTTGCTCTTTGTTTTAACTAGCATAACTAGAACCATAATTAATGAAGTAGCCTGTGTTTGTCTTTTATCTTTTATATACATAGAATATACATTTTATATTTTGTTGATGAGTTTAAAACTTTATATTTCTTTACTTTACTATAATAAAAAAAACTGGTTAAAAGTATTCTGGCCACAAACTTCATGATAGTTTTCCAGAGTATCGTCAGCAGAGGTGGAAAAGTTAATCATACAGAAAGTCTCACCTACGTATAATGAGTTTTGAAGTGTTATATTATATATTAATGTTATATGCTACTGAAATAATTAATAATATGCAAAGTAAGATACAAAGCAAGCATGTTATTTTTCTCTGTGTATTGGTAGCCATACTAGAAGAAGGATGTACTCAGATTATTTATTTTTAATAGCTATCCTAACAGTAATACTGGCCACAGCAGCCAGAACTCTGATGCATCAAGAATTTCGCTGTCGTGTCTACATCTTTCAAATGTTGTAGTTGCAAGGATATATTTCTTGCCAGCTTTTTTTTTTAAAAGAAGCAGCTACTGAATCTTGCACTGCAAATCCATGTTTGTCTTCCAAGTTCAGTTGTATTTATGCCCAGGACAGTGTATAGAATTGCAGCTTGAACCTGGATGTTGAACAAAATATGGACCAAAATTGTTTATTTTTTGAAAATCTGGAAAAGAAAAAAAGAGCATGTTGTTTGCAAATCTTACAAAATCCTTTCCTCAAGAACTTTCTTTTACCACTGCTCTTATTTCCAAAACTTCCACAAAATCAAACAGGCTTTTTGTTTACACATGTATCGTTGCCACCCATCCGTGGAATACAACAAAACAACTGCGCATGCAAACTCACAAAGGCTAAGTTAGTGAAGGTAAAGTAAATAAGTACCAGATTTTCTCCCTGCATATAATAACTGCTTTCTTGTTTAATCGATGTATCCCTTTTTTCATTTTTTACAAATTGGGCTGCAGATTGGCTGAGCAGTCCTCTTGCTGGAAGAACAAGACTTATTCTTGAATAATGTTTTGATATTGGCCATGTTGTGTCTCAACTTGAATAGATAAGCATGAGAAATAAGTTACACAACTTTTCAGGTGAGTTAGTGATGAATTGACCTCCAGGACAATATTGGACATCCCCAGAATGGCACTGATGCAAGAAAATCTCATGTTATCCATCTAACTCACACTAACTATTTGAAATTTACAGTGATTCAGAGATCGCCCCCCCTCCCCCCCCCGAACTAACTAAAGGTCCCAATAATATTGAGCAAGTATCCGGCTTACTATGAACTAGTACTGAAGGATTGTTGTGTTGTTGTTGTTTTTCCACTATAAGGCTGAAGGCAGGAATTTTTTCCTTTTAATCTCTCTCTTAAAACTATAATGCAAGTTATAATTTATGTAAGCTGTGAATGCATTAAATATTGGTTGTTGTATACCACCCAGAGTCATTTCTGATGAAGGGAAGGCTGTATAAATTCCAATCAATCAATCAATCAATCAACAAACAAACAAATGAGTTAAGAATGATGGCTTAAAAGAGAAAAAAGAACTATCCTTGAGACAGACCTAAGATATTGGGGCAAAAAACAGGCTTACAATTTGTTCTTTTAATCCAAATTTTGGAATTTATTCCATAGGGATCATGTATTGTGGGATGGTAGAAGCCCCAATTCATAACTTTGATCCTAGAGCAGGGATGAAATAAGCTCAGGGCATATTTGCATTTCCTACATTTTTCAAGGGACTGGTAAAGAGGAAGTGATCTCCATTTTTGGTTATCATCTCAGATAATAGGAAATATGAAAACCGGGAGTGCATACAGGTGATTTTGACTCTTTGGAACTGGCTGTTTTCAGTACAAGTAGCCCTCAATTTATAACAGTTCAGTTAGTGACTGTTTGAAGTTACAATGACACTGAAAAAAAGTGACTTATGGCCATTTTTCACACTTATCATCAGGGCAACATCCCATGGTCATGTGATTTACATTCCGATGCTTGACTGCTGGTTCATATTTATGATGCTTTCAGTGTCCCAGAGTCCTGCGATCCCCTTTTGTAAGCTTCTGAAAAGCAAAGACAATGGGGAAGCCAGATTCACTTATCAACCGAGTGATTAATTTGACAACTTCAGTGATTCACTTAACAAATGTGGCAAGAAAAGTTGCAAAATAGGACAAAACTCACTTAGCAAATTTCTCACTTAACAACATAAATTTTGGGCTCAACTGTGGTCGGAAGTTGAAGACTATACCTGTATATTTTCAAGAGATGACAGAAGCTGTTGCTGCATACCAGGATCTGATATGTACAATATCAGAGAAATTATTACAGGTAGGCCTTGAGTTATCACTACAACTGAGCCCAAAATTTCTGTGACAAATTTGTTAATTTGCCCCATTTTACCATCTTCCTTGCCACAATTGTTAAGTGAATCTCTGCAGTTGTTCAATTAGTAACATGGTTGTTCAGTGAATCTAGCTTTCCCATGGGCTTTACTGATCAGAAGGTTACAAAAGGGGATCATGTAACCACAGGACATGGCAACCATCATTAATTTGGGTCAATTACGAAGCATCAGAATTTTGATCACATGACCATGGCAAACAGTACAATGGTCATATGTGTGAGAAACAGTCATAACTGTGAAAAGAGGTCATATGTCACTTTTTCAGTGCTGTTATAACTTTGAATGATCAATAAATGAACTGATGTAAGTAAAGGACTACCTGTACTGCATATTTATACTGCTGTCGGTGTATTCCTGAGGGGAATAACAAGTGGCTCTGCAGAGGAGAACAAGTAGTTCATTCTAGGTTTGTCTCTGCTGTTTTGCAGTATTTTAACCAGTAATTGAGGACACAGCAGGTTGGAAAGTCAGTCTCCTCTTTTAGGGGAAAAAGAAAAAAGAAACATATCAAGTCCAAAGCGACTGATCTTCTTAATAAACATAGATCATGAGAAGAGTCTCTGGGAAATCATGCATGTCACATGGCTTGAAATGGTCCCTGCCAGGTCTGGCTAGAAGGTCATATGTTTGTTGCTGGATAATGTAGGCCTGGAAAGAACAGGCAGCCAGGCACTATATGGCTGAGTTCACTGCATTAGTGCTAAATTTCATGTAAGTATTAAAAAGTATGTACAAGTTTAGCCAAAGCACCACAGAGGGAGATGGGTTAAATCTGTAGAGTAATATGATTTCCAGGTTTCCTGGATCTCATCAGTATTTAAACCTAGAGGATTTTTCCTGAAAGAAAGGGGCAGGATAATGCTGCACTATCTCACCTGCACTCTTTTTGGTCTGGGCACATGGTCAAAAGCGGTGCTGAGAGAAGTTTTATAGGCAAAGCTTATAAAAAGTGACAGGCTTTAGCTGCTTCTAGGTTGGAATCTGGCAAAACAAACAGTTATGTCACGACTGTTCTTAATATTTTATGTTTCTCATGCTAAAACAATTATTCTTACGATTTCTAAGGTTTAAGCGTAAGGGTTGATGCTTATATAGCCAACATGACCTCATCATTCAGGCACTGGAAGGAGGAATCAGAAAGCTTTGAAGAAACATAATTTAAAACAAATTTTTAAAAATAAAAATAATACTAAGGAAAAACTTTGAAATTCAAAAGAAAGGAGTGGGTAAGAAAATATTCCAGTGAAGATTGGGAGGCAATGAAATGGAATATCCTTGAGGATAATCTGATTGGATGGAAGACAGAACAAAAACATTTTGCACTATAAATTATTTTTTTCTCTTCAAACTCTACTGTGCCTTTATGTCATTCATCAGCCCTTTTCTTTAAAAAAAGTGAGCATTTCCCCTCCATTTATTACATTTAAAAGCATTCAGTAGAACACAATTCGTTTTGGAAAACACATCCCTGGTCAACAAAGTCAAAGCCCCAGTCAGTGTTTTTTTTTTTATATAATGGGGGTGGGGATTTGATCTCCCTGCTATGACTGTAAATTTTGTCATTTGACAGTGACTGTCAAAATACTATTTCATGCATCATCTCCATCTTTCTTGCTACCATTTTGATACAAAAATGTGATCTCTTTAAATTACATATCCCTGGTTTGCTGACTAGATTCTTAAAGCAGTTAGTTTCTGATTGAAAATCCTTCATTAACATGAAATCTTAGCTGAGATTTAAATATTTCACAGAGTTATGGTTTAAATAAATATTAGATCTAGTTCATTTACAAAGTTCTGTGAGCTGTTGATTAAATTTAAAGCCAATAAATCTACTGCCCCAAAGGTTATATCAAGAATCATTTGTGCTATGAGTGAGTAGAAGGGGAGGCAAGTGAAGAAATTTCCATTGTGACATTGTGGTATATTCTCCCTATGTATTCTCAGACAATGTCACAATGCAAATATGAAAGGACAAAGCTTGATTTGTGATGTTGCAATGAGTATTTCAGAAAGTAAGCTAGGCTTACTTATTTTTAAATATCAGAAAACCTAAATTAATTATAGATTTTGGGCAATTAAAAAAACCTTTTAATCTTTTTACCAATATAAAGTGTACAGTAGAAACCAATCAATTTGCCATTTGAGATGTTTCCTTCCTTCCTTCCTTCCTTCCTTCCTTCCTTCCTTCCTTCCTTCCTTCCTTCCTTCCTTCCTTCCTTCCTTCCTTCCTTCCTGTTTCCTTCTCTTCCTCCTTCTCATTCCTCTTCCTTCCTTCCTTCCTTCCTTCCTTCCTTATCCTATTAATGCAAAATGTCATAATAGATTAATGGAATCTATAATTGCCTCTCCACATTAGTTAATGCAATATATTAACATTCATTGAAGACTTTTTAGTCAAAAAAATTTGAGCTGTTGAAAATTGAGAATCATTTTTTAAAACCATATGTGGAAACTATTGCTCTTTGTGTGGCAAGATTATTTAGATTAAGTTGCAAACTATTTAGTAATATCAGCCACCCATCTTATGACTTGAAAGTAAAAGAATTGCATTGCTTTAGTGAGGAGCAGCTAAAAGAAGATATTTTTGCCATAGAAAAATAATCATTGTTTTTCACAGTGCTAATTTACGGAGATTGTGGGTCAGGGTTAGCCACTAGTTTTGTGGGCTTGGACATTTATTATGTTCTTCTAAATCATCTTTACACCTGCAGACAGTTTACAGCTGTGTTATGTTTTATTAGTGATTGGTGGAAAGCAATGACTGGGGCTCAGCCATTCAGATCAGTTATAACATGAAGGAGAATAAAGACGAGTGAATTGGTTCTGCCTATCTCAGTAAACAGCAGTAGTCCTAATCACAAGTTAGGGAGGCATCCAGTGATTTAGAGAAATGATTTCATACACCTCGAGTAGAGGAGGTTCCCCATTGTGACCATTTGTTTTCAGTTTAGGATGAAGTTAGTGAGTCAACAGACTTATTCCTACTTTCCCACATTGTGTTTTTGGCCAACTGAATATGCTGCTATGTGGGCTGGCTGTGAGCATTAGATAATGTCATAAAATAAATAAATAGAATTAAGTAATCCATAAGGAAACATTTACGGTATTTATTAACCAACATTTAGCTGCTGCCTATTCTCAAAAGTATCATTAAAGCGCTAATGTTGCTGAAACAAGCTAAATCATGCATACAGGACAACTTCAATTATATGGCTCAGAGCTGTGACCGCAAACATCTGATAGATGCCACCGTGCCATTGTGTGCATGTGTCATGGTGTCATGATGTAAACAATCCAGATAATGTTATTTGTGCACTTTGCAGAATTTGCATCATTTTTGTGAGGATGTCATGATATGCATGGCATTGCTGGTCACAGCCCTACCTGACCTTCCCATCTCCCCTGCAAACGCACACATGCCTGAGAAATATTGTAGATGAAATCCATAGGTCATGCAAACTACAATATTTAAGAGTTAGAGACAATGTATCTTGGCTTTAGGCTTGTGTATTATCCTGAAGTGCTTCAGAAGAAGTTGTAAGAGATCTTGTTGTAAGTTGTAAGATATTTCCATATCATGCTACAGATCTTGTAACCAATTAGATATACTAAAGAGATCTATATAAATAAATCTTACAGTCAATTAGACATAGAACCAAGAAAGCTCTTGTTTCTACATGATGCTGAATGTATCTACATTCAGCATCTTACAGTATCTTTAACTGAATGGCAAAATCTTAAATTTTGAAAGTTCTTTTACTAGGATGCTTGTGTGAGAAAGAGTCATCCTCTTTTCATCACAGCCTGCCCTTTAATAGTCCTGGGCAACCCTGAGAAGTGTATCCACTTCTCTTTCAAATCTAATTTTATCCCAGAACTTTTAGGATGGCATATTGCTCTTCTTATCAGCTATCAATGATAAAGCACATTTTATCAGTGTTTCTAGCTTGGCTCAATATTATTAAAATGGCAGCTGACAGAAATGATGATGATGGTGATGATTGTTTTAGAATCTGCACATACTTTGCTGGATCAAATTCTTTCACTGACAATTGTTGGACATTTTGTTTCCCACTTCTGTTGCTTCCCTTCCCTTCTGTGCCCGCCTATATTTCATTTTAGCAGAGCCACCCACCAAATATCAAATCTCTCAGCCTGATGTACGTTCTGTACTTCCGGGAGAAACGTTGACATTGCGCTGTCAAGTGAAAGAGGCCACCACCATCACTTGGACTAAAGATGGAAAACGTTTGGTGCCCAATAATCGAACAGTCATTACTGGGGAAACTCTGTGGATTAAAGATACGACACCCAGAGATTCTGGCCTTTATGCTTGCACTGTTAGGATTGCAGAGAGTGAAACTTTCTACTTCATTATAAATGTCACAGGTAAGCTTCTTGAGAGACATTTTCCATTGTATGCAAACAGCTCATCTAAATTAATTAGGAATGGAGATAACAACTTTATTTTTTTCTAGGGTAAAATAAAACAGGCCACATAACATTCTAGTCACTCTTTCATTATCCATCTGATCTAGCTTTTTTGGTGATTTCCTTGATGGCCTTTTCTGTATCCCTTCAATGTGAAAATCAAATAGGCTTTAACATGACAGGGGATTTTCAACTGTCCTCCCCCAAATATTCATCTTATGACAATGATGTTTTTTCTTTGTACTCAAAAATGGTGGTTGTGGTGTTATGTAATTTTTTTAACTTCTCAAACCCACCTGGCTTAGCATCAGTTTTGATGAAAGATGGCAGCATGAGGTACTCAAGGAACTAAAATTAAAAAGATATTTCTTCAGTATTGGAGTAAATTGAGGAATGTTTCATTGACTTCTGAGTTGCCACTACACAGAAAGTACGAAATTACTGATTACTCTGGGAAATACAAGTTGAGGAAATACCTCAACTTATGATAGTTACTTATTGACCATTGAAAGTTACAAGGGAGTAATTGTAACTTCTTCCCGAAAGTGATTTATAACCAGGTTTCAAAGTTCCAAAGTTGCCTTCCGAGTCAAATGACTGCATTTTGTTTAGCAACTGGCCTGAATTTATGAACGTTTGCAGCATTCCATCAAAACCATGTTTTATGATGGCTTTTGTCAGAAACAGGCATATACTTCTGGTTTCTAGCAGATATTGGTGCATAATAAAAATAGGTTTGCTTAGTGACTGCTGTGTTCAATTAATGATGGCCACATTTTCTTAACAATTGCCATGAAAATGATCATAAAATTGAATTCAATAACATGGTGTCCAACTTACAATTGTAATTGCTAGGTTCGATTATAGCCATAGCTGAAGGATTACCTGCATAAGCAGCTTGTATGTATGTGTTTATTACTTAGCAGCTTGTCTATTTAAATTGAAACTATGCAATCCTTCAAAAGAGCGACTTAAAATGTGTGTTAGTGTGTAAAGAGCATCACTTTTTCAGAGCAACCATGACTCATTTCAGAGGCATACTATTTCTGCTGTCTCCTCACGTGTGTTTTCACGCCCATCTGTTTCTCTGCATGCAGGAGTGTATTTTGAAGTCTAAAAAAGTGACACAGCTGCCTTAATGATTCACAGTGAAGCATTTTATATGCATTCCTCTGTGTTCTGAGTCACTTTTTTTCCAAAAAGGGTTTATATAGATCTGGAATATAAACTGGAAATTAAAAATAGTGATTAATAGAGCCACCCAAGATGTATACATCTATCTATGCAGAATTATATTCAGTGGGGCTCATCCCAGAAACAGTCCTAAAGTCACATCAGAAGAAAGTTGGATGTTTAAATCAGTTGATGTTCCATTAACAAATAGATATACATATATATACATACATAGAGTATATGTGTATTATAGTAATAACACAAACTATTTGAATGTATGCTTTTGTATTTTCAGTAATAATAAAACTATTTACGTTATTTTATATTCAGTATGTAGTAGAAATCTACTCTTTAAAATATATGAGTTTCTTTAATGCATTTTATTTTGTTTGTATTAAAAAAAGAATAAACAAGGTAATATTTTGTTTAAGATTTTGATTCATGATCTATGTGTATGCAGTCTGTACATGGAGAAGACAATGGTGCATACTTATGGTTGTTCTGAAGCACATACTTAGCTTCACTGACTTACAACCTGCATTATTATGGTTGGTTACATAGTCAGCCAGATGTTTAGCCTGGATTTAACATTTTGATCTACTTATTGAATCCTTCCCAAGGATGATGATGATAAGGATGATTAAGTAAGACTTGCTTTAGCTATTTTTCACTGGCTCAGGGTTGACTCAGCCTTCCGTCCTTTGGAGGTCATTAAAATGAGGACCCAGATTATTGGGGGCAATATGCGCTACGAGACAGCTGTAAAGCAATACGAAACGGTATATAAGTCTAAGTGTTATTGCTTTTTTCAGAAATATCTCTCACATATATATTGTTCTTAATATCCGGACTTCAGAAAAATGCTTCCTTACAGTATCTAGCAGATGAATGATTTTTAAAATAATTTTTAAACTTCAGATGTTCTTTCATCTGGAGATGATGAAGATGACAATGATGCTTCTGAGGATTTTGTGAATGACAGCAACCCAATCAGTAAGTAAATTCAATAGTTAAAGTTTGGAAGATACCTGTTGAAATACTATGTTCTGGCTACCTTTATTCATTCTTGTATCCAAAGTTCCCAACTCGAATTTTGTGAAGATGAGGTTTTGTTTTACAGTAGTTTACTTCCTCTGTGGCTATAAAATGCATGAGCTTTAATTAGCAACAGTTTACCCCTCTTATTTTAAAAATATTTCTAGTATTTGTGGCATGGATATAAGTTAGCATATTTCTCCCTGTTCATTTATTTGAATATGTACCAATTTATTTCTTATAATGTGGCAGTAACTTATAATAAAAGCAAACATCTTTAAAGGATAAAGTATTATGATCAAGAAGCTATATTTTTCCTAATGACTGTTTGGCCTAATGACAACTTTAACAAGAAAGTTGACAGTCCAGACAGAGAATGATTACCTTATCTGTCAACACAGAACAATATCAAAACAATTTGAAACTAAACATTGCTATCAGATTGTATTTTTAATAAATCAAAAGAGAAACTATATAATATTCATAAATATAGTGGTTATATTTAATTGAATGTAAATGTAAATGAATGAATCCAATCTAATTTTAGTTCAACTTCAGCAACTACTTTTTGGAAAATGGACATGCAATCTCAGTTCAAGATAAAAAACAGTCTTTTTGCTGGGGAGGGAAATCATATAGCATTATCCTACATAATATATAACATTTGTTCTGTTACATTAACCTGGGACAGTTTAGTGAGCATGTGTGAGTATAAACATAGATAAAGTATGTTTAAAACATAGTGGCACAGTGGTTAGCAGTATTGTAGGCTAACTCTGCCCACACACCAGAAGTTTGAGTTGAACTGGTTGAAGGTTGAATCAGCCCATCCTTCCAAGATTGGTAAAATGAGGAGCCAGATTGTGGGCACAATATGTTGACATTTGTAAGCCATTCAAGAGAGGGCTGTAAAGCACTATATAAATCTAACTGCAATTGCTATTTTAGTATACATTTACATATGTGTACTTGTGTGTGCATATGTGTGGATAGATAACTGGATAGATTTATTTTTTATTTTATTTTATTTGTTTGTCAAACAAAGATAACAAGTATAGGTATAAACATAAACATGAACAAAGGTGATTTCAAGTATCACTTTTGAAAATATTTGTTACAGATAGCCAGGTGTTCAGAATGTCAGTCTCTCTGTGGGTTTGCGTATATGAGCTGTTTCTTACCTATGAGAAAAGAATAGGTGGGTTAAGCCAACCATTATCCTGCATATGATTTTTATAACTTTTCTATTTTGACAAAATGCTTTTTATTAAGAAACATAAAGGCAACTACATGTCTTGGCTATTCAGTGCAGCTAATAGGAACATTTTCTGTTCGTTTAAATCCATATCAAATTTGAATTTGAATGTCAACATAGGTACATTATTGGATTTTATGCTGTATATGCTTTGACAGGCATTTTATGTAAGATGCAATAAATCTCACCAGTATTATTAGTAATTTGATCACAGCTAACAGGGACTAGGTTGAAGGTAATTGTGATAGACAATATTATAATGCAATAGTAGTAATTATTGAAAATTTGCAATGCATATCAAACGCTTCATGTTTTACCTTGAAAACTCATAAACTTCTTGTGGCTAGAAGAAATCAGTTTCAGGGATGGTCATTTTCCCAAAAGTTATCTAATGTTACCCAAGTCATTTACTTACCTGCACTAGACAAATACATTTATTATAGTTATGAAAGAAGTCTAGAAATCATGATGCCAATATGTTTCAAGGCTAACTAGAACTTGGGAGACAAGAGTACACCATACTTGTAGATAAAATATAGATCACTAATATTGTACAGTATTGCATAGCAGTTAATAAATCATGTCCATTTCAAGGCCAAAGTGAACCTAGCAGCCGTATGAGTTCCTGTACTTAATGCTGATTCTCTTTAGACAATTTATCCTTTATCCAGATTTTGGACTTTCCTCCAACAATGTTATTTGTTTAAACTGTTTTGTGGAACATGCTGTTTTCAGGGCCAAAATATGTATTCATTATGGATAGGTATTCTGTAAGATTGTTGCTGGATGAGTGAGGTTGTTTGTTTTGTGTGTGTTACAGACTTAACTGATTTATTTTGATTACCTAAATTTCTTTGCAGCAATATTGCAATTTAGTTGTAATGTCTATTTTAAGGTTTCTTTCTTTTATACGCCTTTCAAATTAATGAAGTATTTTCTTAAGTTTGCAGTTTTAAGGAGGAACAGCGCAGAACAGCATGATGAAATGCTGACTAATTTTTCTAACTAATTAGTTCTAAAGGCTCTACCCTGAAACAAAAGCAATCACGCACAATGTTTAGAGTGCTTAATTTTTTTAGATGTTTTCTTTGATTGGTCAGCTTGTAAAAGAGTTTGTAGCTGTGAACACTTCACCAGCTGTGTTTTTATTTTGCTTTGTGGCTGAAGGGAAGATTCCCAATGTGTGTTAGTGGATTCAGAAACAGCTGTAACTGAGGGCTGGAAAGATTTAGTTGTTATGTTCTTCTATGCTAATAAAGGAAGAAGTGGGGGGAGATTGAAAGAAAAATGGTTATGTTTCTGAGCCCCTCTCGTCTTAAGAAATTCCATGTCAACTGATTTATTTCAGGAAGCATCTATTGTAAAATAATTAAATAGATCTGCTGTTAAACACATTTTAGTTTTAATTTTTTCAATAGTGAAACGAATGAATAGAACTAACTATAGTCATGACATTAATACATAGCTAATCAGATTTTTCTTATCTGGAGGAAAAGACTAAGAATATAATAATAACAGCCCGGGAAAGATAATGAAAATTAGTAGTAATTATGATTGAGTTAAATTACTATTTGCACAACAATGTGAAATCACAGCTGCCAGTTTAACTTTAGCTGGTTTTGGCTGCCATTCGCACTGAGTTCTTGTCAAGAGCCTAGGATGTTGTAATGTATTGGCTTTGTATACATGTAGATCCAAGAAGTGTGTTTTATAACTGGATAATGGAAATTTTGTCAATGCGCAGATTCTTTGTACTCCTCTCCCACATATACTAAAGTCTCTAATTCTGAGGCTGTTTGCATTTGCAGTCCACCATCAATGTCTTGACATTTAATAATATAACTTTGTTAAAAGATATTATACTACTTTAGCTTTTTTACTACTATTTGTTAGATAGGTTTGTTGTTATAATAAATTGCTAGTCCATATTATTATATAAAAGTAAAAAGTTGTAGTTGTAATGTTATTTTATTCTACTACACAGAAAGGAGTTAGAAGTCAATGCTTTTCTCTCTTTTTTCCCTTTTTCCTTACATTTTCTCTCCTTCTCTTTTCATTTCCATATATTTTAATTCATTTTAATTTTCCTTTGAATTTTATATTCTGATAAACTAATTAAAATTGATGAATGGAAAAGTTATAATAATAAAGGGATCTTGAGAGGCTTTGACATCCCATACATGTTTCCACCATAAGATACATACAAATACTTTTGGTTCTGATTTGAAAAATAAGTAGTATGGTAAGACAAGATATGATTCATTTAGGTATCCTAGGCCCTTATTACTTGGAATAATGTAACTCCTTTGAAAAGCATATCATTGCTTTGTGTGCACACATATGCGGGGGGGGGGGGAGGGAGAAAGAGAGAGGGAGGGATATATATATATATATATACACATATATATAGATATATATATATATATATATATATATATATATTTT